>CM054061.1:262676143-263200507 GCA_028641055.1 Alopecurus myosuroides | reverse complement strand
AAGTCGGAGGCCTCGCCGTAGCTCCGAAGCTGAAGTCCCCCCTCCCTTGCGCACCTCCACGCCCCAGCCCTGTCTGGGCCAGCGTAGCCGGGGGCAGCCCCGCTTGACCACTAGGGAGGTTCGGAGAAGCCATGGGCGGAGGGAAGGAAACAACTTTGGCGAACAATCTGTCGTAGCCAGGAGAGCTAGTCGATGAAGAACTCGAAAGCAGTGACAAATTCTGTGAAGAAGTCGATGTCAAATCCCGCAGACGTACTGCGTCGATCGGGACTACATTTCTCTATCGTAGCCCACCATGGCCCTTCGAAACAGTGGCTCAGATGCGCCCACGGATGTGGACGGTCCACAATCTCATGCACCACGGTCTCACCCGCCAGCGAAGAAGGGATTCGAATCCCACGAATTACGTCCCAACCGATCGGATCGCGATTCACCGCCGCAGACCTCCTTCTTCCGCGGTTCCAGCCTGTGCCGGGAAGAAGTCTCCTATACAAGGTGGCGTAGTGAACCTTGGCCGAGGAAGAGGACCCCGCCACCCCATCCGAACCGCCAGCTTGCACAGGACCCGCTCGTAGTCACCACTCCCGGCGAAGTCGAGCCTTGACGCTCCTCCGGCGAACTCTCCATGTCGGACCTGCACACAACAACAGTAGACTTACCTCGGTCATCGAAAACGGGCGGCGTCGTTTTCTCCCAACACCTTGATTCCTTCGTGGGGAACCCAATGTTGGACCAAAACTCGGCGACGATCTCCTCGTCGGACTTGACATGCCGTCAGACATCTTTCCTCGACACCTCCCACACCTCGGACAAAGCGTCTTCCGCCACCCTCCCCGCCATCTCCTCCACGTACGGATCCCCCACGGACCTCTCCCCTTCTACCTCCGACAGCACATCAAAACGAGATCCCGCCGGAGCGCAGGCAGCCACCGACGGGAGTTCCCCTGGAGCAAGCGTTAGGCGCCGGGGCGTCAAGCCAAGCCATCGTTGTTCTCCGACTGGTGATCCTCTACCTTGTCGCGACCAAGATAATGGCGGCGGCGGTAGGTTTATGGTGGATAGTTGGAGCAGTAAATTTGTGGAGAATGTGCAATTCAGATCTTCATAACGAATGAGATCATTGTACACTTAGACTCAACGATGGACCACCATCAGCTTTCTCAAGAAGAGAGGTGTCTCGGAAGACTCCTCAATGGGAAATTATTGGTTCTTGCCTCGTTAGAGAGATCACTCGCTAGGCAGAGGTCGAGGATCCTATGGACTTGGGAAGGCGATGTCTGCACGATGTTTTTCCACTTGCATGCAAGTCATAGACGCAGGAAGAACTTCATTGGCCACGTCATGGTGGATGGAATTAGACAGACGGAACATGAGGCTAAGGCTGAGGCGGTTGATAAGTTGTTCGAATGCCTCCTGGGGTTGAAATCGATCGACATTTCACATTGGTGCTGGATCAATTGGGTGTGCCGACCGTGGAACTTGACCACCTTCAAGGGGACTTTATGGAAAAAGAGGTGTGGAATGTCATCAGGAGTATGTCGTTGGATAAGTGTGGACGGGTTCACCACCAGATTTTACGTGGCTTGTTGGGGCATTATCAAGGATGAGGTGATGGCAGATTTCAACTCCCTCAGCCACATGACACCCGTGGTTTTGGCACGATCAATCACATCGTCGTCACCCTCCTACCTAAAAAGGATGGGGCTGAGGAGGTTAGGGACTTCCGTCCCATCAACCTGATCTATAGCGTTGCTAAACTAGTGGCCAAAGTGGTCTCGTCTAGGGTGACCATGATTCTTTCGCTAGGGTGACCATGGTTCTTTTGCAGCTGCTGGGTGCACACCAGAGTGCCTTTTTGCATGGACGATACCTTCATGATAACTTCATGGCAGTTAAGGGTACGGATCGAAATCTTCATGGTACGGCCACCTCGGTTGTGCTTCTAAAGCTGGACATCACTAAAGTTTTTGATACAGTCGGTTGGGCATTTCTACTATAGATACTGAGGCATCTGGGATTTGGGGACCTCCTGATCACAATGACTCGTGCTCTGCTTCCCACGGACTCCACATGGGTTGTCCTCAACGGGCGTCCGGGCTCTAAGATCTTAAATGGACGTGGACTGAGGCAAGTGGACCCTTTATCTCCTCTAATCATGGAGGTCCTTCACCTGTTGATTGAGAAGGCTACGGCCTATGGTTACTCGACCGTCTAGCGAGGACGGGTTTGAGGGACTGCACATCGATATACACAGACAATGTAGTCACGTTCATATGCCCCTTTGGTCGGGATCTTAGTGCCTTCACCTTTGTAGTGGACGACTTTGGGATAGCCTCTCGATTACGGACTAACTTAGAGAAGTGCTCGACGCATTTTATTTGATGTGGAAAGGCAAAAGCCGATTTGGTGACAAGGGAGTTGCACTATCCGATTATGTCATTTCCACTATACTGCCTAGGGCTCCCGTTCTCCCTATGTAAGCTGATAGCAGCACACCTACGTTACTTGGTGTATAGAATTGCGGGTTACCTCCCCGATTGGCACGCAGGCCTACTAGGGGTGGAGCTGGTCAAGATCATGCTTTTGGCGGTCTCAACTTTCTATATGATGTTACTTTATTTGCCCGTGGATATCTTAGAAGACATTAATAGGATCCTCAGAGGGTTTCGGTGGAAGAGGCGGAAAGATGCCCGTGGAGGCCACTGCCTTGTGGCCTGGGATAGAGTGTGCATGCCCAAACACCTTGGTGGATTAGGTATACCTAACATGCGTATGATGAACCAAGCCCTTCAGGCAAGGTGGTTTTGGTTGAGCATGACTAACAACCTCTAGACCTTGGAAGGAGTTCAATATTGAGGCCCCGCGCGTCATAAGGGGGTTGTTCGAGGCAGCGACCACCTCTGTGTTGGATGATGGTGAGACCACAATCTGTTGGACGGACAGATGGCTTGAAAAGATGGACATATTTAATATTTGGTGCCTAACATGTTGCTGAAGGTGTTGAGGCGCGCCCGCACCTCTAGGAGAGTGTGTGAGGACCTAGGCGGGGGATTGCTGGAAGATGTCCCTACAGACCTCAACGTTAGGCAGATACGATAATTGCTTGAGTTGGTCAATCACGTGGCATGAATCACATTCATAGTCGGCATGGATGATGAGTTCAGATGGAACAGGGAAGTAGGACACACCTACTCTGCTCGCTCTTCCTATAAGTCGTTGTTTGAGGGATCAGTGTAAATGGTAGGAGCTCAACAAGTCTGGCGATCTGGGGATCCTAATAAACGTAAGGATTTTCTTCGGTTGGCACTACGAAACAGATGTTGGACGTCAGACCGCTAAGTCGCACAGGCTGCCACACCCTGCGTCATGCCCATTTTGCGACCAACAGGGGAATAACATTGATCACCTAATTCTTGATTGTGTCCTCTCAAGATAGGTGTGGAACAAGTTCTTCATTAGGTGGGGAGGGTCGGACTCGGCCCCTTACTCGAGGATCGATTGGTGGACTGGCTGCATGCCAGGATGGAGGTTGGAGACGATAGAAGGGACTTGTGGATGGCCGTCACTTTGACTTGCTGGTGCCTCTAGAGACACATGAACAACATGGTATTCGAGGGGAAGCAACCCTCGGTGGAGAGGGCTTGCGAGATGGTGGAAGTTGAAGCAGAGCTTTGGAGGGCTGCTAGATTGTTTATAGGTAGTCTTAGACAGGTAGATAGGTAGAGGGTTGGCAAGTGATCAGTTGTGATGTAAGGAATTGTGGTTGGTGTTGGATGTATGCCCAAAAGGCAATAATTTTTATACATATGTTTCATAATTATGATTAATGTTACTATGTTATAACTTATGTGGCTCCTGAATATGAGGTTCAGAGGAAAACTCACGCTCACGTGTACTGACATGAACAAGTATTTCATACCCTAGTCTTGCATTTTCAGACTAATTTGTTGTATGCTTGATGATCGTGTATTCTGTTGGAGCTATGCCCTAGAGACAATAATATTCAGTTATTATTCTATCTCCAAGTTCAGTATTAAGTTTATGTCATCATGTTATAACCGCTATAGCATCTGAAAAGTGAGTTTTCAAACAAAAATCATTGTGCGGGTGTGAAGACATAAACAAACAAGAGTTTATAATATTGTCTCCAAGATTAACTTATGGTTTGCGAGATGATCATGTTTTCCTGGTCATGGACTTGGTTAAAAGTCTAGAAAAACATAAGAGTTTATTGTTAGGGCAACAATAGTACTGAATTGTCCCAGGTATATAATCTTCCTAAAAGAGGCTAAACAATTATAATGTATACAGCAAAGTACATATGAAATTGTCATTGACTATAATTTCTATACTATGAGAATATCTAGTGACTGCACGATCAAAAGTTATACTTTGGATGTCATCAACTTTCTTGCCATAACTGGGGATCATAACATTAACATTTTGGTATAATCTAGAAAGTTTAATGGAACTGATATCATTCAAGACTAGTACCTAACTCTCTAGAAGATAGAGAGATCCATGCACTGGACCCTCTCAGTATCACCGATGTCAACCAATCTTCTAGCCAGACATAGTGTGATTTATCACAAGAACATCAGGGATGTGGATGAGAAAAGAGGACGATATCGGTAACGAGTTTTCTATGTGTTATGATCAAAGAGTTTGATCAGACTAGATCACATAGTCTCTCCTCGTGATATCTTTGGTATCATGAACTTAACGGAATAAGTGCAAGGAGTAACTTGGAAGGTTTCCTCGATCTTCGTGAACACACAGGAGCCATCATGGGCGTTCACAGTCCCGATGTTGGTTATTGTTCGGTAAGTTCCCGAACATGTCTATGTGTTATTGAGTCTTTACAAGTCACACGCTTAAGCCGTTTCATACTTTAATTGAGAGAATAAATATGTTGCTATTGGTTTTATGTTGATATGATCTAATAGAAACAATTCTGGTGTCAACCGGAGAGGTTTCGGAAAAGTTACTATAAGGGAGAAATGATGCCCGTGTTAGGCAGAATTTATATGAGAGATAACGGAGGACATGAGATGTCTCAGGATGTTATAAATATGTTTCTAACATCAATAGATAAGGTCAATGATTTTATCTATAGGGTTCGTAAGGTTCCGGAAGAATTTCAGGAAAAAACCGAGAACGGGGAGGTGCCGGAGGGGGGAAGATTCGTCCCCATGGAAGGTGGGATCCTAGGGCCTCCAAACATGGCACATAAAACCTTCCGGCGTTTTTACTAATTTTATTTGAAGGAAAAAAGTTGAAGGAGATATTCCCTAGAAGAAAATAAATAACAAGATTTTATTTATTTTATATCTCATTGATGTTTATAATAAAGTTTTATATCATGCTATAATTATATTAATAGGAAATGTTAATACATGTGTGATATATAAACAAACTAGAGTCCCTAGTTATCCTCTACATAGACTAGTTCATTGGCATTGTTGATGGAAGGTTTCACGATCATGTGACAATTACGTCAATTGACAATGAAGTCATTTTATGCATTGATTGAAGTGATGGGTATACCCATTATAATTATTGCAACGTGATCATGTCACAATGTTCATCGTTGTAATATTAGTAAGATATAGTATCCTAATCCTGAGACCGTGTGATCATAGTTTAATCATTGTCTTGAAGGATGTTTTGATTGCATCAACGTCACATTGTAAAAGGGTGATTAAGGTGTGCATTGAATATTCCAAAGAGATGGGTTGAGGCGTATGATCGAGATCAGGATTTGTTCATCCACGTGACGGAAAGATACTCTGGGCCCACCCGGTGAAATTACATCTATATAGCTGCAGTGTATGACTAGGTCTTGGGGATGTAATATCACGGTAACGAGTAAAGCAGTTCCTATCGGTAACGAGATTGAACATGAAATGGGGATGTCAACGATCAAATCTCGGACATGATATGTATATAAGTAACAAAAGGGATAGGACGCTGTAATCATGTTTCGACGACGCTTTAATTCAGGAATGCACGGGGGTCATTATGGGTATCCAGGCCCCGCTATATATCATTGATCGGAGCGAGTTCTCGATCATGTCTGGAGTATTTCTGAACCAGGTGTAACACACTTAAGGGCTTGATGACGCTTGAAGATCGTTGTAGGAAAAATCATAATTATCGGAGTAAAGAAAGAGAGAGAGACAGGAAGGGTTCCGGAGAATAGGAAAACATCGGCATAGTTTCGAGAAAATGCCGAAATAGTTCGGGGAGATCCGGAAGGGGTTCTATAGTCGTTTTTAATCAAATAATATATAAATATATTAATTATGAATTCATTGTATTTATATGTTAATTTAATATTAAAATATTAAAATATTAAATTAAATATATTTATTAATTTAAATTAATATTAAATAATTAATTTTTAAAAATGGGAAAAGGAGGGGCCCACTACGGGGTTTGGACCCCCTCCCCCCTTATGGGCCCTTGAGGCCCATGCGGCTAAGGAAGGGGGTCTGAATCCCCTCCTCATCCTCTCCCTTTAATCCCACACTAGGGAGCTAAAGGGAGGTGTCCCCTCCCTCCACCTATTTAAAGAGTGAGAGGGGTGCTCTTTTTCAACACAGAAAATTCAGAATAATCCTAGAAAATAGTCGGTCGAGTTTTTGTCTCCACCCGCTATCTCTCTCTCTCTCTCCCTAGTGCGCGGTCCCCAAAGTTGGACCGTGCGAGGGTGTCTTCTCCCTCTTCAGACCATCGTCGTTTTGAGAGAAATTCCATCTAGGAGATCTACTTCCGCAACCTCTATTGGATCGGAGACCGGGAGTCGACGTCAAGCACCGTACGTGTGCGAGTACTTGTAGGAGTTGTTCATCAACGCCAGCAATACCGTCGTTGCATCGTGGCCGTCATCAACTCGACAAGTTCTTCACGACCCTGAGGTCGGCTACGTCATCTTCCTCCGCAACGCTTGTGCAGAAGCATAATCCCCGCTATTCGGTGTACAAGAGGTATGTTACCAAAGCACCCCGTAACCGTTACTGCATTACTAATAGATAGATCCTGGCTAGTTTTGGTGTTCACTCCCCTAATAGCTCTCCACACTAATAGCTCAAAGAAAGAATCAATAGAATAGAAGTTTGCATTTGCTAATCTGATGAGTCCTACCAAAGCTAACCGGAGGGGAACCTTCAGGAGGCTTCAAGATTTCTTTGTCATAGTTGACTGACATGAGATACAATCCATGAGGCGGTGCTAAAAAGGCCACCTTCGCTAGTTCTCTGCGGTCCTTTGCCGCAATGATTTTTGGGACGATTTCAGGAGGCAGTCCCTCCTTCCCAACTTGAATTAGTAAAGCTGCCTGCATGGCCAATAACATACTATTATGATACTGAAGATGTATACGCCAACAGTCAGCTGTGCACCACAAACAACACTCATTGCTCAAAAGAAAATTTACTCGAGCAAACATAACAAAAGAAGACATCATTTTAATTTCAAAAAAAAAAAAGACATCATTTAATCTGAATGCAAAATGATTTTAGTATTAATTCTTATAATGTCAAAACATTAGGTCATATAGATATTTCCTAATGTCAAAACATAAAAATACAAAACAATGTCGTCAGTTCTGGTTCTATGTTGTTCGGGTATGCTGAATAAGTGCCCATAAAACAGGGGGAAATTGCCAAAAGAAAGCAGATAATATTGGTTCAGTGGTTCAGCAATTCCACTCTGTAATAGAAACAGGTACAGACCGGGACAGTATTGCTTTTTACAAATTGTTCTATCTCCGATTTGGTGAGTTACCCAAAATTCAGCAATGCATGCTTAATTTTATACTAGTGCCGTTCTCCAGCTATTGTTATAAACTTGCAATTGGTGTATCATGGATAAACTTCCAAATGTCCGGTGTCAAATCCCTAAATACCTTTTCTATTGAGCTAGTGTGATAAAGATAATATTCTCCCCTCACAACAAGCTACAAATACGAATGCCCAACTAGGGCATATAACACAATCATCAGATATCTGATGTGCACTCGATACATGACAAGAAGTAACCCAGCTGTATAAAATGAACTGCTATTACGCTCCAGCACGAGGTAAAGGAGAGAAAAAATGTAGTTCCATAAACCTCGTTCTAAGGTTATTAAGTATCATGCACAAGTTCTGATATGCTTGTATGGTAAGATTATATGAAAATCGATTTCTTAGATCTGCCCAACCATGTCAATATAAGGGGTGGGTGGGTAGCACATGAATCAATGAAGGAAAGAAAAGAAGTATGAATCTGTCCTCGCCCCAACCAAGCCCCAGGGTCAAACCCCCAACTATTCAATTGTATTCAGATGATGTGACACGTAATAAACTTAATTTCAGACATAGTTTTAAACAAGAGATAAAAATTACCATGTTCCTCACTTGTCTGTACAAAAACCCAGTGCCTTCAACCTCGAGTTGTATGATAGCATCCTGTTTAGCAACCAGAAAATGTCAGGTCAACCACAACATAAAATCTCACACGCAACACTTAGATCGTAAGAGTCGCAGAAAATTAAACTAAGTGATGGGGTCATCAGTCACCATTTCAGTAACATCAAAGCGTGATATCTTCTTTATTGGACTGCGGACACGATCATTATGTACTGCATTGGCAAAAGATGTGAAGTCATGTACTCCAACGAAATGCTTTGCAGCCTCCCGCATAGCATGTGGATTAAGTTTATATGCACTGTGGTAAGCGTAATTATTGTGAAAGGGGTCCATAACTGCTCCATTATAGATCTTGTAATGATATATTTTGCTCTTTGAGGATGTGCGAGCATGGAATTCCTGACATGCTGCACTAATTTCCCTAACTCGAATATCAGGAGGTAGAAGCCCATTGATTGCAGAATGAAAGCTATCGAGACACTGGTAGGCAAAAGGCGTGTAGAAATGTGCCACCTGGAAAACAACACATGACATGTTATCGCAGAATTTAAACTCATCAATAGTGCAGGATATACAAGTAGGATGATATATATCAACTTGAGGCTTGTTTACAGTTGTACAATAAGATAATTAAACCTGACCCCGTGCATGAACACCTGTATCTGTCCTTCCTGCACCAACCATGCAAAGCTCCTTCCGGTCCAGCTTCGTTATGTGTATCAATGCTTTCTCTAAAAAGCACTGTATGGTTGGAGGTGATGGTTGATACTGCCAACCTGAGAGATGGTAGTAGTTAGAGAATATTTATTATTTCAAAATTCTTTTTCAAACGCAAAAATCATTTGTGTTCCATTTTATTGAAAAGGTATAAGGTTCAGGAGTACACGCGTAGTAGGAGGGCAGAACGAAAAACACAGATAAATACATCAGTGAACGACCCAGGTCGTCGAGAGGATGACACGCAACACAGATGGTAGTAATTAGAGAATCATGTATTATTTCAAAATTCTGAAGTTATATTCACAATCTTAGGGATGTCCGTGTCACATGTCAAGCAAGTAGAATTACAATAAGGTGATCGATGTTGTATCCAGTTAGTAGTAATCAAAAATAAAATGGCTCACAAGTAGTGATACATCAACTAGCTCTACAGGCGAGTATCAGTCCATGATCATATATATGATCAAGAGGACAATGTTAACGCATTATAATTAATATATTTTGCAACAGAATATGGTAAATTAGGTTCAAGAAAATGCAAAAGAAATCTGTTATGATCTGGCAATAAGGTATTCTTAGTAGCAACCTCCAATCCATCACGCAATGTATGAAGTAAAGTGCTTACTGTTGCTTATAGGCTCATAATTACCAGCGGTGGCACAGCATTGTAAAAGGGTAACTATTATGCAGTGTATAGTGGCATGCACCACATAGTTTACATATACGCTTAAAAGCCTATTTGGATATGTGACGATGTTGGTGTTTCAGAGAATATCCTATGGTTCGACTTGGATCCGTGTACATATTGGCATGAGTTTCTTGACTATGAACATAATCTTGCGTATGAAAATAAAACGTGTTCAGTATGTTTCGGTAATATATACCTCATTTATGTTAGTAAGTTTAGGTATATTTATTGAGCACCTTGACACATGATCCACAACATCACCACAAAAACATCATGGAATTGCTTTCACTTGTCAAAAGAAAGCTATTATCTCTTACTGCTTAATCCTTGGTCTCATTTCTCATATGCCCCATAAATGCCAAATCTTAGCCACACCCGTCATTGATAAAAGGACCACTGTTGCAGCCATTGGTGATTGGTTGGTACCTTATTTGATAAGCTTGTAAGCTTCAAATATTATATTAAAATTATCAAACTTGCCACGTCTGGAAATGCGACAAACTACACGGTAAGACATCATAACAGCTTGGTGCAACACATTGCCACTGTAAACAAATTACTGTAGCTAACTCCAAAAAAGACGTCCTGTCTAATTAGAGAGCAAAAACTTGAATCGATTAAGCGCTCTTTTAGGAGCACACCCGGGAGTTCGGTTTCTCCAAAATTGCAGGTAGGCGGACAATTCTAATTTTGAATTTGATCATCAAGCTTCCATAGTGTCAAGGGAGTAATTAAGTAAGTAATATTTTAGCCATAGTTGTGGTTTTCCCAAGTTTCTACAAATTCCTAGGTCCGCCACCATTGTTATGGTCATAAATAACACAGCTGTAAGGCCCTAAAACCAACAAAATTATGAAGAAATGTTGCATTATGGCACCATTATTTCGACCACATTTGTTCACCCCGATAATAGAAAAACTCCCTTGTACAAAATCTTTTGCTGAAATTCAGCACTCATATCAACAGTGACTCTAATGTTTCCTCTCCTCTCTTCAACGCAACGAACGTCCTTAGCGTAGCGGCCCAACCATTCTAAAAGACAAGGGCAGAGAAGGAGAATGAGAATAACCTTTGTACTTGGTACCGTCGTAAGAGATCACCATCCGCCACTTGTGCGCACTCTTCGCCGCCACCGAGTCGGCCTCGTCCGCCTCCGGGTGCTGCACGGCGCGAAGGCTGCCATCCACGAGCTGTCACCTCCCGTCGAAGAGAGACCACGAAGCCATTCCATATGAGAGGGGGGCATGGGGGAAGATTGCGCGGGGAAGAGATGAGGAAGAGGCCCTTACAGAGATGTTTCCGGCGGCGGCGACGGCGGCAGCGGAGGTGGAGAAGGAGGCGCGAGGAGGGGGGAGAGCGAACCGGAGGCCGGCTAAACCCAGCATATCCAATCCTCGATCTGAAAGGAACAAGGGTGCGAGGAGCGGATGTAACAACTAAACTATTTTTTTTTTATTGCTCTAAAAAAACCTTTTTTTATCTCAAAAACAAAATTGATCTAAGAAAGAAAAAACTACTCAGATAAAATCCGACCGTCTCCCATGTTTTTTTTTAGGCCAAACCTCTCATGGTGCATCAATTTGCATGACCAAGGATAAGTCTACTCACAGTGGGGAGTAACATAGAGTGTAACATGACACCACTCTATGATACTACATTCATAGTGGGTACTGCTTATTTTGTCTTGGTTCGTGTGATATTACGGCAACCTAATATGTTATCACAACACAAACAGTCTCTCTTTCCTCATTTAATGACATGTCATGTCATCAAAATGCCTAGTTGGCATTGCATGTAGTTGCATGTTACCACCAAGTTACTGTCCACTATGAGCGGGCTAACAAAAATAATTGCAATCATTCATGTGCAACAAAAGTTCCTCCGTATGTGTATGCAGGGACGTAGGAAGGGGGACGAGGGGGCTAAGCCACCCAACAATTTGATTTCCTTCGTAAACTCTCCACTAATCAATACTTATAATTGTCAGTCTTAAACCATTTTGCCTCCTTCAACCTGATTTTGCACCCTTCAATACTGCTAGTGCCGTCCCTAAATGTATGTATATGTATACGTGTATCCATATTTAGACAAAGTTCAGTCAATTATTTTGAGAGGGGTAAAAGAAGTCTTTTCATCTTCACACAACTCGCATTTCCTATTATCCATATGTTTTCTCTTTACCATGTTATCTTTATATGCAGTCGCATTGTGCCATATCAGCCATAGCTAGACCTTGATTTTCAAAGAAATTTTGGATTTTCACATTTCTTAAATGATCTGTCCATTCCATCGTTGCAGCGACTTTGTACATTGATTTAACGGCAAAATCTCACTCTTAGGCACTCTCCAGATTGGTCTCTCAACCTCCTCATTCAGAACCATTCTAGCTAACATATTCTGAATTTCTCTCCATTGTTCTTGTAAGTCCGCGCTAAGCCATCTTCTCAATGTAAAATTCTAGTGTCTAGAAGCCGCTTCAGCAAACAAGCAACCATGTTCATTGCAAAAAAAATGAATGGTTGTTCATTGCAAACAAAAATAAATTAGGATATATTTTTTATTCACCATGCATCGAGTTGGTTCTCTTGCCATTTCTCACTCTCATCTTCCTTCCGCAGATGTACAACTCTCTAATGTGTAGCATATCTGACCAGAGCCCCGAACCTGATTGTCTATACTTGGCATTATGTATGCTAGCTTCTCCCCCCGTATTTTCTTTTCTCGTGAACTCTTGTCAAGGCCCTTCATTGTTCTCTAGTTTCCACCACCACTTGCATATTAAACTTAGGTTGAATTTTGCTAGAATTTTAATACCTAACCCAACTTTGTCTTGGTTTGCATACGAGGCTCCATTTTACCAATTGTTGTCTCTTGTTTGTGGCCCCAGCAGCCTAGAGGAAAGCTCTGAGAGATTTTCTATACCCTCAATATTATTCTTGTGCGGGATCTTCATTAACATCTCATATACCGCAATGCTTGACAAGCAAGTATCATTCTTAATAACTCTGTCCCTAATCGTCAATGGTCCCACCCATCCAGTTGCTCATACTCTTTTTCACACTTCCCTCCAATAAGTTCTTTCAGCCATTGTTGTTCTTCTAGAGCAAACAAGAGTGTCCGGATATTTAATAGGCCATTTCCCCACCTAACAATTGAAAAACTCAGCATAATATTGGCATTTAGGCTCATCCTCGAGCACCATCATTATTTCACCATTGTCAAAGTTTATTTTTAGACCAAATATAGCTTCAAAAGAGACAGAGAATGATTTTGAGGTTCATAATTGCTCACACATCTTCTTTCATAAAAAAAATGGTATCATCATCATACTGCAACACAACTACTCATTTTTCTATCATGTGATATGCCAGCCAGTGATCAATCCCTTATTGTGTTCATTATAAATCATTTTAGACATATATTTGTTTGACATATTGAACAAAAGGGAGAAAGGGCCCCCCGTCTCACCTCTTTATGGTTTGCCAAATTAAGGACCAACCACATCATTCATCTTGACATTTAAAGTGCCCTGAGTAACCGATTTCCTGATCCACATCAGCCAATTATAACTGAAATCCTTCTGTTTACAATACTCAAACAAAAAATCCCAGCGGACTTCATCGTATCATTTTTCAAAATCAATTTCAAGCACCACTCCTTGTTGTTTTTTAACCTTAGCCTGATCGGGATTTCTTGAAATAGGTTGACCCCATCTGTAATAAATCTTCCTCTCATGAAAGCAATTTGACAATTGTTTATCAAATTTTCATGACTGCATCCAACCTACAAGTCAAAACTTTTGTAAAGATTTTGAAAAGAATTTTAAGCACGCATATAGGTGTCTATTTTAAACACGCACTGCTAATTTTTTCGTGCGGGTAGTCGTCCGGATGGTCCAGCTTGAAACAAGTCGGACAGTCTGACCCTATAGATCAGCATGTCGACTGGTTCTTCACGGTGGCATATCGTAGGTGCCAGATAGAGGCTTGACTATTGGGGGCCAATTACGGGTGCTCTCGACTGGTTTCCAATTGGATAGTCTGGGGTTCATGGCGTTGGACTCTCTAAAAGCATATCCAACGCGCAGACCAATTTAGGGTTCAGTCGTGTCCCGATTTCATCTGTTTGGGTCAGCAAATGGACAGGCGCCCGACCCTGTTCGACCATTTCTGTCCACTGAATCCAATGTGCCTACCCATTTAGTCCGCCCGTTCAATATTTTAGGGTTATTCAAATGAAAATGTTGCACTCGATAAATAAATACAATAGCACAGTTTATTACAACCAAATTGAAACAAACAGATGAGTCATTTAAACAAATAAGTAGCATAATTTAGTACAACATAATCGAATAAAAGTGTTTCAAATAAATCAATGGGGCAACTAATGGTTGTTCCCACATGAATCAACATATGTTCTACCAAATCATCTCGAAGTTGCCTGTGAGCATCCGGCCATGCATTTCATGATGAAATTCGATGAAATGTTCAAATGTTGCCTCTCCAACAGTTTGGGATCAACCAACTCACCATGAAACTGCCAATCCGGATTATAGAGGGACTCATCACGCTCATCCTAGACGATCATGTTGTGCATGATCAAACAAGCAGTCATCGCGTCCCACATAGTGTTGAGACTCCATGTCCTAGCAGGATGCCGAACAATAGACCAGCGAGATTGGGGCACACCAAAAGCGCGCTCGACATCCTTCCTAGAACCTGATGTTCTTGGGAAAACCTAGACCTCTTCTCACCTTGGGGGTTGGGGATGGTCTTCACAAAAGTAGACCAATAGGGATATATACCATCAGCTAGATAGTATCCCTTGGTGTATAGGTGACCATTGATCACATAGTTCACCTCAAGTGCATTGCCTTCGGAGAGCCTAGCGGACACCAGTGAGCGTTGAAGAACATTAATATCATTGTGTGTGTCGGTCATGATAAAGAACGAGTGCCAAATCCAGAGATCGTGTGATGCCACTGCTTCAAGAACGACCGTGCACTCTCCAGAATGTCCCTTGTATTGTCTCTGCCAAGCACATGGACAGTTCTTTCACTCCCAATGTATTCAATCTGTGCTTCCAAGAATGCCATGGAATCCTCTTTGCTCGTTAAAGGAGAGAAGTCCTTGCCAAACACCGCAATCATAGCTTTGTAGAACTACATTGAGTCCAGACAGGTAGAATCACTCATGTGCATCTACTCATCAACAGGATCTCGAGCAACCCCTGCAAGCATTCGGACATCTGTGGTGCATTTTTTATATGAGAAGAAGCCAAGCTTGCCAAGGGCATCGGGCTTGCATCGGAAGTAATCATCATGCGCCATCACTCCCATCTGAATGCGGTTAAACATATGTCTCGCCATCCGGAAGCATTGCTGAAAAATAGGAGGAGGGTACATTGGCTTTGTGCAGTGGAAGTGATTTTTGTATAGTTGGACATGGCACCTTCTCTTTCACGGTCCAATGCCGGTGAACGGCTAGGGTCTGAGACCTTGAACATTTGTTGCATACTCGAAATGTGCTCACTAATGAGGCGTGTAGAAATCAAAACCTCGCTCCCATCGTCGGATGTATCGGAGGAGGAGGATGAATACAACATGTTGATGTAGAAGTACTCATTCGAGTTATCGGCCATGGGAGGTGATGAAACCGTACCTCGAGAAAACGACCAAACAGCTCGTGGGCGCACTCGGTGGTGGTCGGGGACATGTCTCCAACGCGCTCCCTCCTCTCTTTGGAGAACATATAATTGAGCCTTTGACCTCTCTCTTTCTCTAGAATAATTAGAGGGCTAATTAGAGCTTCTAATTAAAGCATTTCTAACTGAATTAGAGACTTTTCTAATAATTAGAAGAACTAATTAGATCACTTCTAATAGGATTAGAACCTCTCTAATAATTAGAATACTAATTAGAGCACTATAATTAGATCTCTTCTAATTGGTTTAGAGATCTTCTAATTGGATTAGAGCCTCCTCTAATTTTAGAGCTTCTTCTAATTGAATTAGATCTTCCTTCAATAGAATTAGAGCTTCTTCCAATTAGGGTGAGGTGATCCTCTCCCGATTATACTTAGCTTTCTAATTATTCTCTCTCTCATGTGTTGAGAAATACACCTTCATATACACCTGCAACGCTAAGTCCTGAACAACGAAGTGTTGCAGAATTTGCTCCAGCGTATGTGTACATACTCTCAGAGGAGTAACACATGAGACGCTCAGTCTGCTGGCTCACGGTGCTGGATACGGGGAGTCGGCAACATCCTCACTCACAGGCTTGTGCATGAGGATCTTCTACAAGATTCATCGACACTTCTTTCGCTACTACAGTGTCTCGTACACGATCTCGGAAACTAGATCTTGAAATTTATATTCACTTGTATATGCATAACAAGGTCTTGGTTGTTGCGTAACAAGTTTGGCAAAAAAAAAAAAATTCTCGTTGCACAACTGATATCCCACAAGTATAGGGGATCTTGTGTATGAAGGGAATATGCCCGAGAGGCAATAATAAAGTGGTTATTATCTTATTCCTTGTTTATGATAAATGTTTATTTCTCATGCTATAATTGTATTAACCGGAAACGTTGATACATGTGTGTCTAATAAACAAACAATAGTTCCTAGTAACGCCTCTTGTTTAACTAGCTTGTTGATTAACTGATGATCAAGGTTTCTTGATCATGAACATTGGATGTTGTTAATAAACGGGTCATGTCATTGGTAGAATGATGTGATGAACATAGACCCAAAGTGAATATAGCAATGCGGTCAAGTCATTAAGTTACATTGTTATATCAAACATACGAAGTAACTCTAATCCTTAGACCATGAGATCATGTCAATCACTAACACCGAAAGAGTGCTTTGATGTCATCAAACGTCACATCGTAACAGGGTGACTATAAAGGTGTCGTTGGGTATTCGGAAAGTATTAGTTGAAGCTCATGGATCAAGAGTGGGATATGTCCTACCAAATGACGGAGAGATATACTCTGGGCCCTCTCGGTGATATCACATCGACACTGCTTGCAAGCACGTGACTAGGTCACAAGGATGTCATATCACGGAAACGAGAAAATAGTACTTATTGGTAACGAGATTGAACAAGGTATGGTTGATACCAATGATCAAATCTCAGACAAGTAAAATATCGCGAGACAAAGAGAATAATTCACGACGTTGTTGGTTCACACGATCACAAGAGTCATCGTTGAATATATAGGAGTCATCGCGGATCTCCAGATCCCGCTGTTGATTATTGATCGGAGAGGATTTTCGATCATGTCTATCTTATTCGCGAACCATAGGGTGACACACTTAAGGTTCGATGACGCATTTGAGAGGATACGAAATAACGAAGAATGTTTTGAGCAGCACCGAAATTGTTTCGGGGAAAATTAAAATAGTTCAAGGGGTTTTTCATCGAATGGTTGTTAATAGAATTAACAAATGATTCGAGGTGCTATATGCAAAAGTTTGTTAATAGAATCCAGTGTCATGCTTGCTTTCATAATACTTTATCTTCAAAAGAATGTTTTGTTGATCAAGGTGATTTAGGAACTGAAAATAATTGTTTTCAGAAACAATCAAGTGAAAGATATATTGATATCTAGAAACTTATTTGTGGCAACATGACTGAGTATAATTTAGTGTGACAATGTATGCTTATATTATTTGAATATGTGCAATGATTGAAGACGATGGGCGTTTGAATCTTCCAAGAAGGTGGGCGCTAATATTATCCTCTAAATTCCTTCCTTCGAGCTATAGTAGCTTCATCACAAAAGTTATGATGGTATGGATTAAAAGTATGGGTAAAATCGTTTACCTTGCTTGAGGATTGTTAATAGTGGAATCCGGAAGAATGCTATTAATATGGTGATATTAGTAGAACAATCAAACTCAATGGGTGATAGTAGATGACTAACACGCCAAAGAAAATATGCTAGTATGACTAGCATTGTTTGATGTTGAATGATTCTTCTGTAAAGAAAAGGGAATATTGAAAATAGAATTAAAAAAATGTATATGGCAGAAAAGAAGATAATTGCAGAAGTCTAGCTCGGGAGTATATGCTTCATATACAAGTTATAGATGTATTACTAGTTAACAAAGTATTTTTGGATAGTTTGATACCAGATTGGTTGGTATGAGTTGTCATACAAAGCAACGTAATGCAAGAAATACAAGGGCCTAAAAGAAACTAGTAGTAGACGTGGGTTCGATCATGACAAGAACAGAAATAAAGTGTTATTGTTTTCACTATCGTATCGAACCAAACATTCAAGATTTATTTTAAGAACTTGATAAGTTGTTATTTTGTTCCGGTCTTTTGTGAGAACAAATGAGATTGTTCAAACTATGACCATATTACATAATTGATGGATGAGTTAATATAAATCGTGTTGGTAAAGTAAGCATCTATAAGACTAAATGCTAAACGTTGCAAAACATAAAAGAATTTCACATAAATTGTGACACCACCATTTTAGTTCATATCGGAAAGGAAAACATGAAAGCAACTCCATGTTAATGGACTTCCGGAGTCATTTTGTTTTGAATAAATTGACGTTGTGAGACCTATTCCAAAATATGACTAAAATTCCGTTCATAGGCCAAAGTAGAATGAACGACTAATTTAGTGGAGATTGAACATATTGATGCATATAGTCCATTATATGTAGTCGTGTGTGGTGGATTAATTTTTTACTTCATAAAATTATGTCGATGATTTGAGTAGATATATATGAGTATGTCTATTTAAAGAGAACGGAGTTTGACATTTTTGAATTGGTTCAAACTATTGTTAGTATGAAGTAAAAAATCATCGTAACAAGATAATCAAGTATTTATGATTGGATCATAAAGGATAAATTTTGAGTTACAAGTTTAGCAAAACATTTGAGGAGTTGCAGAATTGTTCTAAATTTATCCTTCTTGAATACCCCACATAAGTATGGTGTGTTCGAGAGACAAAATCAAACCTTGTTGGACATGGTAAGGTAAATAAAATGGCATTATATTTTTTTAGTTTATACATTAGAGACTATCGCTTTTACACTGAAAAGAGCGGCATCATGATCCGTTGAAATTGACGCCATATAAGTTATGCCTTGAGTAGTGACCTGAATTTTCTTTTTCTTAAATTTTGGTATGCATAGCATGTGTAAAATGTTTACAACCAGAATAGGATAAATATATGTTTATAAGGTTAGCCCAAAGAATCCATTGGGTATTTATCCTATCACCAAACCAAATACAAATGTTGTTTATCAGAAAGGGTTGATTCTCGATAAAGTAGTTCTTGCGAAAGAAGTAAGTGGGAGGACAGTACAAACTTGACGAAATTAGAGAATCTTCGTTATCATGTCAAGAGTAGCGTAGCACTAGAAATTGTTCTATGGTTTCCTGTTTTGACTAAGTAGAAGACACTATATGTGTTGTAGATACTTCGAATGAGTTTGCGAACTGAACCACAAAAGTCCTAAAATTTTGTACTTAGATCAACTTGTGATTTGAGAGTGAAGTGTTGTTTTGACAACAAAATGACCTGGAACTTATAAAAGAAGCAAATGATGGGCCCTGACTTTGTAAAATTGGCTATGAGTCATTATATTTGCGATAGTATCCTTGTATGAATATCAAGTATGTGACTTGGTAGTCCTTTCGAAAGGCATGATGCCTAACGATAGCAAACGGGTCTATATAGCAACAAAGACATGGATATTTACATCCTTTGAAAGTTGTGCTTGTCGAAAAGATGTTTTCGACGAAGTCTTTGCGGACATTTCTAGCAAAGGTTACATATTATGATATGGCAGTTGAATAACAAAACAAACTCTCCTCTCTAGGAAGTTTGATCGAGGATGTGTACTTGACACAGTCCGAGAGTTTTATAAAATTCAAAAGGTTGCCGGAAAGGTATGTGATACGTCCATTTTGCATCACTGTTTTATATTGTTATTTTCTGTTATTCATCGATATATTTCATGTTATGATGCATCACTTATGTTATTTATCTTATTTTGTATGTTTCATAATTTTTGGAGAATAAACACCGGGACCAGAAATTGGATGGAAAAAAGCATCATCGAGATACCCTATTTCAGAAGTTCGGAAGAAAAGGGGGGATATCAGAGATGTCTTAGAAGTTCAGAGGACGAAGCCAGCCAGAAGGAGGCCACCAGGGGCCCACACCATGGGGTGGCGCTCCCCCTGATACGTCTCCAATGTATCTATAATTTCTGATGCTCCATGATCATATTATGTCAATTGCTACTTGTTTTCTCCCTTATTTATAGCATTTTTATGTTTTCTGGGACTAACCTATTAACAAGATGTCAAGTGCTACTTCCCTGTTTTCTGCTGTTTTTGGTTTCATAAAAGTTGTTCTGGAAACATTCTCGGAATTGGACCCCACAAAGCCCGAAGTGCCTATTTTCCTCGGAAGCATCCAGAACACCAAGAGGTGTCAAAGACGGGCACCAGGGGGTCCACACCATAGGGTGCCCCCCTTGGCCGCGCCAACTATGGGTGTGGGGCCCCTGGAGCACCACCGCCTTTGACCTTTCGCCTATTTAATCCCCCCGGATGGAAAACCCTAGTAACCTGATCAAATATCCCCGAAAAGTTCCGCAGCCGCAGTCACCATCAACCCTAGATCAGGGGGGGTTCTGAAGCTGTTTCCGACACCCTGCCAGAGAGGAGATCATCACCGGAGCCTTCTACATCACCATGCCTGCCTCCGGAGTGATGCGTGAGTAGTTCATCCTTGGACTACGAGTTCGTAGCTGTAGCTAGATGGTTGTCTTCTCCTCATATGCCTCCATGTTTAGATCTCGTGAGATGCCTAACATGATCGAGATTGATCTTATGTAACTCTATGTGCCGTGTTTGCTAGGATCCGATGAATATTGAACTTATGCCAAGTTGATTATAGTCTTTATTGCATATGTTATTTGTGATCTTGCATGCTTTCCGTTGCTAGTGGTTGCTCTGGCCAAGTAGTTGCTAGTGACTCCAAGAGGGAGTATTTATGCTCGATAGTGGGTTCATGCCTCCTCACCACCTTGCTCGAGTGAGAGAAACGTGAAGGGGGGATGTGTTGTTGCCATTAGGGAGAAAACAGCGGTGAGAGTGCCAGAGTGCATAATCACTGCTTACATTACACACTTTGTTTAATGCAGTTATCGGTTGCTTGCAACTTAATACCTAAGGGGGTTCGGATGATAACCTGAGGGTGGATTATTAGTCATAGATGCAGATGGATGTCGGTTTATGTATATTGTTGTAATGCCCGCACTAAATATCATAGTAATCATCGTGTTATATTGTGCACTATGGTGCAACCTCTATTTGTCAATTGCCCAGCTGTAATTTGTTCACCCATCATGCTATCTTTCATGTAGATACACCGCTAGTGAACCTATGAACCCCGGTCCATTTTCCACACTTTTAAACAAACCACAACTATTTACTGCTTTCTTTACTTACTGCAAGCATGCATCATTTTCCACACTATACGTCTAATCTTTGTTTTTAGCAAGACGGTGAGATTGACAACCTCACCATACTGTTGGGACAAAGTATTTTGGTTGTGTTGTGTGCAGGTTCCACGTTGTTGCTGACACCGGTGAAGCGCCAGCACCACCGTCAGTGGCATCAACCTTCCTGACATCCTCTTCCTCCTACTGGATTGATAACCTTAGTTCTTAACTAAGGGAAATTCTTGACGCTTACTCATCACACCCTCCTCATGGGGTTTCCAACACACCATCAACGTTTGCAATCACCCCCCTTGGCCGCGCCGCCAGGTGGTGTGGCCACTCTGATCGACCCCTTTCGCGTACTTGACCCCCAGGGAACCCTAAGCCCCAGACTATCATCGAAGAATTGTTCCGCCGCCGCGTTGGGGCGGAAAACACCAGAGAGAGAAAAGCTCTCCGGCAGGGAAAATCTGCCGGGGAAATTCCTCTCCGGAGATGGGGTAATCATCGCCATCGTCACCGTCATCGCTCCGGCCATCATCAAGACCATCATCATCACCACCAACACCATCACCCTCATCATCCACCTTCATCCTGCTGTAACAATTTTGGACATGTATCGTTGTTTTACATTAGATCTCTCTGCCCGTGTGGATTACTTGTTAGTAGTTGATGGTTGTGAGATTTATCGGTGTTAGCACTTTATGACCAGATTGTTATTATACATTATATCACCTTTGATTATGATCCATATGATGTCTTGTGATTAGTTCGTTTAGTTGTTGAGGACATGGGAGAATTCATGATGTTAGTAGTGAAGTTATGTTAAAGTAATACCTCGTCGTTCGGTATATAAGTTATGGTGCTATTCTTCTAGTGGTGCCATGTGACCGTCGACTACATGATAGTTCACCTTTATGGGCCTAGGAGGATGCATTGTGTATTTGGATAATAATTGTGGGGTTGCCGGAGTGATAGAAACCTAAATCCCTGATAGGAAACCATTGCACGAGGGAGCGTAGAATCCTGAAGTTCTAAGGCTGTGGTTAGATTTATTTTAATTACTTTCTTGTATTTGCGGATGCTGACGAGAGGTATAATCACAAGTATGTATTAGTCCTAGTTGGGCGGTGCATTAGCATAGGTTCACCCAGACAACACTTCACGAACCAATAGATATTAATCAACCGTAATGAAGCGAAAGCACTTGACGAAATTCCCATGTGTCCTCGAGAACGTTTGGTAGTCATAAGTAACACAATCGGCTGGTCATTGTCTCTCAAAAGGATTGGGCCACTCGCTGCAATATTATTTACTGTACTTTATTTACTCGCACTTATTTTATCTGCTATATCAAAAACCTCCAAAAACTCGTTTGCTAGTATTTAAGTGAATCCTCTATCCAACCTGCTTGTCAACACCTTCTGCTCCCCGTTGGGTTCGACAATCTTATTTATCTAAATTACTACGATACACCCCTATACTTGTGGGTCATCAAGACTATTTTCTGGCGCTGTTGCCGGGGAGTGAAGCGCTATTGGTAAGAAAAACTTTTACTGTGAGTGTTGTTTTTATTTCTGTCTGTTGTTTTATTTTATTATGGAGAATCCCTTTGGTTCTCTATTTAGGGGTACTTCTACTGTTGCTACTAGGGTAGTAGGTAACCCGTTATCTGCTCAATTAGACCCTTACAAAATACCTATGAAAATTGTTGGGCGTGTTATGGATAACTGCTATTACGGTGATGGAACTGTCCATCTCGGTGATCATTTGCTCTTTATACATGAATTATGCGAGTTATCCAGGTGTGCAGGTATTACAATGGATCAAGTTAAAAGGAAATTATTTTCTTTATCGCTGAAAGGAAGAGCCGCTGAATGGTTCAAATTACTGAAGAATGGTGAATCTATTGGATGGGAGGAAATTGTTCCTCTCTTTTATTCTAAATTCTATCCTCCTAGTGAGATTCATAAAGACCGGAATCAAATCTATAATTTCTAGCCTTGTGATGGAGAGAGTATTGCCTAAGCGTGGGGGTGAATGAAGTTATTAATGCTCAAATGTACCGTTCATGAACTCCCACGTAATATTGTTATCAATAATTTTTATGCAAGACTTTCTCTTCATGATAAGGATTTATTGGATGCTTCTTGTTGTGGATCATTCACACGTATGAAGGAAGAAGCTAAATGGGATCTTCTTGACCGTATTCAAGAAAACACTAAAGGATGAGAGAACGACAAAGGTAGAAAGTCAGGTATAAATTATGATTATGAATGCATTAAATATTTTATGGGAACCAATGATTTATATGATGTTAGTGTTGTTTGTGGTCTTGATTCTCAAATCTTTGCAAAATGACTTAAAGCTTTTGCCTCCTGTCTTGATATTCCTAAAAAGGATTATCACAAGTATCATGCACCTTATAAAGATATTGTTCATGCTAGTAATATAGAAGTGCATGATGTTAATCATGTTGTTCCTGAGCCTTATGTTGAAAAAATGCCTTTCCCTGCTAAGGTGAAAGAACACTCTATGGTGGCTAGTGTGGTTAATCGGAGTAATAAGAAATCTGTTGAACCTGATGAACAAATAACTGTTGAACCTGTTGTAGCAATAGCAAAAAGATATTGTTTGTGGAAATGTGGAGGATGAACCCATTGTCTTCTGTGAGGATGCTTCTAATATTGTTTCCCATCCTCATAGACCTAAGAAAACTAGTGTTATTGTGCTTTCTGTTAAGATTGGTGATCATTGCTATTATGGTTTGTCTGATATTGGTGCTAGTTCTAGTGTTATACCTTATGAGCTTTATAGAGAAGTTATGTATGAAATTTGTTCTTGTGAGCTTGAATATATTGATGTGGTTATTCAACTTTCTAATAGGTAAACTGTTTTTCTAATTGGTATTGTTAGAGATGTTGAAGTTCTATGTGGTAAAACTAAATATCCCACTGATTTTCTAGTACTTGGTAAGGCTGCTAGTAAGACTTGTCCTATTATTTTTGTAGACCTTTCTTGAACACTTGTGGTGCTATTATAGATTGTAAGAGAGAGAATATTTTGACTAAATTTGATGGAAAATCTTATGAGTTCAATTTCTCCAAATTTGCTAGAGCACCTTATGAATCTAAATTGCCTGATGAGAATTTTCAAGTTGAACAACTTGCTTCTATTGCTCTTGCTCCTAACAATGCTTTGCAGCAATATATGGAGGACCATGAGAGTGAAGTCTTTATGGAAGATAGGAACGAGATTGATGATATTCTTCTTCGTCAACCAGTGATACTGGAACATAATTTACCTGTGGAAGACTTGGGTACCACATTACCGCCCAAGGAGGATCCTGTTTTTGATTTAAAACCTTTACTTGATGATCTTAAATATGCTTATATTGATGATAAGAAATTATATCCTCTTATTATTAGTGCTAAACTTTCATGTGAAGAAGAGGGAAGATTATTCGAGATCCTAAAGAAACATCATGGAGCTATTGGATATACTCTGGATGATTTGAAGGGGATTTCTCCTAATATATGTCAGCATGCTATTAATATTGAACCTGATGCAAAGCCAGTAGTTGAACATCAACGTCGTTTAATTCCTAAGATGAAGGAAGTGGTAAGAAATGAGGTATTAAAACTTCTTGATGCTGGTATTATTTTTCCTATTGCTGATCGTAGATGGGTGAGCCATGTGCATTATATCCCTAAGAAGGGAGAAATGATTGTTGTGCCTAATGAAAACAATGAGCTCATTCCACAAAGAGTAGTAGTTGGTTATAGAATGTGTATTGATTTTAGAAAGGTTAATAATCTTACTAAGAAAGATCATTATCCTTTACCCTTTATTGATCAAATGTTAGATAGGTTGTTTAAGAAAACTCATTTTTGCTTTCTTGATGGTTATTCTGGGTTTTCTCAAATTGTTGTTAGGAAGCAAGATCGAGAGAAAACAACCTTTACTTTTCCTTATGGTACTTATGCTTATAGACGTATGCCTTTTGGTTTGTGTAATGCTTTTGCTACGTTTCAAAGATGCATGTCTGCTATTTTTCATGGTTTTTGTGAAGAGATTGTGGAAGTATTCATGGACGATTTCTCCGTCTATGGAACTTCTTTTGATAATTGTTTTCACAACCTTGATAAAGTTTTGTAGAGATGTGAGGAAACTAATATTGTTCTTAACTGGGAGAAATGCCACTTTATGGTAAATGAAGGAATTGTTCTTGGACATAAAATTTCTGAAAGAGGTATTGAAGTTGACAGAGCTAAAGTGGAAGCAATAGAGAAAATGCCCTCTCCTAGGGATGTTAAAGGTATTCGTAGTGTTCTTGGTCATGCTGGTTTTCATAGGAGGTCTATTAAAGATTTCTCTAAAATATCAAAGCCTCTTACTAATCTTCTTCAAAAAGATGTACCATTTGTTTTTTATGATGATTGTAAGGAAGCTTTTAAAACTTTAAAGAAGGCTTTAACTACTGCTCCTATTGTTCAACCACCTGATTGGGATTTATCTTTTGAAATTATGTGTGATGCTAGTGATTTTGCTTTAGGTGTTGTTCTTGGACAACGCGTAGATAAGAAGTTGAATGTTATTCATATGCTAGTAAGACTCTTGATGGTGCTCAAAAGAATTATGATACTACTGAAAAAGAGTTCTTAGCTGTAGTTTTTGCATGTGATAAATTTAGGCCTTATATTGTTGACTCAAAGGTTACTATTCATACTGATCATGCTGCTATTAGATACCTTATGGAAAAGAAAGATGCTAAGCCTAGGCTTATTAGATGGGTGTTGCTTTTACAAGAGTTTGATTTGCATATTGTGGATAGGAAGGGTGCTGAAAATCATATTGCTGATAACTTGTCTAGATTCGAAAACATTACTTTTGACCCTATTCCTGTTAATGATAGTTTTCCAAATGAATAGTTGGCTGCAATAAAGGTAAAATCCCAAGATAGTCCATGGTATGTTGATTATGCTAACTTTATTGTTTCAAAGTTTTTGCCTCCAACATTTACAGCTCAACAAAGAAGAAAATTCTTCTATGATTTGAGGCATTATTTTTGGGATGAACCACATTTATATAAACAAGGAGTAGATGCTATTGTGAGAAGATGTGTTCCAGATCATGAACAACGTGAAATATTGAAGAAGTGTCATATTAGTCCTTATGGACGACATCACGCTGGAGATAGAACCGCACAAAAGGTTCTACAGTCAGGTTTCTATTGGCCTACTCTCTTTAAAGATGCACGTAAATTTATTTGATCTTGTGATGAATGTCAAAGAGTAGGAAATATTTCTAGACGTAATGAAATGTCTATGAGTTATTCTCTTATTATTGAACCTTTTGATTTTTGGGGATTTGACTTTATGGGTCCTTTTCCTCCTTCGAATGGTTATACTCACATTCTTGTTGCTGTTGATTATGTTACTAAGTGTGTAGAAGTTATACCTACTAAAAGTGTTGATGGTGAGACCTCTTTAAAAATGCTTAAAGCTGTTATTTTCCCTAGGTTTTGTGTGCCTAGATATCTTATGACTGATGGAGGTTCTCATTTTATTCATGGTGGTTTTAGAAAAACCCTTGCTAAATATGATGTTAATCATAGAATTGCCTCAGCTTATCATCCTCAAACCAATGGGCAAGTAGAATTATCAAATAGAGAAATTAAATCTATCTTGGAAAGACTTTTAATAAATCTAGGAAGAATTGGTCAGATAAGTTGAATGATGCTTTATGGGCTTATATAACTGCTTATAAAAACCCTATGGGTATGTCTCCCTAGAAAGTGGTTTATGGAAAAGCTTGTCACTTGCCTTTAGAACAAGAACACAAAGCTTATTGGGCAGTGAAAGAATTAAATAAAGATTTTAAACTTGCTGGTAAGAAAAGAATGCTTGATTTGAATCATCTAGATGAATGGATATGTGAAGCTTATGAAAATGCCAAGCTCTTTAAAGAGAAAGTTAAACAATGGCATGATAAAAGAATCCTTAAAAGAGAGTTTCATGTTGGTGAGAAAGTTTTATTGTATCGGTCTCGTCTCAAAAAATTTGCATGAAAATTACTCTCTAGATGGGAAGGACCTTATATTATTGAAGAAGTGTATTGTTTGGGTGTAATCAAAATTTCTTACCTCAGATATAACACTACACAAGTGGTAAATGGGCAAAGACTCAAACATTATATTTCTGGGGATTCCTATGATGAAGATGTTGATGTTATTCAAGTAATGACTCCAGAGAAGTTCATTAGAGGGAAGATTCCGGAATCTGCAGAGTCTGTTTTGGAATAGGTAACAGTTCTGTTAAGAAAAAGTTCACGGATTACATTCCAAGTTATAAATTATTGGTTTTTTGGAAAATATGAAAAATACCGAGCCAAAGAGGAGTTGGAGATGGTGCCCGGATGCACCACACCACCTGGGGGCGCGGGCCCACCCCTGGCC
Source organism: Alopecurus myosuroides (assembly GCA_028641055.1). NCBI lineage: Eukaryota > Viridiplantae > Streptophyta > Magnoliopsida > Poales > Poaceae > Alopecurus > Alopecurus myosuroides. Next base: position 263,172,736 of record CM054061.1, on the reverse strand, counting down.
GCGCCACCCTATGGTGTGGGCGCCCCGAAGCCCCTCTCCGACTCGTTTTCGACCTGGACTTTCCTTTCGTTACGCATATTTTGCTATATAACCGCCCGGACCCCCTCCCCCCCCCCCTGAGGTCCATATATCGTTTTCTCGTTGTGTTTCTGTTTCTGCCAGGATTTGTTTTCATTTTTAGAAGCACCATGGTCTCCGCCAACAACAAAAAAGGGAAGGGACCGAAGGAAGATGATCTCCAAGACCGTAAGCCGGAGGAGGAGATCAAGAGTGGAGCTGAAGGAGATGTAGAAGAAAACCCACGAGTGCGTCCACGCGCTACCATCACAAGCATTGGAGTGGTTGCAAAACCTTCCAAGCAAACGGGGAGGATGAGCACCAGAGGGAAGGCCCCACATCACTTCTTAGCTTCAAGGACACCACTTTCAGGCATAAAGAAACCTTTCTGTACTTTAATTCATGAGCATCAATCTAGGAGGGTACCCGGGGCAAAGTTGCCTTCTTGGTCGTATATGAATAGTTCTAACAGTGCAGATGAAGGAAGCGCTCAACCTAAGGAGGTGTGGGGGGAATCTTGATGGCTGGAATTCACCGTCTGACATGCATGCAAACCGTATTGATCACAATACGGAGATGATGTGTATACTTATGTTCGCAATTGAAGATCTAAAGAAATCAATTGATAAGCTCATCGAGAAGGATTCACCACCACCACCGAAGAATTGATTCGTCATTGGTATTGGCATCCCCTTGGCTTGTTCCAAGCTTGGGAGAGTGTCGCGGTATCACACCTTTATCTTTCACCCTTTTACCTTTTTAGTAGATTCATATCGTGAGTAGAGAAAATATCATATAGGATGGTTTGCAGTATGGAAGTGTCACTCCTTAGTTGGTTATCGTTGTATCCCTTGGTTTGACTTGCCATAATGAAATATTAATGAGAAGTTTCATCATCTACTTGTTCTACTTTACTTTAGTTTTTGTTATGTGATTGATCTTGTTATTAGTATTGGTATCAATTTTGGAGCTTCAAGATAATCTAGTTGGTTTTGCAAACTTAGCATCGGTCAGTAGCAACAATACGTTGAGACTTAAGTAGAAAAGAGGGAGTTGCATGTAGATATATTATTCCATGATCTTTCTTTCTTGTTAGCTCATAAGCTTAGTATTCTCAAGTAAGTTTGTATGCACCTTCCAGGAAGATTGCATGATTGGATTTATCATATATGTTTTTGTTTGTTTTACTTAAATTCTTATGCTTTCTACCCAACCTTGCTAGCCAAAAACATGTACTAAGAGGGAATGCTTCTCTTGCATCCAAATCGTGAGTCCGAAACCTTTCCATTTGTGTCCACCATACCTACCTATATGTGGTATTTCACCGCCACTCCAAGTAAATTGCTTGTGTGGTGCCTTTAAACCTTCAAAATTACACTTGTTTTGTGCTCCTGTTTTAGCTCATGGGGACGCAAATAGAGAATCTTTATCTCACTTGTTGATTGGATTTCACACCCTGGACTAGTGGCTTCATCCGCTTATCTAAATGCTAGAAGAGCTGGCAGCGGGGTTCCCAGCCCCAAATAATAATACAAATTCTCTTCACTATTTTTGCCCCTGATTTATCACTCAAAGCATAATTGTGTAAACAAAAGAGAAAGAGGGATGACCTTCTATGCCAGTTGCGTCCTTCTATGGGAGCTGCTCTTGTGAAGTCTAGTTGGCTTGTGACATGTTGTATTTTCTGTTTGCCATTCGTTGACATAAACATACACCTCTCAAAATTAGACACTCCTCCAAGGTTTGTGATTGTTGGCAGGCACCCGAGTATTCGGTTAGCCATGGTTTGTGCAAGAAAGGTTGGGAGGAGTGTCAACCATTTTATACCTCTGTTTTACAAAATAAAAGCTCTAGCACATGAGTGATCCATGCTTCCCTGTGCGAAGGGCCTATCTTTTACCTTTATGTTGATTCAGTAAACCTACTTCTTTCTGTCTTAAGCAAGCATTTGAGTTGTTGTGATTCATCCAGCTATATGTTGATTTACTCAGTCATGTTCTTTATTCTTCCTTGTTTCTACGGATACTTTTATATGTTTGAATACCACTTTGAAATGTACCAATGTCTGCAAAGAGACCGTTATAATTGAGCATGATAAACTCTGCACTATAAGCTCTAGTATAAGACTCTGATCGAAAGATAAGTACACTGTTAATTATTCTCTGACCAAGAACGAAGTTTGCCTTTACCAATTTTGATTTACTTTTTGCACCTTTATTGTTCCTCTGCTTGTTTCAAGTTTGATTATATGAGAGGAAGTTTCTCCCTAAAATGATTTGTTCTTTGTTATATGTGATGCCTCTTGTCCGTATTTTATTTATCGACACCTCGCTCCATAAACCCGTGGTAATGTTTACTGAGTTCAGTTTCGCTTCGGGACAAGCGAGGTCTAAGCTTGGGGGGGAGTTGATACGTCCATTTTGCATCACTGTTTTATATTGTTATTTTATATTATTCATCGATATAGTTCATGTTATGATGCATAACTTATGTTATTTTATCTTATTTTGTATGTTTCGTAATTTTTGGAGAATAAACATCGGGATCAGAAATCTGATGGAAAAATCACCGTCGAGATACCCTATTTTAGAAATTCAGAAGAATATCGGGGACACCAGACATATCTTAGAAGTTCATAGGAGGAAGCTAACCAGAAGGGGCAGAGGGGGCCACCAGGGCCCACACCATGGGGTGGCTGTCGCACCCGGACTTCTAAAGGATACTCGCCGTTCCGTTGAACAGTAGTAGATTGGATTACGGGGCTTACCGGCACCCGCGTCCTCTTACGAGTAGGCCAACACACGTATGTGTGACACCCAACCCCTATCTGTTCAGCGTCGACGTAAACTATCCCATAGAAATCAGGACACTACCATTGACGTACTTCATACCATACACACATGGTACGTCAACGGTTTGTAACAGAATGATAGCACAACATATCTCTAAGACACAAAAGATTGAAATAAGTTGCAAATAGCTCTCACTAGAGCAGAGATAGCAAATACAATCATCCAGAGGACACATGTCCCAACATAACATCATTACATCTCAGCGGAAGCATTCAAAGGTCTGAGTACAGACAAATCCAAATAGGCTTAAGAAGCCGGGAATGAAAGAAAGACGGAGCCCATCCACGTAGTCTCGGATCCTGCCCGGTCCGCTACCTACTCGTCAGCAGCCTCGTCAAACTCCACGTAATAGCCGTCACCTGGATCCTCGTAAGCGTAGTCTGCGGAAACCACAGCCCCAAAGGGGTCAGTACATAGACGTACTGGCAAGCAAGACTCACAGTTCACCAAAGTGTAACCCGTCAACACCAAGCACAGATGCCTTGGGTTCAACGGAAGAGAGGGGGTATAAAAGATGCTGCAACTGGCTGCGCTAACCAACTACAGAGATTCTACCACTTCCGACTAACAGAAAGAAGATAAGACTGAGTATTGTAACCAACTGAAAGATAACTTCAAACAAACCCATCCTGGATCTCGCCCCTTATCCAAAGAAGCAATCCGAGGATAACTCACACAGTTGAAAATAATGATGGTTCAGATTATTGTGTCAATAAGCCTATTACTAGTCAAGTTGTTAATCATTGGGTGTAAGGTTGTTAATCATTAGGTTTAAGTTGTCCTGAGTACTTGTTAGCCAATACTTTCACCAAGTTAACCATAACCGCGGAAAACACGGCTTCTCGAGAAGATTATCCCTGCAGGGTTGCACCAATTTGGCCGTACACGTATGAATAACCCGCCATATGGGATGCCTCCCACCAAGCGGGGCACTCAACACAACTCAACTCTTCTTCGCATCAAGCCCAAAGCACCTTGGGCGCACGGCTAATCGAGCCCAGAAGAAAATGGACCCTCATAGCACTCTAAGAACGTGTCCCCCTATATGCCGACTACAAAAGTTCCACCCTGCGCTGGGCTCGCAAAAACATGCATGCGGCAAATGGAAAACACGAACTAAATGAGATGATTTGGACGAGATGCGAATCGAATCAAATTGAGGGGGGCGCCCATACTCGCTTCCCACATGCGGGTAGTGCGCTCATCATGGATCAGTAGACAAGACCCTTTTCCTATTAGGGTCGACACTAGCAGGCCTCAAAACCACACAGGGCCTCCTGCCGGTGCCTTATCATCATATTATTATTTAACAATAATATTAGCATGATTGATTGATTAAACATCGAGCCCCCAGAACATAATGAAAAATATAGTAACTGAAAGTAACGGGTAACAGACTCGAGCAAAACAACCTAAGCATGCTAGTAAGACACTGGCTCAAACAATGGGGTTGTAGGAATGGAGGTGAGGCAATATTAGGGTTAAGGGATTCATGTGATAGGTGCATAACAGAAACAACTACTACTAAGGCTAGCAGAAATAGACAACGGAAAGTATCGGTAACCAGGGTTGAAAGGAACACAATGGTTCATGTGAGTGATAACTTGCCTGCAAACTCAGCAGCCGGGTACTGAGCTAGATCCTCCGAAGGGGTGCTGTAAAGATCGTCTGTCTCAACGTCGTCGTCTATCCGAGAAGAAGCAAACAAACAAGACAGAAATATAAACAATCAATATCATGGCATAGTGCACAATCATGGGATGATGCATGTCAGGTTAATAGATGCATCAAATAACTAAGTGACATGGTAACACAATTTAAATGGTCCCATATGCAATTTAATTGCATATGGAAAAGGTCAATTGATTAAGTGGGAACAAATGATCTATAATTGACTACCATGTGAAAGTTTGTTTAGCATGATGCATGCATGATGATAACAACAAAATAACAACAATAGATGCAAGTGAAAAAGGAATTTAACAAGTTTGGAAATTATTTATTAAATTTGGAAATTTTGGGTTACTTAAACATGTCACACAAGCATTTGTTGTTTTCATCAATTTAAAGTGTTCAAAACAAATAACAAAATTCATATTTCAAAAGAATACCAAATTTCAGTTGGATTACATGTTTTAAATTTTGAAATAGGAGTTAGGATGAAATTATTATGACTTAAACAATATTAAACAAGTTTTAAATGAATTTAAAACAAGTTTGAATATTATTTGAATTTTATTTGTTCAAAACATAATTTCAAATTCATATTTGAAAAGTTCATACTTTTCTAGTTTGAAAACATATTTTGCATGTTCAAAAATAATTTATTTTGAGCAAGTTATGATTTTAGCAAAATTTAAATGAATTAAACAAAGATTAAATTATTTAGGCAATTTAAATTATTCAAACCATGAAACAAATTTTATATTTGAAAAGGTTATTTGAAATAGCATGGAAAACATATTTTATTTGCATTTATTGGATTAAGAATGAATTAGTTATGAATTTTTGCAAATTGCAATTGAATTATTTGAATTCAAATTTGAATTGCATTTTGAAATTTCAAAACAGGAAACAAATGGTACCAATGGGTAGAGAATTAAATTTAGAGTAGTGTGCATATTTTATTTTCATTATTTGAGTTTATAAAATAAAAGTTATAAGGTTTTTAAAACCAGGGACCAATCTGCTAAATAAAAGGACTTGGATTTGATTACAGAAAATGTTTTAAACTTTTTATACGCACAGAAACGTACCCTAGGCACTGCCGGGGGGGCCCAGGGTATCGCTGTGCTCACGTGTCTACTGTGTGGCTGACAGGGGTCCCTCCCTGTCAGCACTTGGGAGAAAAAAAGGTGGGGTTTTTTTTTCCCGTGCGAGGCCAGGGGCTCGAACCCTGCACCTCTCGCTCGTGTGCGCGCTTACTGAACCAGTGCGCTGTTCGCGTTTCTTGTCAGTTAACAGAGATGCATACAGGTTAAGGTTACAAACGTGGATCTGAAATTTCTAACGAACAAAACTTTGTCTGAAACTTTGACAGTGAACGGAGCGGCGCCGTCGACGATCACCGTGTGCTCGAGCTCGTTGATGCGGTGATCTGGTGTGTGGTGACGCGTGTGCAATGCGTGCACGGAGGCGTGAGCAAGCAGAGGGAGAGAGGGGATGGACACGGTGGCTGCTCACCGCGGTGTAGAGGGAAGCATAGGCTCGAGGAAGGTTCACGGCCGGCGGCGATGTTGACGATGGCGGCGGCAATTCCGTGTGCCTCCGGGTTAACTAGGGTGTCCAAAAGGAAGAGGAGGTAGTGGAGGATTGGTTTCGGGGTTTAGGTAGGGTGGAGGAGTAGCGCTGTGGAGGTGGCCATCGGAGTTCAGACAACGGGCTTCTCCGGTGAGGTTCAGGAGGTGGAGATCGCGACGAGGAGAGGGAAGAATGGCGGCGCGAGCTCGGGGAGCGAGGGAGACTAGGGTTAGGCGGCGCCAGGGGGTCTAGGGGGGTACTTATAGGGGCCACGGGGCTCTCCTAGCCGTCGGGGGCGCCGTACGGCGACGTGGCGCGGCGGATTTCGTGCCATACTTGGGAAAGAAGAGGGGGGTAGCTGAGCGAAACGTTTTCGGGCCGAAAAGCTGGGCTGCGCGGGAGGTAAGTTGCGGGCTGGGCCGGTAGCTGCTGCGCGCGCGCCCGTTTTCTTCTTCTTTTTTTTTTGCTTTTCTGTTTTTTTTGTAGCAATTAGAAAATGGAAGCAATTGATAGGGTTTTGAGTTTTAAAAAAATTTAGGGAAAATTCTGTGGGATTGTTAGCTCAACATCTTCCATTTGACAACTTAAGTTTTTGAAAATTCAAATTTTATTTGCTGTTTGTTAATTAAATCAAATTTAGATGATTTTGAGTTTTTAAATGACTATTTAAATCAAAAATTTAAATATGGTGACTCAAATAACTTTAATTGGAAACTATGAGTATAAAAATGTCTTGATTATTTTTATAACTTCAAATTGGTGTGCTGTTTGAATGTTTTTGGTTTGACTTTGAAGAATTTGTTAATTAATGAATTAATATTGAAAACAAGGTTTTTATTAGGGTGACCCCTATTGATAAAATAGAACAAATGTGATTATAACTTGTTTGGTACTTTTATAACTTTCAAATTAGGTGTTGTTGATGATTTGCTTTGAATTTGAAACCAATTTGGAATTAATTAGTGAAAATAAAAAGCACCATCTTATTAGTTTATTCAATATGGAATAATATGAAAACAAGTGGGTTGTTTTTATTTGAGATTTTTATTTAAAATGTTGTAACAGAGCAAGTATGAAATAAAGTTTGGAAATAAGTTGAATTTCAAATGTGAAAACAATTAAGAACAGATGCAAAACAAATAGTAAACAAATGCAAACAATGAAATAAATATGATGACATGATGCAATACTTTAATTAAACATGAAATCAAACATTCTAGGGGTATTTTCATACTTGGGATGTTACAGTGGCGCCCCCCCTTGGTTGCGCCGCAAGGTGGTGTGGCCACCCTGGCCCACCTCTGGTCGACCCCTTTCGCGTACTTGACCCCCAGGGAACCCTAAGCCCCAGACTATCATCAAAGAATTATTTCGTCGCCGCCTCGGGGCGAAAAACACCAGAGAGAGAAAATCTCTCCGGCAGGGAGAAATCTGCCGGGGAAATTCCTCTCCGGAGAGGGGAAATCATCGCCATCGTCACCTTCATCGATCCGGGCATCATCAAGATCGTCATAGTCATCATCATCACCACCATCACCATCACCCTCATCATCCACCGTCATCCTGCTGTAACAATCAGGGGCCTCTATCGTTGTTTTACATTAGATCTCTCTCCCGGTGTGGATTACTTGTTAGTAGTTGATGCTTGTGAGATATATCGGTGTTAGCACTTTATGACCAGATTGTTATTATCCATTATATCACCTTTGATTATGATACATATGATGTCTTGTGAGTAGTTCGGTTAGTTGTTGAGGACATGGGAGATGTCATGATATTAGTAGTGAAGTTATGTTAAAGTAATACCTCGTGGTTCGGTATATAAGTTGTGGTGCTATTCTTCTAGTGGTGCCATGTGAACGATGACTACATGATACTTCACCTTTATGGTGCTAGGAGGATGCATTGTGTATTTGGATACTAATTGTGGGGTTGCCGGAGTGACAAAAACCTAAATCCCTGATAGGAAACCATTGCATGAGGAAGCGTAGAATCCCGGAGTTCTAAGGTTGTGGTTAGATTTATCTTAATTACTTTCTTGTATTTGCGGATGCTGACGAGAGGTATAATCACAAGTATGTATTAGTCCTAGTTGGGCGGTGCATTAGCATAGGTTCACCCAGACAACACTTCACGAACCAATAGATATTAATCAACCGTAATGAAGCGAAAGCACTTGACGAAATTCCCATGTGTCCTCGAAAACGTTTGGTAGTCATAAGTAACACAATCGGCTGATGGCTAGGTTGAGACTCCAAGTGCAGAGTGTGTAGCTAGTGGCAAGCCTTCTTCCCCACGAGGGTGACCCGAGGGTTTATATCGAACTCTTGGGGAGCCAGTATTTCAGCAGTTGTCTTCCAAGCTTCCTCCAGGATCCTGCAAACAAGTAGAGAATTTTGTGCCCTCAACCTCACCAAGTGGTTGTCAAGCACAAGGTGTGAGACTTCTAAATTGCAATACAAAACTGAAAATAAATATGCAATGGATTGTTTTTGTATTTTTGTGATGCAAGTGGTGATGGAGATAATGTAAATTCGAATTGGAGATGCAAGTAAAGTAAAGTGCAAGTAAAGTAAATTGCAGCAAAGTAACTAGAGTGTTTTCTTATAATTAAAATAGGACCGGGGTTCATGGTTTCACACTTGCATTCTCTCAAATAAAGTGGTAGACGGTGGACATAAAGAATTACATGTGAGATTACAATAACATGTTTAACATTGAGTACTTTCATATGGGCATCACGTCCTAGCATAGAGATCTCTACGGTCATATTGATCCCTCTTATACTCCACCAAGATGCGAAATAAATCATAACACCTCGATAATTAAGGAAAAACCAGAGTATAGCTTTAAGCAATGTGACATGAAGTTGAAGTAAGAACTTGCTAGATCTAGTCATGGAGATTGATTAGTGTCACTTCAAATCCCCGGTAACAAGGTACTCCTTTTTATCCCTAGTGAGGTAACTAAGAAAGGTTTAACAAAACCTAAGTGGATCGCTGAACTTCTGTCACTTTCACAGCACTAGCCACCCCCCGTTACTCCAACTAATGCACCCATCACCCCACACACGCTCTCAAGAACTAGGTTGATCAAAGCTAGCAAACAAGAACGGGGTACATAAGATATGATGAGGGGATAGTAACCCGGTATGCCAACTCCCAGGTGTGACCCGGCCCAAACGGCGGCTGGACCAAATCCGGCTAAAGACAAAGAAACTTCTGGAAGGCCCAGGGCATGTAACGTTCGTGACCCGGATTGTGGGTTGCGGTAAGGAAAGTTAGGGTTTGTATATAGAGTTCGAGTAGGACTCAGGAAGCGCTTTGTAAAGGCAAGCCAAGGGGGGTATGAGTGCTATATAAACCAACCCCTAGGCTTAGCCTCAGAGAGATTTAAGTCGCAATTGTAATACCTGTTATCGAGTATCCAGCATTATTCATATCGAGATCCGGCGAGTTATTCTCCGGTTCTTAGATCGCTTTCGCCATGTCTTCCTTTGAGCTAAACCCTCTCCCGAATACCTGTGTCGACTTGCCCCAAGATCAGTTACCCCTGGTAACATCTGCCGTGATTATCCCACGACAGTTGGCGCCCACCGTGGGGCCTGCGTCCAAAGGTGTTTACATCACGGGAGAAGCTCGGAAGAGCATGAAGAATCTCATCGTCAGAGAAATCTACGTCAACAGCCAAGGAGAGAAGATGGTAGACGATTCTGGCTGGGGGCCAGAGTCGGACCACCTCGAAACCGGATCCGTCGTGACAGTCGGCCGCATCAACGTCTTCATCGGTATGGTATGTACTTCCAATTCGAATCGTGATAACCTTGGATCTGATTCCGTGTCAGGGGAAGACGAGCATGTTCAGTCGGAAAAAGAAGAATCGATCGGAACAACGGACCAGATAGAGAGGGAGGATGATACCGAATCTATACGGGATTTATCGGAGAATCGGTATGAGAAGGAAAACAGCGAGGAAGGACAGTACGAATCTACGCCGAGCATTATGCGCCGGGTTGCAGTTTATGCGGCTCCCGCGATCAATGTCAATCAAGAAAACGCAGCCGCGGCGCCAGTCGGGGCGGCACAAGCGGCGACGGCACAAGCGGTGGCCCAACAGCAAGGTACAGTTGACCCGGTCTTGGTCCGGGTCGATGGAGAATCGGCGTCAGTCACCAGTCGCCCGGCAGACGAGGAGCGACACGCAAATATGTTTGGGTTCCAAGCAAACCGGACGCCGGGGGCGGGCCCCTCGAACCCGCGTCACCCGGCTCTGTTTGATAATAATTTGATCTTGGACCCCACAGTCCTCGCCTCGGTCATCACCCCAGAAAACGCAGCAGAGCGTGTAAGAGACCTGGACGTGGCTCGTCGCGCATTGGAGCAGCAAAGAAGGCAAGTAGAAGCAGAAAGGCAGGGGATGGCAACGCGGCAACGAGAGTTGGATGATCTAGAGACCCGGCTCCGGGAGGAGACGACAAGGATGCACCAAAGGCACCGAACTATGTTACCGGCAACGGGAGGGGTTATTAACCCGACTGCCCTGGTATTCACGCCTCAAGATCAGCCAATCCCACCGGCGAACCAAGGGACCATACCGCAACTAGCAACGGGAGCACAGCCGGTAAACGCGCCAGCCGGGTTACCCTTGCCTCGGACGGAGGCGACGGCCGGCAATACCATGCCGCCTCCACCGTCGCGATTCCGTACCCCAGCAGGTCACTACAACAATCCCATGGACAACGTGTATGCAGCAACGCTCGCGTTAAACCAGATTCCTGTAAGAGATTCGCCGCACGCAGAAGAAACCCGGCGAGCGATCGATCTGCTGCACACCGCGGTAGCACAGCAAGTCAATTATCCAGATCACAGAAGCGGAATGCATGGGACGCCGTACGTGAGTCAGCAACAGGGCAACATCCAAACAAGCACGGCACGACGAAGGGAAGAGCAACAGCAGATGCCACCCCCACCGCGCGTCCAGACAGTACCGGCAGTATCAGCAGCACAGGCAGTGGTGGACAGCTCCAGGGCCAGAAGAGCCGGGGCCGGGTCTGCAGCGCACGAGTTACCGGTGGTGCCGCACCCCGTGGCGCCCCCAGCCGGGTCACGTGTTTCCCGGGTAAGACCAGCCCCAACCACCCTTGCGGGACCCAAGTGCCTCTCGGACGATATCAGAGCAGAACCTTACCCGGAAAAGTTCAAAGAACCGGGGAAAGTAGTGAATTACGAGCCAACAATGGATCCGGAAACGTGGTTGAGCAGCTACGAGATGGCAATGTCAATTCGCAATGCATCCGAGAATCTCCAAGCCAAGTTCATGTACTTAATGATGTCAGAGGGAGCAGCAAAGTTATGGTTCACCAATTTGCCGGAAAAATCGATCAAGTCGTGGGAGGAGCTAAAAACCGCATTTATCAAGCACTTCCATGGGACATGTAGGAAGTTATTCACTATTGATGATTTGGAAAGATGCGTCCAGAAGAAAGGAGAGTCAGCACGCAGCTGGGTACGCCGGGTTATGGAGATACTCCATTCGTCTACAGATATCCAACCAAAGGACGCGCTACAAGCTATGGCGAAAACATGTAAGTATGTTCCTTTAGTGCAAAAGCTAACCCGCATGAAATCCAGTAGGAATGCAGCGGAGGTTACGATGGGAGAATTAATGGATGCATGCAATAAACACGCTGCAACGGATACTACAGAGGAGGAAGTTGATGACAAAAAGGCAAAAGCAAACGCAAGTAGCAGTGGGAAAACCGGCAATGGATCGGCGCCAAACAATAATGGAAATAGCCAGAACAAGCGCCCGTTTGAGGGGAATTCCGAGTTTGTAGCCAATGCGGAGGCCGGGTCTTCAAGGCCTAGATCCGAAGGGAATTTTAATACTGGAAATCACAATGGGGGACACTACCAAGGGCCTCCAAGACCAAACAACAGTTGGGACATATTTAGGATGGCGTGCCCGAAGCATAGCAGGAATGGCAAACCGGCCAATCATTCATTGGAGCAATGTGCCGACTTACAAAGGTGGAAGAACGAGGAAGTGAACAGAGCCATGCGAGGCGCGGGCCGAGGAGGAGGCCCGGGTCTAGGTGGAAATTTGGGCAACGGACCGCCCCCAGCCGGTAATCCGCCAGCTGGAAATCAAGGTAGCAACCAAGGGGGAGCGGGAGGTTTCCAAGCTAACCCCAAACAGCTGGGTCAGTATCATGTGCACACTACTGGAGGTTCTAGCAAGGATAAGAAGATAATGAAACAAGCAGTTAATTCGGTCTCTTCCGCTGTTCCAAGATATTTGAGGTGGTCAGAACAAGAGGTAACATGGAGCAGGAGAGATCACCCGGACCGGATTGATCACCCGGGAGTCTTAGCTTTGGTAGTGGCACCACAGGTCAACGGTTACGAGCTGAAGAAAGTCTTGATGGATGGAGGGAGTAGTATCAATATCCTATATTGGGAAACTTTTCTGCGCATGGGCTTAAAGGAATCACAGCTGCAAAAAAGTACAACAGTTTTTCACGGGATAGTGCCAGGTCATTCGGCATGCCCCGAAGGAAAAGTGGCACTGGAAGTAGCTTTCGGGGAGTCAAAGGACAATTATCGAGTCGAGTGGCTTACCTTTGAGGTAGTAAAGTTACGCAGTCCTTATCATGCATTGTTTGGAAGGCCGGCTTATGCCAAGTTCATGGCAAGACCGTGTTACGTGTACCTACAGCTGAAAATCCCGGGTCCCAAGAAGACCATCACCATACATGGAAATCGAGATATAGCAGCTGAATGTGATGAGGGAGATGCGGCAATGGCCGAGCAAGCTTGCAGGAAGGAAGAGCTCAAACATTACCGTTCTAAGGTGGACCTAGAAGAGAGGACAACGTCAAAAAAGCCAACCCCTGAAGGGGACAAAGCAAAAATTAGGGCAGAAAAGGACCTTAAGATGGTAGGTTTCATCAGGGGCGATCTTTTCAAATCCCCTAACAGAGAAGAAGAAGACGTACTTCCACACGCAGCTGATCACGCTTCAAGGACGGTATACCCGGATTGGCTAGCAAAGCCGATACTCGTCATGAAAAGGCCAGGCGAATGGAGAATAAGCATCGGCCACGCCAGTGTGAGGCCGATTCCCGAGAATAACTAAAGCAGTGTAATCGACGGCGGGTTTCATACGCACTCTTTTCCTTACCAGGGTACCTACGGGGACTGGAAGGTTTTTAATGAGGCGGCCTGCTGATTCAAAAAAGAAATTTTTATCAATAAAAGAAGATGGTTTCGAGTCTTATCATGGTCTTTGCTTCAGTTACAAGTAAGTAACATTGTTATTATCAATACATCAGTATCATCGAAATACATTGCGTGAATATAGGTCTCCGGGGGGTGATCTGCTTCAATAAGTAATCACAAAACCCGGAGACCCGGCCATGATGCCTATGAGTTATGGGGGCTGATTACTCGTAGAAACGGGTGTGGCTGCAATCCTATAACTGGACGAAGGAGCCAAATTTCTTGATTATTCTTACTTAAGCTCGATGTGACTCGCGCTAAAGTGGCATGATCTGTTCACTTACGATTACAATCAAACTATGCAGCCCAATGGGGCTTGCTTGATCTTGTTTTTCGTATAGATGCAACGACATGGTATCCACGCGAAAGCCGGCTTATAGTACAAGATAATCAAAAGGGTCATCTAAACCACAAGTCTATGCAGAGTATAAGGCTAAAATAGCCGGAAACTCAACAAGTATTAAGCATGACTTCAGTATTTATGCGAACAGCTATTGGTCTTCAGCTTGGTAAATAGCAGTATGTCATCTGAGAAAGGCCACGCCCCATAGCTCGTACTTTGGGTCATGGGGGCTGGGGACTTCGAAACAGAAACAAACTGTTTAACTACTAAAGCCTGTAAACCTTAGTTTCCGAGTATTGGGGACTTAAAGAAAAGTCCGTCTATCAAAACCTCCGATACTCGGTTAGCCGAGTCTCAAAAGGGAATCAAAAACAAAAATTCAAAGTATCGAGAATAAGCTTATACGTAACACGAGGATCGAGATTATCAAAAGCCAGGGGAGGCAAAGAGTTATCATAAGTTAACAAGCATACAGTCATAGTATCAGCATCAATGGTGCACAGGCGCACCGCAAAAAAAGTCATATCAGTCTCGAGAAACGCAAAGCACTAGGCAGCATCCTACTCGGCATCCTGAGAGCGGTCCTCCGGGTCTAAGTCTTGGACTTGCTCCTTGGCCTTGCCAGCAGTTTTACCCGGGCTCTTCACATCTGGACGAACAGGCGGAGGCACGGCTGGGGTAGAGGTAGACGGCTTTACGCCCAGCTCTGCTTCCCTCTTTGCAGCCTCTTCCTTCCTCCTAGCCAGATCAGTCGACCATTTGTCCAACATATCAATAGGGGGGTGCCTCCACCAGGATAACCTTGCCCTCAGAATCATACGAGCTCATAATCGTGTTTAGATCCATCTTGTCGGCCAAAGCTGTGGCTAAAGGATGTACCGCAGATTGTATAGCTTTGAAGTCCTGGGGCTTGAATTTGGATCCGTCAGCTTTAAATTCTGGGAACCCGGATACTACCTTCGCCGGGTCGAGCTTTGGAAAATAAGCCTTCGCCAGCGTTAAAGCCCGGGTCATCCCAATTCGGCAAGACGAGCGCTTCAGTATTTCAATCCATCCAGGCGCTGTGGAAAAGGCCTGCATAAGATTTTCCTCACCTGGGTATACCTCAGAAGGCCACTTGATAGCATCCAGCAAAAGTTTAGTGCCGGCAAAAAATGTCCGAAGCACAGTCTTCAAAGTTTTAGTCTGAGTAATGGCGTTCTCCTCCGGAGTAGCAAGGTTGGCACCTGCAATCGAAAAACACAAAGGCATATCAGTAATCTTGATTATTACAACAGCACGGCAGAGATACGCAAGTTAACTGCAAATAAAAACTTACTCAGTAAGATGCGGTAGGTGTCCGCAATTTGAGCCGACAAGTTCTTCAGCGAAGATTGGGCAGCGTTGTACTTCTTCTTGTATGTGGAGACATCTTTTTTCAAAGTCTTTATCTCTGCTTCAAGGGCCTCCCTACGCTTAACTTCAGCTAGCAAGAGCTGCTCAGCCTTAAGTAACGCTTCATCTGACTGAGTAATCTCTGCCTGCAAAGACCGGGTGAAGCTGTAAGCCGGATATCACGAGAGTATTTCCTCTGAGGAAATGATTACCGAAAAGTATTATGTGAAGTACCGAGGATAATTACAAAAAATTATACTCGGAACTTGGGGACTAGATGTATGATAGGGAGTATAAAGTAAAGGTTACCTGATGTGCTGCAGCCATACGCTCTAGGACATTTCCTTCTGAAGCTTTCATGGCGAGAAGAACGCTCATCAGCTGGTTAAAGTCAGCGATTATCCGAGTTAGATGGCTCGGGTACCTGGAAAGTGGGAAAAGGAGCGTTTCTTGTAACAGGAGGTGGCACCCGGGTCATCCGAATATCGGAGTTTGGTCCTCCTCCCGCGCTCGAAGTTGTTCCCGTCTCCTTCTCGCCTGCGTGCGAAGCGATGGGATATCCGGCATCATGCCTAGCCAGCTCCGGTGACGACGCTTGCTCGTCGCCAGTTGTGGCGAATGCATCGTCAGCTGGCTTATTCTCGACTCGGACCTCAGCCTCCGGGCCCTCTTCATCGCTAATAACAACCGTGGCTCTGTAGAAGGTACGAAGGTGCAGTTAGTTTTTAGTTGTGAAAAGGTGATAAAGTTTGGTATAACTCTAAGGAAAGGAGTTTACCCGGTGTTCACCGGGAAGTCCGAGGGGAAGCCGTCACTAGACCCGGAAGAGACTGAAAAATGGCAAGAAAGGTCTGGGATTATATTACAAAGGAATGTCCGGAAAGAAATTTTGTTTACAATAAATACCAGGGTGTTGAACCGGGGGCGGCGAAGCGACCGGGTTAAGGGTCTCGTTGCCCGGATGGTTCCGGGTTACTCGGCGCCTAGTCGCGGGTGGCTCCTTCAGTTATGATCAAAAGGGGCGGAGATGGGGTTAGCCCCGGAGTGACGTTATGGGAACAAAAAACCAAAGTGTAAGGAGATGAAGTAAAAACCTGGAGGGCTATCCTCTGGGATTTCCTCTTTGTTCCGGCTTTGGTGGCCGGCTCCGGCTCTTCCTCCTCGCTGGCGGACCCGCCCCTGCTGTCCGTTTCTTCTTCTTCGCTTCGGTCCTCTCGCTCTGAAAAATATCCGAGTTATAGCATAAAGAAGAAGAAAAGGCAGGATATAACGTGTACAAGGGAATCAAGTATGTACCTTCATCCGAGTTAACGACATCGTCTTCCTCCTCCGCATCTTCGGAATTAGGAGGGGTGTCGACCGTCCAAAAGTCATCATCGGCCTGAGGAGAAGATGCCAGGATAGTGATTAATATCGAGCCAAGAGAAGCGAATAAAAGTAAGCTATTAGAAGTCAAAATCAAAAGGTAGAAAACTTACTGCGGGGGCTGGATTCTCGAGGGTAAAAGGTTCTAACCCGGCTATGCTCCGGATCACCTCGAGCTTCTCTGTTAAAAAACCCTTGATCGTCTTGTTCATATCACTAGGAGCAAGGGTGTTAGGAGAGTATCGGATAGGGTCCGTGGGAAGACCTGAGTATTCGCACATCAGCTTCTCACGAATGGAGTTTGGCTGGATGCGGAAGCTGACCCAGGTCTTCACCAGGTTTAGCCCGATGAGACCTCGGGCTGACAAGATGGAGATCCTAGCTAACAAAGGCAAGATCGCCTCCCTGTCCGAGTCAGGGGCGAAGGCGTTGAAAGTCTCGGAGATGTCAAGCTGACCCTCCGAGTAACCCGGCAACTTCTTTTCGCCGGATGGAGAGGTATCCTGGCAGTAGAAGTATGAGAGCTGCCAGTGCTTCACATGAGAATTGAGTGTAATAGGAGGCATTAGGGAGTTCTTGCGGCGCTGGATAGAAACCCCGCCGCAAGTAAGAAGTGCGCCGTCGCCGCTTTCGCGACACGGCTTGCACTGAAAAAGTTCGACGAAGAGAGCCAGACTTGGCGGAGTGCACAAGTAAGACTCGGAAAGAACGATAAAATGAGAGATGTTTAAAATGGAGTTTGGGCCTATATCGAAAATACGGAGTTTGTAGTGGTCTAGGACGTCACGGAAGAAAGGGTGACCCGGAGGCCTGAAGCCCCGGGTCACGTGTTCAACGAAACATATTACCTCGTCCGTTGCTGGGGAAGGTCGGGTTTCGTTGCCTGGTACTCTCCAGTGAATAGCTTCCTGTGGAGGTAGGGTTCCAAGCTCAACCAACTCCTCCAGTTTGGCCGTGGTAATGGAGGACTTCCCCCAATTGGCTGATATGGAGTTTGTGGATTTAGCCTTAGCCGGCTGTTTCCCCTGCCTCTTGGGTGCCATGGGATTGACCTGGTAAAACATTGAAGGAAAGGGCGTAAGAAACAAAAACTTGGAAGTTAGCAGATAAGCAGTTACCGGCAATTTAAGCACAAACCGGGTATTGCCTAGCCGAGTCAAGTATGGTTTGTCCGGGTATTGTGTGCTATTACAAAATCTATGGAGCTTTCCGTAAAAGCAAATGTTTGGAGAAGTTAGGAGGGTGTTTATATGCCTGCCATCTGCGAATGATCCGGAGAAGTGAGATTTTCTGAGGAGGGAGAACAAGGGCGGAAATTTTATACGGCCCGAGCCTAAATTGGGGATCTTATTTCTAAATTTATGGCCAAGTTGATGACTACTGGAGTTAGGAGAGTAATATAAGCTATGAATCCTATCTATGGGGATGTTTATGGTAAGTATCATTGAGCTAATCCGGCGCGGCCCGAGAAATCGCGGACTACGTGATTCAGATCTGATCTGAGGAAAAGATGAGAAATTGCGAGGATGAGCTGAGGGATACGAGGAACTTACCAAAGGGGATTGAAGTAGGGCTTTGCGGAGACAGATGGCGCAAGATTGATGTCCTTTCGAGGTTGTTGGTCGGCGAATCGGGTGCTTGGCGGTGGATTTGGGAGTTGGAGTGAGTCGCGCGGTGGCGGAGCGCAGGCGACGGCGGATGGGCTCCGGCGAGGCGCGTGGGGCTTCCGTGGTGGCACTCCGCGAGCTCAGATTTGAGAAGAAGTGAAATGGGGAAAATGAGCCGTTAAGAGTTGGGTTTGTTCCCTGAGCCCTATTTATAACCGCCCGGATGGAAAAGCCTAGCCTAACGGTCGAGACCCGGGGGGTGCGGAGTAATAATTGGCCATTTCGAAATTTGAAAGGCGCATTTTATGCGCAGACCAATATGATCCAGAGAAAAAGGAAGGGGAAATTGCCTTCCTCGTATCAGCGGTAATTATCAAGAAGGATGTGGGGTCAGGGAGTTTCCTATTAAGATTTAAGTCTGGGAGATTAAGGGAGAACCTAAGAAGGGAGAGCCGGGTCTTTACCTGGCTTCCTTGGTACCAGTCACGGCTATTCGTCGACGCGCTGCGTCTTGATCCTCATGTGTTTGCATCTAATATTTCTGTAGGGAATAGCCAACGCTTCGAAGAGTAAATCTTGGAAGCCCAAGCTATTCTGGGGACTACTGATGAGGGGATAGTAACCCGGTATGCCAACTCCCAGGTGTGACCCGGCCCAAACGGCGGCTGGACCAAATCCGGCTAAAGACAAAGAAACTTCTGGAAGGCCCAGGGCATGTAACGTTCGTGACCCGGATTGTGGGTTGCGGTAAGGAAAGTTAGGGTTTGTATATAGAGTTCGAGTAGGACTCAGGAAGCGCTTTGTAAAGGCAAGCCAAGGGGGGTATGAGTGCTATATAAACCAACCCCTAGGCTTAGCCTCAGAGAGATTTAAGTCGCAATTGTAATACCTGTTATCGAGTATCCAGCATTATTCATATCGAGATCCGGCGAGTTATTCTCCGGTTCTTAGATCGCTTTCGCCATGTCTTCCTTTGAGCTAAACCCTCTCCCGAATACCTGTGTCGACTTGCCCCAAGATCAGTTACCCCTGGTAACATCTGCCGTGATTATCCCACGACAAGATACATCTACTCAAATAACTCAAGAGAAACAATTGCAATCTCAGATTCAATAACTCATAGAAAAGATCCACCACATAGGAATTACAACGGTGCCCGTAATCATGTGAGGCAGCTCATACGAATCTAATTAGTGAAGCACATAGAGAGAGAGAGAGATACAAGTGCTACTTCCACAAACCCATAGCCCTGGGGTGGACTACTCCCTCTTCATGGAGATGTCGATGGAGATGACGTTGGAGGGGTAGGAGATCACACCGGCGGTGCCCCGCCGGAGTTTTCCCCCTCCAATCTGGAACTTCTGGTCTTTGTTTTGGTGTTTCGGTGTTTCGGCGGCGCTCCTCTCCGTAAGGGTACGGGGGACCCTTTTTATAGTCGGTTTTAGGTCAAGACGGAGTCGGTAAGTCGAAGATGGAAGGAATTCGGGCCACAGGGGCCAAAAGGGGGTCTCTCACGCGGCCAAGAAATCTGGCCGCGTGGAGGGTCCTCTTTTGGGCCTCCTTGCCCAATTCTCGTGGATCCTTCGCCCGCAAGTCTTCTCCTTCCAAGAAAATGACCCCCGGAGATTTTCAGGTGATTTCGCGGAAGTTTGCCCCCTGAAACGTCAAAAATATAGAAAACGGGGTTTCTGACAGGCAGGGTTAATTCCATAAAAGTTGGGGGACTTTGTAATTTAACCCCAAAATACTATAAAACATTGAATTATACCCTTATATGATGCAATATGTAATAAAAAACCATGTGAAAATATGCAAAATTCATCTATGCATTTTACATGCATCAACATCCCCAAGCTTAACCCATGCTCGTCCTCGAGTATGAAGGTGATAAAACTAAGATGGGTTTTGCATATTGAAACAATCATGGGATATCAAGGAGGATTATTCATGCTACATATAATCAAATGATTAATACTAGAAATGAGTAGCAATATACAATTCATGTTGTAAGAAATATCAAATATGCAAGCAAAAATGCTTCATGAAAGTTCACAAAGTGTATAATGAAATAAAAGCACTATGGACCAAATGCATACACAAAATAAAAAATAAAATCCTATATTGGTCAAAGAATAGCATAATGGAGAATAGAAAATATGGTGGACACTTTGGAGAAAATTGAGTAGAGGTAAAACATGATCAAGTCTTATTTATCCTCTAAATTATTCAATACTAATTGAAATGTGGTATCCATTGATCTAGGACTCTCATTGCCCCTTTATCACTAGCATCTTAAAATTGTGAGTATTGAAGTAATGAGAATGACAAGGTGGTTGAAAGCCTCATGCCCCGTGAGTGTGAAAACCTACTCCATGATTACTCAACTTAAGATTCCTAATAAGATTTGTACAATCATAATAAGTATTAATGACATCATAGAGAACCGCAAAGAGGTACCTCTTGCCCCATGACATGGAAACAAGCCCATGTTACAATGACAAGATGAACAAACGGAGTAGACTCATCATCCTTTTTATTTTCATTCACTATTATGCATAGCTTCTTATTTTATTATAGGATGTGTTGTAGAGTCACTCAAGCTGTAAGTAAATTTCCACCATGATAAAGCATGGCTTGAGTTAGCGGCCCAATGCGTTTCTCTATTCATATAGATACTTACTCATCAAAACTTACTATTCCTCTATTTCATTTCGGCATGGCAGGAGTCCAAAAACAAAAGTACATGATATCAACCAAATGTAAAAAAAATTGTGCAATGTTGAAAGCTGTCCGGTGATACACGTTTATAGCTAGCTCCCAACCACACACTTGTCAAACGCAAAACTTGTGGCTCCCACATAAAAAGTAAAGTGTGCCTTCAAAAGTTTGTGAGAGTCCTATCCCAAGTTCAACCCATGACAATTAATAAAGTGAATATCTTAATTTAGAACATAAGTAACACAATAACATGGTGAACATACTCGGAATAGCAATGAAGCTAATGGGAAGATATGGTGGACTCACTGGAAATACTTGGCTAAGGAGTGTTGGAAACAAGTTTTTACTTGTTGGAATTTTTAAATTTTTGGGCTAAAAAGAGGGAGATAGTTGACCAGCTACTATGCATGCATATGTCCATAGAACTACTCATTTCATGACAAACTAAATAAACCAGCAATTAACATCAAGGACATGAATAAGAGATAGCTCAAGACAACATTATTGCAAATTTCTACACATAAAAAGCCTATAAATCATGCAAACATATGTAGCTCTTCAAATCAACCATGGCATCCCTATTCCAAGTCATAATACTAGCATCCAATACATTCCAACCCCAAACTCCAGTAGCTCAATCTCATATAAAATGATGGTGGTGGTCTTATCAAAACAAAAATAAAAACAAAAACTAGACGCTTCAAGTCTCTACGATAAATGCTTTGCTTAGAAAAACAGAAAGTAGACGTGTGCTAACCAAAAGAGTGTAGATCCAGTGGGGTGTTCATCACATACCCAAGCTTATGGCTTTCACCATTCTTGGATGTCTTGAGGCGCAGCTCCTCTATTCCCTGTGAAAAAACTTCACAAAACATGTTTCTCCCATTCTTTTTCTGTGGGGTGAGATTAGCAAGGACAAACAAATCACATGCTTGCTGTGCAAAATTCCAAATCAAATGCTCCAGTAGATAGACAATAAGGTTCATTATGTTGTATGTTCACTCTCTTTCTTGAAAGAATCATGGAAATTCGATTCCCAAGCCCAAAGAGTGCATAAAACAAAAGAAGGCAGAATCTGTCCACAAAAGCAGCAACAGCAAAACGAACGTTTTTTCCTAAGCTAGACTCGTCAAAAAATTAAGCCAATTTCTGTGCTTACATAGGACGAAAAGTTACAGAACATACTAAAGACTTAGCTCAATCCGACATACCAATAAAAAACGTAAAATCATACGGTGAGCAGACTCGTGCTGAAACAGAAATTTCATGCACTAGGATAGCAACTTATAAGTCCAAATGGGTTTGACTTGACTCTTTATTGAAAACTCCAGAATAAAAAAAAATAATCTCTTGAGACAGCAAGAGGACACTAGGAAAATCCAAACAAAAACAACCGGGTTGCCTCCCGTAAAGCGCTTTCTTTATAGCCATATAGCTAGGCTTTACTTACTTGATAATCAAGAGGGATAAAGCTCATGAGGGAGCTTGTTCTTCAGCGTGCCCCTCTTCCTTGGGAAGTGCTCCATGCTTTTCTTGTGAGGGAACTGAAACTTGACATTCCCTTCCTTGGAGTCTATGATTGCACCTGTAGTACGAAGAAAAGGTCTACCCAAAATAATAGGACTAGGGGATTTATCCCCCATATCCATAATAATGAAATCAACGGGTAACAATTCAATCATAACATCGTTTACTTGTCCTACCTCATGTTTAGTAGAGTTATCAGCAAGGACAAATTCACTTGAGAACTTTTATAAATTTTCTAGTTCTAGCAATTCATATAATTCTTTAGAGAGTACCGATACACTAGAACCTAGATCTAACATAGCATGGTGAATTTCTTTTCCAATTGAAACTAGCACCTTGGGGAGCCATGCATCCCCAAGCTTAGGAGGTATCATGGCCTCATTCTTGTACCTAGCAATTTTTTCTTGCAAGACATGATTAGCAATATAAGATCCAAAGCCAGGTTGATTAACATTTATAGTGGGATCACTAGCAAATTTTTGTAGAGTAGCAATAAGTTCTTGCAAGCTACTTTTTTTCTAAATCAAGCAATGGATCCTTAATTTCAGTAAGCATCATAATTTCCTCTACTTTACTCTCTAATTTAGCTAGCATGCTTGATTCATGAGGACTAATTTCATCTTTGCTAGCAAGATAAGACATATATGGAAGTAAATATTCAGGGTACTTCACTATTTTATTCAAAGTTTCTTCTAAGCTAGTAGGGACATGCTCACTTGTATTCTCAGCAATATGATCAATATTTTCAATAATAGGAGCCGCAATAGTAATAGAATTCATTCCTACACTAGGTTGTGCTTGTGGCTTTCCTGCTGACATGCTTAATAGAGTTGCTTGATTATCAGCTAATTTTGACAATGCTTTATCTAAATTCGAAGATTGAAGTTGCAATCCTTTAATATCACTACTAATGGATGCAATAGACTTATTTAACTCATGTATCATAGTATTGTGACTAGCAACTTGTTCCATAAGCAATTTATTAGATTCGGAAATTTCACTAGAAGGCTTCCACTTATTTTCATTAGCATTAGGATATGGAACAAAAGGTTTATGCACATAAGGAGGTTTACTATATGAATTGTAAGCATTACCAAAACCATTGCTACCATAATTCCTAACAAAATTAACATCCACACTTTCAGAATTACTACCAACTAGCTCCTGCAAAGGCACATTCTCCATATTTTGTTTATTAATAAAAGCAAGAACAGTGTCCATTTTAGAAGACAAATCATTGGTTTCTTCAATTGAGTTTATTTTCTTAGTGGGATTGGGTGCTCTTTCAGTATTCCATTGACTATAATTTTGCAATATGCTTTCTAATATGCTCTTAGCCTCACCTACAGTTTTACTCATAAAGGCACCTCCAGCAGCAGAATCAAGTATATTTCTAGACATGTAGTTTAGACCATTATAAAAAGAGTGTAGTATGGTCCATTCATTTACTCCATGTGATGGGCATGTTCTAATTATTAATTCTATCCCATGCCATGGCTACATGTTCATTATCATTTTGCCTAAATGAGAGGATATTATTCCTATTTTGCAAAATTTTAACGGGAGGATAATATTTCTTAATGAAAGCTTCTTTTAAATCATCCCAAGACTTTATACTAGCTGTAGGTAGTGAAAGTAACCATTCTTTAGCCTTTCCTCTAAGTGAAAAGGGAAATAATTTCAGTTTTAAAACACTACTTTCCACATTTTTAAATTTTTGCATATCACATATTTCCATGAAATCATGAAGATGCATAGAGGCATCCTCCATAGCACTACCACCAAATTGCTCTCTAGTAATTAAATTCAATAAACTAGGACTTACTTCATAGCTTTCAACTTGTATTTCAGGTGTAGTAATTGGCCTAGCAATGAATTGGTCATTGGGTGTATTTGTGTAGTCACTTAATTTAGTTCTATCACCCATTTTAACAGTTTTTATGTAGTTTTTATTTTTTATGCAAAATTGAAAAGTAAGTAACTAGGCAAATTCGAAATACTAAAATAAACTAGATAATTAAACGCAAAACTAAAATGCAAACTAAAATAAAATATGCAAGACAAAACAAAAACAAGAACAAAAACAAAACAAAAACAAAAACAAGACAAGAAACAAAACAATCTACTTGAAAGAAGGAGGAGATAGAAAGGACGGTACTCACGTAGGTGAAACCTCCCCAAGCTTAGGTGTTTGCACACCTTGTTAGTGATGAAGACTTCCTGTGAGCTCCCTTGGACAACTCCTTCACCTATGGCTCCCCGGCAACGGCACCAGAAAAACGCTCGATGGCTAGGTTGAGACTCCAAGTGCAGAGTGTGTAGCTAGTGGCAAGCCTTCTTCCCCACGAGGGTGACCCGAGGGTTTATATCGAACTCTTGGGGAGCCAGTATTTCAGCAGTTGTCTTCCAAGCTTCCTCCAGGATCCTGCAAACAAGTAGAGAATTTTGTGCCCTCAACCTCACCAAGTGGTTGTCAAGCACAAGGTGTGAGACTTCTAAATTGCAATGCAAAACTGAAAATAAATATGCAATGGATTGTTTTTGTATTTTTGTGATGCAAGTGGTGATGGAGATAATGTAAATTCGAATTGGAGATGCAAGTAAAGTAAAGTGCAAGTAAAGTAAATTGCAGCAAAGTAACTAGAGTGTTTTCTTATAATTAAAATAGGACCGGGGTTCATGGTTTCACACTTGCATTCTCTCAAATAAAGTGGTAGACGGTGGACATAAAGAATTACATGTGAGATTACAATAACATGTTTAACATTGAGTACTTTCATATGGGCATCACGTCCTAGCATAGAGATCTCTACGGTCATATTGATCCCTCTTATACTCCACCAAGATGCGAAATAAATCATAACACCTCGATAATTCAAGAAAACCCAGAGTATATCTTTAAGCAATGTGACATGAAGTTGAAGTAAGAACTTGCTAGATCTAGTCATGGAGATTGATTAGTGTCACTTCAAATCCCCGGTAACAAGGTACTACTTTTTATCCCTAGTGAGGTAACTAGGAAATGTTTAACAAAACCTAAGTGGATCGCTGAACTTCTGTCACTTTCACAGCACTAGCCACCCCACGTTACTCCAACTAATGCACCCATCACCCCACACACGCTCTCAAGAACTATATTGATCAAAGCTAGCAAATAAGAACGGGGTACATAAGATACATCTACTCAAATAACTCAAGAGAAACAATTGCAATCTCAGATTCAATAACTCATAGAAAAGATCCACCACATAGGAATTACAATGGTGCCCGTAATCATGTGAGGCAGCTCATACGGATCTAATTAGTGAAGCACATAGAGAGAGAGATACAAGTGCTACTTCCACAAACCCATAGCCCTGGGGTGGACTACTCCCTCTTCATGGAGATGTCGATGGAGATGACGTTGGAGGGGTAGAAGATCACACCGGCGGCGCCCCGCCGGAGTTTCCCCCCTCCAATCTGGAACTTCTGGTCTCTGTTTTGGTGTTTCGGTGTTTCGGCGGCGCTCCTCTCCGTAAGGGTACGGGGGACCCTTTTTATAGTCGGTTTTAGGTCAAGACGGAGTCGGTAAGTCGAAGATGGAAGGAATTGGGGCCACACGGGCCAAAAGGGGGCCTCTCACGCGGCCAAGGAATCTGGCCGCGTGGAGGGTCCTCTTTTTGGCCTCCTTGCCCAATTCTCGTGGATCCTTCGCCCGCAAGTCTTCTCCTTCCAAGAAAATGACACCCGCAGATTTTCAGGTGATTTCGCGGAAGTTTGCCCCTGAAACGTCAAAAAGATAGAAAACGGGGTTTCTGACAGGCAGGATTAATTCCATAAAAGTTTGGGGACTTTGTAATTTAACCCCAAAATACTATAAAACATTGAATTATACCCTTATATGATGCAATATGTAATAGAAAACCATGTGAAAATATGCAAAATTCATCTATGCATTTTACATGCATCATCGGCTTGTCCTTGTCTCTCAAAAGGATTGGGCCACTTGCTGCAATATTATTTACTGTACTTTATTTAGTCGCACTTTATTTATATGCTATATCAAAAACCTCCAAAAACCCGTTTGCTAGTGTTTAAAGTGAATCCTCTATCGAACCTGCTTGTCAACACCTTCTGCTCCTCGTTGGGTTCGCCACTCTTATTTATCAAAAGTACTACGATACACCCCCTATACTTGTGGGTCATCGGTATGCAAACTTCAATGGTTGAAGTGATCATAACAAAGTTGGAATCTTTAATTTAATGAAGTTATCAAAACAGTTTGATTCCATCATGAACGTTAAAGATGCTTGTAAAGTTACAAGAAATTAAGTCGGAGCGCTAATACATATTTCTAATGCTTTATGTAGATGACATATAGTTGTTGGAAAATATGTATTTTAAATTAACACGGTTAAGAATTTCATATTGATGAAAGACTTAGAAGATATTGGGCATCGATATCTATAAGAGATGGATTGAAGCGCCTGATATGGTTGAGCCAAATTACATAGATGAAGTATTGAAGTAAGTCAATATCGAAATGACAAGAAGGGGTTCTTGCCACATGGAAAAGAATTGAGCAATATTCAAGTGTTTTGACACATAATGAGCAGAATTGAAATTGAGATTTCTAAGTCATGTGTTCCATGCTATGTACACAACCAGATGAGTTCTATGCTATAGAATGTTATAGCAGCATAATTCATATTATGATTAGACAACAGTGGGAGAGATCCTTATGTAATTTCTAGAAATACTAAGGATATGTTTTCCTATGTAATAATAACAAACTATTCGTTGTAATATGTTACACTAATAGTTTGTAATCTATTCAAATAAACCTATCTCGATTAAAATATATGTTGAAGGGTCGCACAATAGGCCGGAAAAAAGTTCCAAGCTGGATTTGAATGAGTTTCAAAATGAAAGTATTGTGAAGGGTACTACAACAAAGGCTAAGTATATCATTGTGTTGACAACAAATAATAGGAGTATTTTGTTTCAAGGAGTTCTTTGTTGAACTTGGTGAATTTCCAAGAATGCTCACACTATGAAGCTACATTTTCATAATGTTAGTAACATTAGTTTAAGATGAGGAATTAAGGTCTCAACGGTTGATTAAATATATATATACAAAGCCATCTCATTGGAGAATAAGTGATGCGTGTAGATGCAAAGATGTGCAAATACAAAAGGACCTGCCATGTCAGATCTTTTGATGAAGTTTACCACGTGCGAAGCATGGTAATAACACTGGAACACCATGTGTGTTAAGTGCTTAAAGTCTAGATTATTGACTATAGTGCAAGTGGGAGACTTAAGGGAATATGCCCGAGAGGCAATAATAAAGTGGTTATTATCTTATTCCTTGTTTATGATAAATGTTTATTTCTCATGCTATAATTGTATTAACCGGAAACGTTGATACATGTGTGTCTAATAAACAAACAATAGTTCCTAGTAACGCCTCTTGTTTAACTAGCTTGTTGATTAACTGATGATCAAGGTTTCCTGATCATGAACATTGGATGTTGTTAATAACGGGGTCATGTCATTGGTAGAATGATGTGATGAACATAGACCCAAAGTGAATATAACAATGCGGTCAAGTCATTAAGTTACATTGTTATATCAAACATACGAAGTAACTCTAATCCTTAGACCATGAGATCATGTCAATCACTAACACCGAAAGAGTGCTTTGATGTCATCAAACGTCACATCGTAACAGGGTGACTATAAAGGTGTCGTTGGGTATTCGGAAAGTATTAGTTGAAGCTCATGGATCAAGAGTGGGATATGTCCAACCAAATGACGGAGAGATATACTCTGGGCCCTCTCGGTGATATCACATCGACACTGCTTGCAAGCACGTGACTAGGTCACAAGGATGTCATATCACAAAACGAGTAAAAGAGTACTTGTCGGTAACGAGATTGAACTAGGTATGGTTAATACCAATGATCGGATCTCGGAAAAATAAAATATCACAAGACAAAGGGAATTGGTTACGACATTTATGGTTCACACGATCACTAGATTCATCGTTGAATGTGTGCAGGAGTCATTACGGATCTCTGGGTCCCGCTGTTGACTATTGACCGGAGAGGTGTCTCAATCATGTCTACATTATTCACGAACCGTAGGGTGACACACTTAAGGTGCGATGACGCGTTTGAGTGGATACGGAATATCGAAGAAAAGTTTGGACAACATCGAAATTGTTTCGGGTAATTTTGAAATAGTTCAAGGGGATTCTTGTCAAATGGTTGTTAATAGATTTAACAACTAACTCAAGGGGTTATGTGTTAATGTTTGTTAATGGAATTAACAAATATTAAAATAAAGAAATAAAAATGTTTTATTTATTTATTAAAGAAAACCATTGGGATTTTGAGTGGAAATTAATGGAAGAATGAGTGGGTTGAGTGGAGACTCCACTCACATGATGAGGGAGAGGTGGAGACAACCAAAATTCGTGGCTGCCTTCCCCTCCTATATAAGGAGGGGTGGGAGCTCCCTCTCCCACACACACACTTGTGTCATCTCTTTCTCCCTCCTCCCGCTGTTCCACCACTTGTTCGTGCGCTTGGCGAAGCCCTGAGCAATGTTTTCTTCACACTCCTCGTCATCGTATTGCTGGAGTTTCCTGTGGATCTTCTACTTCCGCTGCCCCACTGGATAGAGGGAACGGAAGTCATCATCGAGTTGTTCGTTTGACCGAGTGCAGAAGCGCTGTCGGATTGCAGCGCTCATCTTCGCAATCTTGAGATCGACGTGAGTTCGACTACATCACCAACGAGATTCGATCTCGTAACATTTTGTATCGTCGAGGGTATGTCCTCCTTAAGACTCTCTCTATGCATGTTGCTTACATCTTTTATATTAGATCTTGGCCCTTCGGGTGGCCTCCACGTAGGAAAAAAATTGTTTTCTATGAAACAAACCCTTCCGTGCAGCCTTTTTAATAAGTAAGAGTGTCGAACCCATCGAGGAGCTAAAGGTTCTCTCAAGTTCTATCAACCACTGATACAACTCTATGCACACTAAACGATTACTTTATCTAGGAAATAATACTAGAGCAATAATACGGGTATGAGAGATAGCTTCGCAAGATAATAAATACAAGAAAGTATATGTTAGTGCTGCCACAATAAAATATACTAAGTAACCATAAACTAACAGTACCATGAGTGTGGAAAAATGGTGGTAATTGTGATGGATTTGATCATGATCAAATAGTCAAATACAAGGTTGATATTCCTCTTTTATGTGGGAAAGGAAAATCTAACAAGCTCTCACTATCCAATGATTCCAAGTACATATGGTTGGAACTCTAGCAAACATCCGTAATTACTAGAAGACACATTAAGGTAAAAATACCCAACCATAGCATTAATATCAAAAGTTTCTCTTTATCCCATATGTTTCAATCACTAGATTGGGGCTCGTGTTTCGGTCACTCAAGCATCCCTCCCTCTAGCTTTCTCCACGTACTACAAACCCTATGATGTGATCCATGCGCGCATAAACATATGATGGGACCCATAGGAGTGTAACAAATTCAATATATATCTCAAACCATCCATAGAGATTCAACAATCAATCATATGACAAAATGGAGCTACACAAACATGACATAGATGCAATAGATCATCTGCAAATAATTTATAACGTTAAACACCATGCTTACATAGGGGGTTATAGAGATTTGTGGGAGAGTGGACTGTTGTAGCTATGGAGGATATGATGATGGAGGTGTTGGTGAAGGCGGTGAAGGGGCAGCAAGGTCATGGGGGAGCGCCGCCCCTTAGCCCCCTTCCTTCATGGATTCTTGGGAGCCCTCCCACATGGAGATGGGATCCATGGAGGAGGCAAAAAACGTGGCTTTTGGTGGTTGCAATTCGTGGGTGGAGGAGTTCTCCACAAGCTAGGTTTCCTCCCTTTATATATCCTCCCGCAATCTCGTCATCCCATCTAGGACTGCAGTAAATCGGGCGTACCTCAGCCGTCCGGACTCGCGATCAGGCAAATTTTAAGTCTAGAACATTCCTCGTGAAATTTCCCACAGTTTTGTCTTCGGGGAGATTTCCGTTTGACGCCGTCTTCGACCCGTAACGTGACAATTTTCAAAAAAAGTTCCGGGACAGGTTTCTGGAAAGTCCCAATTCGACTCCAACAAGGTTTCCTTTTGTATTTTTGATAGTTCCCACACAACAAAGAGTAAAACAAGAACAGTGTGCACTCTTGCAACTATTAATAGGTTAGTCCAAATAAATCATAAACTTTATATAAAAACAAGTGTCAAAATCATAATATTAACATAAAACCATAAAAAAATATAGATTTGTTATGGACGTATCAGCAACCGAGCATCCCCCCAAGAGAACACAAAAATAAAAAGATTTAGAGGCAAATGTAAATAAAGGCAGAAATCTGGCAAAACAGTATTGAATATAAAGATGAATTCTTTCGAGACACTTCCGTGGCTCAAATAAGAAAATGTTCAACTAATGAAAGTTATATAACAACCTCGCGCAAGTGCCCATTTTTTTCAAATTTTTCTCAAACTCTGGATGAAACATATGAATTTTTTGCTGAGGCGCAAAAATCTAGACAGAAAACAGCAAATTGCACTTCCTTTCAGATAGAGTTTACTCTTGGCACAAAAAGAAAATAAAAAGGATAAGGAGCGGTTTCTACAGATGTAACAACTTCCAGGACTCAAAGAATATAAAATAAAACATAAAGAAAATAAGAGAAAACAATGTGGGTTGCCTCCCACAAGCGCTTTTCTTTAACGCCTTTTATCAATAGAATCATAGCTAGCCCTCACAATGGACTCAAAAGTTAACTTCATTTTATTTATAAGGAAATGTTCCATGCCCCCTTTAAAGGGAAACTGAAATATTATAATTTCCTCTTTCATATCAATCATAGCACCAACAATGTGGAGAAAAGTTCTTCCCCAAATAATAGGACAAGAAGCATTGCATTCAATATCCAAAACAAGAAAATCAACGAGAACATAATTATCATTAGCAATAATAAGAACATCAACAATTACTCCCGAAGGTATCTTAACGATGGAATCAATAAGATGGACTCCCAAAATAGTGGCATCCAAAGGCTTCAATTCAAGCATATCATATAATTTTTATTTTGGCATCTAAATCCAATAGATTCCTCTAAGAAAATTTTAATCATGCATAAAAAGTTTGCAAAACCATCCACGTAGTTAATTCATGTGTGGGACAATTCTTTACCATAGTTTTCTTTCTTTCCCAAGCTTGAGAAACATGTTCATTATTATTCTATTTAAATTTCATAATGTTACTGCTCAATTGTATTATTTTTGCAAGTGGATAATACTTCCCGATAAAAGCATCTTTGTATTTAATCCAAAAATCAATACTATTTGTAGGCAAAGACAATAACCACTCTTTAGCTCTTCCTCTTGACAAGAAAGGGAACAATCTTAATTTAACAATGTCACCATCTACATCTTTATATTTTTCATATCACATAACTCAACAAATTTATTTAAATGAGAGGCAACATCTTCTCCAATACAAGAAAATTGTTCTTTCATGATAAAATTCAACAAAGCGGGTTTAATTTCACAGAATTCTGCTATAGTAGCAGGTGGAGCAAGAGGTGTGCATATGAAATAATTATCATTGGTACTAGTAAACTCACAAAGCTTAGTGGTATCATTGGTAACCATGCTTTCAAAATAAAACAAGATAAACTAATAAAGCAAGTAAAAGACTAGAAACTAGAAAACTAATTTTTTTTTTGGATTTTAGATATAAGGAAAACAAAACTAAATAATAGTGAACTAATCAAGAACAAAACAAAAGAGAGAAAGTGGAAGTGTGTAACTCCCCTAGCTGAAATCTTGAAGTCCCCGGCAATGGTGCCAAAAAAAGCTTAATTGTTGAAGTGGACGACGCGTTCGTTGGGAGACCCCAAGAGGAAGGTATTATGGAGCGGAAAAGTATTTTTCCCCCAATTATGGAACCAGGGATATCAATATAGTAGGACTTCAAAGTTTCTCAGTATATTTATTGTTGTCTGATGCTTCAACAAGCGTGGACCTGCACACAAACACAAAAACTCTCTTGCTCCCAACTTTCCAAGAAGGTTGTCAATCTTCACGTCCTGCTGAAAACTAGAGAATTAATTGTATCGAATGGTTGGAGAAGATTAAATGAAAATGGAACATTAAGCAAGTGATGATTAAAAGCAAGTAAACGAGGTTGTAATCAATGAGGAAAATAGGACTGAGGGCCATATTTTCACTAGTGGTGTTTCTCTTAAGAAGAATAACATGCTGGGTAAACAAATTACAGCTGGGCAATTGACAAATCATCAACGTATAACAATACTATTATGACGAGACATAGATCACGGGTTCTAACATTGTAGGCATTGCATCAAGATAAATTGACCGCCATCCGTAGCATCTATTATGAAAATTCCACCTTGAGACACCTATCCAGCAAATCTCGATGGTATTACGTTGCAGTAACAAAGTGATTGCTTTGTGTGCAACAGACAAATGCATTAAGAATAATACATAATGTAAGCAACAATTCACATCTGTAGACAAGAACACCGTTGTTTTCTCCCTAGTGGAAACAACACATCCCCCACCCATCACGTTTTTTTCACTTGAGCACAGATGAAAAAAGAGGAATTAACCCACTATCTAGCATATAAACCCCCTCTTGGAGGTGCATACAACAACTTGGCCAACGTGGGTGCCAACTGTCATGGTTTTGACGACACTTGCCATCTAGGGTTACCAACAAGCAATAGAGAAATACGTGGGTATAAGGCGAGAGGGAATCTAGTGACGGGATTGCACACACGTTTACCCAGGTTCAGGTTCCCCGACGTGGAGGAACCCTACATCCTGCAATCATACAATATATGGGAACATATGTGTACATGTTACAATGTACTTGTGTTCTCCTAGGGCTTGTCCTCTAAGGCTTCCGTAGGACGACTTATATGGGAGGTCGGACCTAGGGTTTACGAGACAGATCCTAACCGCATAAAGGAAGGATACCTAAACCTAGTCAGTTTCCACCATCCGCCTTATGCCATAAGTCGCACGGCTATTGGGCCTCCGTCTTCGGTCTTACAAACCCGGTAGTGCTTTGATACGTCCAAAATGTATCAACTTTTCCAAACACTTTTGCTATTATTTTCCTCTAAACTTGCGAGAGTAGGATGAAGCTGCCCTAGAAAAACTTTGCGTGTACTTTGTATGCGAGACCTGTCTCACTTATGGCTGAGGGGGTGTTCGTTTCTCCTACTATAGTTAAAATCTAATCTACGAAGGGTTGTTAAAAATATGTTTATCAACATTGTGGTTCATGTTCGTAGGTATTAACGGTTCTATCCTCGAAAGGCCTAAGCCACGTAAAATATGCAACAATAAATTAGAGATGTCTAACTTGTTTTTGTAGGGCATGTGATGTGATATGGTCAATGTTACAAATTTGATGTATGAGATGATCTCTTTTGTAAATTATTAACATACCGGCAGGAGCCATATGGTTGTCTTATTATTTATGGCCTGCGTGTTGTATATCATATCCATGTGATATGTTGTAATTTTGATGTACAATAAAGATGGAGGTGCCATGGACCTTGGTGCCACGCCGGTGGAATAATGGATATCATACCATGATGCCCAAGATAGATATCAAGTGCTAGAAGGACCATATCATATCACATTATCCATGCATGTGATGTTAATCCTTTTTATGCACCTTATTTTTCTTAGACCACGACGGTAGCATTATAAGATGATCCTTCTCACTTAATATCATGATAATAATGTGTTCTTCCTTAGTATGCACCGTTAAGAAAGTTCGTCGTTTCGAGATACCACGTGATGATCGGGCGTGACAAACTCAACGTTCGCATACAATGGGTGCTGACGAGCATAGCATGTACATACATGACCTCGGAACACACGCAATACTACGGTTCTACTTGGCGAGCCTAGCATGTCCATACATGGCCTTGGAACACGTAACCGAAAGGTAAAGCATGAGTCATATGGACGATATGATGAACATGTCGATGTTCGCCTTTGCAGCTACATCATCTCACGTGATGATCGGTTTTCGTGTAGTGAATTTGGTTTGTGTAATAACTAAAACGACTAGAGGGATGTTGTTTTTGAGTGGGAGTTCACGTAGTAATTTTGAATTAACTTGAACTTATTTTATCATGAACAACCAATCAAAATGAATTTGCATAAGTTGTAGTATTCATTGGCATCCACAAACTACCTTACACTTAGATTTTTAATTGAGATATAACTGTTATGATCTGCTAAAACCATTTAAGATTGGTACCGTATGAGTGAAATTAAAAATTGAGTCCTATTGTAGATTTTCGGTATAACCTACCTAGCTCTATATGATTAATGATTGATTGATCTAAAGAGCAAATAATTCCTACTTAGAATCCAGTGTCATGCTTGCTTCCATAATACTTTATCTTCAAAAGAATGTTTTGTTGATCAAGGTGATTTAGGAACTGAAAAGAATTGTTTTCAGAAACAATCAAGTAAAAGATATATTGATATCTAGAAACTTATTTGTGGCAACATGATTGAGTATAATTTAGCGTGACAATGTGTGCTTATATTATTTGAATATATGCAATGATTGAAGAAGCTAGACATTTTTTGAATCTTCCAAGAAGTTGAGCGCTAATATTATCCTCTAAATTCCTTCCTTCGAGTTGTAGTAGCTTCATCACAAAATTGTTATGATAGTATGGATTAAAAGTATGGGTAAAATTGTTTGCCTTACTTGAGGATTGCTAAGAGTGGAATCCGGAAGAATGCTATTAATATGATGATATTAGTAGAACAATTAACCTCAAAGTATGACTCAATGGGTGCTAGTATATGACTAACACGCCAAGAAAAATGTGTTAGTACGACTAGCATTATTTGATGTTGAATGATTCTTCTGTAAAGAAAAGGGAATAATGAAAATAGAATTACAAAAAGGTATATGTCAGCAAAGAACATAACTCGAAAGGTCCAGCTCAGGGTATATGCTTGATATACAAGTTATAGATGTATTACTAGTTAACAAAGTATTTTCGGGTATTTTGATACCAGATTGGTTGGTATGAGTTGTCATACAAATCAACGCAATGCAAGAGATACAAGAGCCTAAAAGAAACAGTAGATGTGGGATCAATCATGACAAGAACATAAATAAAGTGTTATTGTGTTCACTGTCGTATCGAACCAAACATTCAAGATTTATTTTAAGAACTTAATAGGTTTTTATTTTGTTCCGGTCTTTTGTGAGAACAAATAAGATTGTTCAAAACTATGACCATATTCCATAATTGATGTATGAGTTAATATAAATCATGTTGGTAAAGTAAACATCTATAAGACTAAATGCTAAACGTTTCAAGACGTAAAAGAATTTCACTTAAATTGTGACACCACCATTTTAGTTCATATCGGAAAGGAAAACATGAAGGAACTCTATGTTGATGGACTTCCGGAGTCATTTTGTTTTTGAATAAATTGACGCTTGTGAGACCTATTCCAAAAGATGACTAAAATTTCGTTCATAGGCCAAAGTAGAATGAACGACTAATTTATTGCAGATTATACATATTGATGTATATAGTACATTATGTGTAGTCATGTGTGGTGGATTAATTTTTCCTTCATAAAATCCCGTCGATGATTTGAGTAGATGTATGAGTATATCTATTTAAAGAGAATGGAGTTTGACATTTTTTAATTGGTTCAAACTATTGTTAGTATGAAGTAAAAATCATCGTAACAAGATAATCAAGTATTTTTGATTGGATCATAAAGGATAAAGTTTGAGTTACAAGTTTAGAAAAACATGTGAGGAGTTGCAGAATTGTTCTACAATTTATCCTTCTCGAATACCCCACATGAGTATGGAGTGTCCGACAGACAAAACCAAACCTTGTTGGACATGGTAAGATAAATAAAAATGTCATTATATTTCTTTTTGTTTATACATTAGAGACAACCGCTTTTATACTGAAAAGAGCGTCATCATGATCCGTTGAAATTGACACCTTATAAGTTACGGCTTGGGAAGTGACCCGAATTGTCTTTTTCTTAAATTTTGGTATGCATAGCATGTGTAAAATGTTTACAACCAAAATAGGATACATATATGTTTATAAGGTTATCTCAACAAATCCATTGGGTATTTCTCCTATCACCAAACCAAAGACAAATATTGTTTGTCAGAAAGGGTTGATTTCTCGAGAAAGTAGTTCTTGCGAAACAAGTGAGTGGGAGGACAATTCAAACTCGACGAGATTAGAGAATCTTCTTTATCATGTCAAGAGTAGCGTAGCACTGGAAATTGTTCTAGGGTTTCCTATTTTGATTAAGTAGAAGACACTACATGTGTTGTAGATACTTCGAATGAGTTTGCGAACTGAACCACAAAAGTCCTAAAACTTTGTACTTAGACCAATTTGTGGTTTGAGAGTGAAGTGTTGTTTTTTACAACAAGAGAACTGGAACTTATAAAGGAAGCAAATGATGGGCCTTGACTTCGTAAAATTGGCTATGAGTCATTATATCCATGATAGTATCCCTGTATGAATATAAGTTATGTGACTTGGTAATCCTTTCGATAGGCATGATGCCTAACGATAGCAAACGGGTCTATATAGCAACAAAGACATGAATATTTACATCCTTTGAAAGTTGTGCTTGGCGAAAATATGTTTTTGACGAAGTTCAAAGAGTTGACTACTACAAGATTTTGATCTTCCGTAGTGATGCTTTAGTCTTTGGGGATAGTTCTACTAAAATTTACATATTATGATATGGCAGTTGAATAACGAAACCAACTCTCCTCTCTAGGAATTTTGATCGAGGATGTGTACTTGACACAGTCTGAGAGTTTTGTAAAATTCAAAAGGTTTCCGGACAGGTATTCAAACTTCAATGGTTGAAGTGAGCATAACGAAGTTGAAATCTTTACTTTAATGAAGTTATCAAAACAGCTTGATTCCATCATGAACGGTAAAGATGCTTGTAGAGTTATGATGAGCCACAAGTATAGGGGGTGTATCGTAGTACTTTCGATAAATAAGAGTGTCGAACCCAACGAGGAGCAGAAGGTGTTGACAAGTAGTTTCGATGAAGGAATAACTGTAAATACTGGAAAATAGATTTGTAGGGGTTTTTGATATTGCAGATAAATAAAGTGCGAGTAAATAAAATGCAGTAAAAATAATTGCAGCAAGTGGCCCAATCCTTTCAGCAAAGGACAATCTGGTGAGTTTACTTATGATTAACAAACGTTCTCGAGGACACACGGGAGGTTTCTATCAAGTGCTTTTGTTCCATGCAGCTGAATAATGTTAGGTGTTTTGATAAGTATTGTGTGGGTGAACCTATGCTAATGTACCGTCCCATCCAAGACTAATACATACTTGTGATTATACCCCTTGCAAGCATCCGCAAGTACAAGAAAGTAATTAAGAAATAAATCTAACCACAACTTTAAACTTCGGGGTCCTACGCTCCCTCGTGTAATGGTTTCCTAATGGGGGTTTAGCTTTCTGTCACTCCTGCAACCCCACAATTAGTAGCCAAATACATGATGCAACCCCCTAGGCCCATAAATGGTGAAGTGTCATGTAGTCGACGTTCACATGACACCACTAGGAGAATAACACCACAACTTAAATATCAAACATTAAATATTATTCAACATTACTTCACTACTGACAACTTGACTTCTCCCATGTCCTCAAGAACAACACGAACTACTCACAAGACATCATATGGATCATAATCAGAGGTGATATAATGGATGATAACAATCTGGTCATAAAGTGCAAACACCAATAAATCTCACAAGCATCAACTACTAACAAGTAATCCACATCGGGAGAGAGATCGAATGCAAAACAACGATAGAGGCCCCTAATTGTTACAGCGGGATGACGATGGATGATGAGGGTGATGGTGCTGGTGGTGATGACGATGATGATGACGATCTTGATGATGCCCGGAGCGATGACGATGACGATGGCGGTGATTTCCCCTCTCCGGAGAGGAATTTCCCCGGCAGATTTCTCCCTGCCAGAGTGTTTTTCTCTCTCGGATGTTTTCCGCCCCGCGGCGGCGGAGGAATAATTCTTCGAGGATGGAATGAGGCTTAGGGTTCCCTGGGGCCAGGCACGCCAAAGATGACCCCCCAGAGGTGGGCCAGGGTGGCCACACCCCTAGGTGGCGCGGCCAGGGGGCGCGCCACCCCTAGGTGTGGGCCCCTGGTGGCTCTCCTTCTGTTTGGGTTCCTCCTCTGAACTTTTAGGAACCCCCGGATGTCCCCCTTCTTCTTCTGATCTTCTGAAATATGGTATCTCGACGGTGCTTTTTCCATCAGATTTCTGGTCTTGGTGTTTATTCTCCAAAAATTATAAAACATACAAAATAAGATAAAATAACATAAGGGATGCATCATACCATGAAATATATCGATGAATAACAGAAAATTACGATATAAAATAGTGATGCAAAATGGACGTATCAACTCCCCCCAAGCTTAGACCTCGCTTGTCCCCAAGCGAAACCGAACTCAGAAAACATGACTACAAGTTTATGGAGTGAAGAGTCGATAAATAAAGTACGGACAATAAGCATCACATTTGCTATGCACCAATCATTACAGACAGCAAATTTCTCTCATATGACTTAACTTGAAACAAGTAAAGGGAGTCACAAACAAAGATGCAAAAGAGATAATCAAAATTGGTGATGGCAAACTTCGTTCTTGGTCAGAGAACATTTAATGAAACTATACTTATCTTAGGTGAAGTCTTTATACCAAGGTTTATAATGTAGAGCTTAACATGTTTAATTCTAACAACTCTTTTACAGTGATTCATAGCTTTCAAAGTAATATTCATTCAGATAATAAAGCATGTGCTAAACAAAGAAGGATAGAAAACATGATTGAATAAATCAACATATAGATGATGAGATCACAACAACTCAAATGCTTGCTGGAGACAGAAGGAAATGGGTTTACTGACTCAACATAAAAGTAAAAGATATGCCCTTCATAGAGGGAAGCATTGACCACTCATGTGCTAGAGATTTTATTTTAATAAACAGAGGTATAAAATGCATGACACTCCTCCCATCCATCTTACACAAACCATGGTTGACTGAATCCTCGGGTGCCTGCCAACAATCACAAACCGTGGAGGAGTGTCTAAATTTCCAGAGGTGTATATTTATGTCAACGAATGGCAAAAAGAAAATACAGTACATCACAAGACAACTAGACTCACAAGAGTGGCTCCCATAGAAGAACGCAACTGGTATAGAAGGTCATCCCTCTTTCTCTTTTGTTTACACAATTATGCTTTGACTGATAAATCAGGGGCAAAAAGAGTGAAGAGAATTTGTATTATTATTTGGGGCTGGGAACCCCGCTGCCAGCTCTTCTAGCATTTGGATAAGCGGATGAAGCCACTAGTCCAGGTTTGTGAGTCCAATCAACAAGTGAGATAAAGATTCTCTATTTGCGTCCTCATGAGCTAAAACAGGAACACAAAACAGGAGTAATTTGAAAATTTTAAAGGTAGCACATGAGCAATTTACTTGGAGTGGCGGTGAAATACCACATGTAGGAAGGTATGGTGGACACAGAGGGCAAGGTTTTGGGGTTTGAGGTTTGGATGCACGAGAAGCATTCCCTCTCAGTACAAGGTTTTTGGCTAGCAAGGCTGGGTAGCAAGCATAAGAGTTGAAGAAAAACAAACAAATATACATATGATGAAACTAATCATGCAATCTTCATTGAAAGCCCAAGAGATGTTAACTTGTGAATACTAAGTTTATGAGCTAAAAGCCAGATTTCTCTTTCTTATACTAGCATCTCAAATTATTATTTCTGCTGACCCAAGCTAAGTTTGCCAAAACCAACTAGATTAACTTGATAATCTCTAAAGTGATACCAAATACAAATAACAAGCTCAACCATATGACAGAAGTTGAAAACTGAAATAATGTGTACAGAAAGTAAATGACGAAACTTCTCATTAATATTTCAAACCCGCAACTCACACCAACGGATACAACGATAACGAATGATACGTCGAAAATGTATCTCTTTTTCCGAACACTTTTCTTATTGTTTTCCTCTAAACTTGTGTGTTTTGGATACAACTAACATGGACTAACGCTGTTTTCAGCAGAATTACTTTGGTGTCTCGTTTTTATGCAGAAAAATCAACTTTCGGGAAAATGCCCAGAAAAGAGACCATTGATGTTTTCACCCCGGAAGACAAAAGGGGGGCAGGAGAGAGGCAAGAGGGTGGCCACACCCCCTGGCGCGGGTCCCACCTGGCCGCGCCAACATAGGGTGTGGGCCCCCTAGGACCCCCCTCGGACTCCCCTTTCGACTACAAGTAGCCTTCAACCCTAAAACCCGAGGGGGTACGCCATATTCCACAGAAACACAACAGAGCGCCGCCGCCGTCCTGAACCTCGATTTGGGGATCAGAAGTTCCTATTCTGGCACCTTGCCGGGACAGGGAAGTGGAGGAGATCATCGCCATCGTCATCACCAACGCCTCTCCATCGACCATCCATGTTTCCCCCATCCATGTGTGAGTAATTCCCCGTTGTAGGCTGAAGGGGATGGTAGGGATTGGATGAGATCGTTCATGTAATAATGTCGTGATTGTTACGGCATAGTGCCTAGTATCCTCTAGTAGTGCTATTGACATTGTTGCAACTTGTTATGCTTAATTCTTGCCACTTTGGGCCCGAGTGCCATGATCTCATATCTGAACATGTTATTGAATCACGATGATAATTATTGTTTTTTTATCCTACCTGCAAGTTGTTTACACATATTGTTGTCCGGAACCCGAGGCCCCGAAGTGACAGAAATTGGGACAACCAGAGGGGATGGCTGCGATGTGAGGATCACATGTGTTCACGGAGTGTTAATGCTTTGATCCGGTGTTCTATTAAAAGTGACACCTTAATTACCAGTAGTTCCCTTGAGGCCCCGATGAAAACGGGCTGGTAGGACAAAAGATGTTGTGCAAGTTCTCATTGCGAGCGCGTACGACTATTTACGGAACACATGCCTATGGTTACTTAGTGCTTGGATGCTTTATCATATTTATCTGCAATGCCCCTGACATGATCATTATTAGAACATTCTTATCCATGCAACGCCCGTTCATCCATCCCTATGCCTACAGTATTTAATCCGCTGTTTACTTCAAACACTACTGCTGCTGCTGTTTTCATCTCACTGCTGCTATTATTTCACTACTTCTGCTACTATAAAACTGTTACTGCTAATAAACCACTGCGAACAAAAGTACTTTCAGGTGCAAGTGAATTGACAACTCACTTGTTAAGGCTCACAAATATTCTTTGGCTCCCGTTGTGTCGAATCAATAAATTTGGGTTTTACTTCCCTCGAAGACTGTTGCGATCCCCTATACTTGTGGGCATCAAGACTATTTTCTGGCGCCATTGCCGGAGAGCATAGCTTTATTTGCGAGCTCACCGGAGAGTATTATTATCTACTGCCAATCATTCATCATGGGTAAGTCTCGTGATGGAAAGTTTCCTATATTATCATCCACTACAAGCATAGTTACAACTCTGAACACCTGTGTTGCTCTTGACTCATCGTCTGTTATGAGTAAACTGCTTACACCACCACATGCTACACATGCTACTTCTACTGAATCTAAAAATGCTTCTGATACTTTTGATGATGCTTCTACTGTGCTTGATGAGAGTGGTTCTCTTGGTCCTTTCTTAGATGCTACTATTGCTAAAGCTAAAAATATTGCAAACACTGAAACTCGTGCTAAAAATCATGTTACTCCTGCTTTTTCACCTGAGTTTAGAGAGAACCCTAGTGATGATTTAGATGATGCTTATATTGAACCGAGTGATGATCTTATTGATGAAATACATGCTACGAAGGATAAAGATGCTGCTATACATCTTATGGAAAGTCGTGTTGTTAGATATAAATTATTTTCAGATGCTAAGTTTGCCACTTCTCCTATTTATATTAGGGATAAGGATTATGATTTCTCTATTGATTTATCTTATCTATCTATTGTCGAGAAAGAACCTTTTTGTGGAACTGAAAATGAAAGTGGTATAAAACATATGAATGAGCTCTCCTCTTTGAGTAGTTTATTCTCTGATGATCTTAAGGAACGTAGCTACTTTGTTGCTAAAATATTCCCTTTCTCATTAAAGGATGAAGCTAAAACTTGGTTTAACAATTTGTCTCCTGGATCTACTGATAGTCTTATTGGTTTGGTTAATGCTTTCTTTCAGAAATATTTCCTGCTAGTGCTCAACATGTTGCTTTACAAAATATATTAATTACAAGCAATTGGAAGAAGAGAAACTGCATGTATCTTAGGAAAGGTTCGGTTCTTTAGTTAGAGCTGCACCTGGGCATAATATAGAAGATAATAAACTTCTTGATATATTCTATAATGGACTAACTATTGAAACTAGGACATACCTGGATAGTTGTGCTGGTTGTGTTTTCAGGCAAAGAACTCCAGAAGAAGCTGAGGAATTAATGGCTAAAATAAGCCAAAATCATGATGATTGGACTATGGTTGAGCCTGAGCCGACCCCTACTCCAGTAC
The DNA here is from genome assembly GCA_028641055.1 of Alopecurus myosuroides. NCBI lineage: Eukaryota > Viridiplantae > Streptophyta > Magnoliopsida > Poales > Poaceae > Alopecurus > Alopecurus myosuroides. The sequence continues at coordinate 263,129,667 of CM054061.1, read as the reverse complement.
CTACACCAACACCAACACCCAAGAAGAGGGGAATGATTGAATTAAATGATGAAGTGATGAGAGAAGTCAAGAAATCTCTTAAAGAGAGGGGTATTAAATCTGAAGATGTGAAGAATCTTCCACCTATAGAAGAATTATGTAAGCCAATCCCTCACTCACCATCCATTGAGGTACACTCTCTCCAATATTTTGATAGTAGAGATATACCCTATAGAAAACCTCCTGATCAATGCTTAGATGAATTTGATAATTATGTCATTAAGGAAGATAATTTTAATATGAGAGTGCAGAACCACCTTATGGAAAACTCTAGAGCTATTATTGATTTGCATGGTATTATAGAAAGAACCTCTAATGATGTTAAAATGCTTGTTAAACATTTTCAAATGGTTCAAACTCAAATTGATCAACTTGCTAAAGTGCAAAAAGATTTGCTATTTAATGCTTCTAAATAAAAACATGCTTATGAAATAAGAACTAGAACTGGTATTGCTACATAAGATCCTTTATATCCTGAGGGAGATCCTAAAATAATTAAACAAGATTCTCAGCAAACTAATGATAATGTTATTCATACTAAGAAGAAAAAGAAACATAAAACTGTTGTATAATCCTATGAACTTGCTAAAGATCCTAATAGTATATCTATCTCTGATGCTGAAACTGTAAGTGGTAATGAAAAGAATGATGCTTCTGATAAAGAAGAACCTGTAGCTGAACCTGAAAAGCAAACTAAAATTGCAAAGTATACTAAGGAAGATTTCATTGCTAATAAACATGGTAATGAGAGAGAACCTTGGGTACAAAAACGAATGGCTTTCCCTGGCAAGAAACACAAATCTAAGGAAGAAGAACACTATAACAAGTTTTGTGAATGGATGAAACCTTTGTTCTTGCAAATTCCTTTAACTGGTGCTATTAAATTGCCTCCTTATGCACAATATATGAAAGATATTGTCTCTAACAAAAGGAAGATTCCTAATGAGGAAATTTCCACTATGCTTGCTAATTACTCTTTTAATGGCAAGGTTCCCGAGAAGCTTGGAGATCCTGGTATACCTACTATTCCCTGTTCCATTAAAAATAATCATGTTAGAATTGCTTTGTGTGATCTGGGAGCTGGAGTTAGTGTCATGTCTTTTACTCTCTATAAAAGACTCCTCCTAGAAAAATTGATACCAACTGATATATCTTTGCAAATGGCTGATAAGTCTACTGCTATTCCTGTGGGTATATGTGAGAATGTTCCTGTTCAAGTTGCTAATATTTCTCTGATATTAACTTACTTTGTTGTGTTGGAAATGCCTGAAGATGATAATATGTCTATTATTCTTGGAAGACCTTTTCTTAATACTGCAGGGGCTGTTATTGATTGCAATCAAGGAAAAGTAACTTTTAATGTTAATGATAAAGAGCACACTGTTTATTTTCCCAAGAAGATTGATAGGAAATATGGTCTAAATTCCATTGAAAATGTTGAGACCATAAAGATTAAAGAATTTAATTGTCCTATTCCAAAGCCACCAAAATAATATGAAATTATTATGATTGGGACTATGCCTATCAAGGTTGAGGTAACATGAGTATTTAGTGAGAAACATAGTTTTGTTTCATATAAAATTATTTTGGTAGTAAGACTTGATCACCCTTGTTAACAAAATGATTTTAAATGAAATGGACAATGTTTTCACTATGCTTTCACCACCCATACTTTTGTTTTCACCACTACCACTTTTATTTTCTTTGGTTATTCTTTCATTAGAGTGTCTTAGAACCTATGCAGTTCTGGTTTTGGTTTCCACGTTTTCACTTTCGTTTTCCCGGTTTTTATTAATTATTAAAATTCGGGAAATACCTCAAAAAGAAAGTTTCTCGAAAAATTCCAGAAAAATTATAATAAAATTTTACGTCAAAAATGAGGCAAAAAGCCACCTCGGAGACCCCAGGGGACCCACCAGGCAGGCACACTCCAGGGTGGCGCGGCCTGCCCCTGGTGGCTCCAGCCCATGGTGTGGGCCCCCTGGCCCTCCACTTACTCTCTCCACTGCCAAAGTCTTCTCTCTCACCCCCAAAGCTGAAAACATTTCTTGGATCCCGTGTTCTTGGTGTTCTTCCTCTAGATTTTCGATCTCCTTCTTCAGCCCATCATTTGTGTTGATTTTTTGTGTGTTCGATCTCCGGTATGTGACTCCTCCGATGATCCAAGTAGAATTTTGTTTAGTGAAGTATTTCTTGAGTATTTTTCCACAGTAGGTGATAGCTTATGTGAGTTTGCATGCTTGATTTGAGTAGAAATAATATAGTTTTGATGTATGTTTAGCTCTCATATAAGTCCCTATGGTAGTCTCCACCTTATAGTTGCTTGAAATTATTTTTTATGATGCTTGTTGAAAAATTTCAGAGATGGATAGTTACAACTTTGCTGAGATATTTAGGAGTGATGCTCCTAGAAGGACAAGGCCATCATGCTCGTCTACTTCAGCGAGGCCATCATATAATGAAGACGTTATTGCGTCAACTATTGATGATGCGGAAGATGACGGTATCATTCACCCATCTAGACTTTTAGTTTCCTATAGAGAGACTTAATCTTGTTTCCATGGTTCAACATAAGTTTCTTTCTACCCATGCTCACTAACATAATTTATCTTTTGAATTAACTTTCTCCAAACGATCCGGGTGGAGAGTTGTTAAAACTGTTAGAGAAGTACTTTTGCCTGCACCTCTTTTGTTTGATCTTAATAACAGGCAAGGATGGGAGCTTCCTGAGATTGAGATGGATACATATCTTGAGCATCTCCCCCGGAAAGGGGACGACACCGGAGAGGGAGACGATGGTGATTTCGTCCAACCCTATGACGCCACGGGGATTCCATATCAGCACCCCGGTTATGACTATACGTCGGCTGCTTCATCTTCTTCTTATGCGCCTGAGTACGACCACACAAGGGATAATCCACCGCAGTGGGGATATTTACCGCACTTTGATTAATCTCCACTTAGGCCAAAATCCTAAGCTTGGGGGGAGGTATACCGACATCACACTCATTTATATATCATGTTCAGTCGGTTCTTTGTATATCCATTTTCTCTTTGTTTCTTTCGTTTGTTTTCGTGTTCTTTCGCTTCTTTGTTTTTATTGTTTTGTTTTCACTTTCTAAAAACACAAAAAGACCAAAAATATTTCTGTTGTTTCTCTCTTTAGTTTCTCTATTTGGTTTGCTTTATCTTTTAGTTGCGTTTTAATATTCAAAAATCCAAAAATATTTTGCTTTGTTTGCTTGCTCTCTTTATGTTCTTGTTTTAATTGAAAACCCCGAAAATATTTGTTGTTATTCTTTGGTTTTGTAAAGTTTGTTGCAGAGTTCAACAGTCGTCCATGATTGCATTGGAGCTTGGTTTTCGTTATATATTATTAGAGCCACAAGTGAAGAGCAATAATGACGATATACGACAATTCAAGTTGTGGTGAGAGGCTGGTATGAACTCTATTTGATTTCATTTTTGTACATATATCCATCTATGTGAGCATGCTTAGTTTGTTCATATAAGATATACTAGATGATACCCCGCGCGTTGCGGCGGGATTCTTTTAGTGAAGTATTAGAATACAAATCCATAGAGATATCTGGAAAAAAAAACTTTCAAGCGAAGCAGAGCATTTCACTATTTGAATGTCGATACACCATTTATTACATGATCCAAGTACTCAATGAGTGATTGTTAGCTATTTGTTTCTTTCAAGATATTTTTTTCATCGGAAATGACAGTCGTGACGTGTCCATTTCCATGTTTGAGTAGTCAATTCTAAAAAATGATGATCAGATCCAGGTATGCTTGCAATAAGTTTGATGCAGTGGTCATTTACTGTCTCTTAGACTTTTCTATTGCCTTGTTGTACATCTTGAGAGCTCATGTCTATCGATGAGTTGGAGGTGGAAGTACATATGCAGTGGTCCGTAAGGCATTACTGTATCATGAGACAAAGCTACATACGGCAGAAAGTCCAAGAGGTGGCATTCAGGTTGATACTCTGTATTTTTTCTAATAAAGATCAAACCTCCAATCTTAAGCAAAGATGTTTCCAATCTCGTGTCATTTGGTACTTCACTTAACTATTATAAGCCAATTCCTGCAGTTAGCTCGAACAGTTTGGTCGAGACGCCCATCCGTAGAATTTGATTGACCTAGTCTATTTATTCAGGCCTGAAAAGGAACATTTAGAAATAGAAGTTGCACTTGCAAGAACTTGGAAATATACTGCTGTTTTTTCATGCCTAATTAGACCAAAGCCATAGAAATGAATCCACTCTGCCTGTCTAGAATAATAATATTTTATCAGAATATTGAGAAAGATTGAACATGAGTTGAAAGACATAAGAAAAATTGTCAGATGGCGCAACATTATCTAACTGTATTTGCACAAAAGGCTGTGAATCCATACATTTTTGAGATCATTATAAGTGTTGCATATATATAGGCCACATAGAAGGGAATATGTTTAACACAAATTGTGAAAAGTGAAGAGACCTCATAGGTAGATTGGAAAATAAATATGCATGATGAGCACTGCAGTCCAGTATAATGGATGGACGGACAGATGGCACCGCCTTTTCCAGTCCTGCAATCCTTCTTTTGAATGGTTACTATGAACCCAAAGGAAAATTGATAGAGAACTCCACAGAACATAGTACAGGTACGTATCATGTAGTGTTGTTCTCGTCTATTGGCAACCTGTTGGAACAAATACATTTGACAAAAGATTCAAAGGAGCATATTTAGTACACCTTATTAATCTCAGGGAAGCTTTCACGGAAGCAAAAGAGTAAGATAATAGAAGATACATGTGCTTATATATATTAAGAGATAAGAACTTGTGTAGGGATGAAAGCACCCCTGCTATCGATCGAGCCTGCCCATGATGTCCAGCATGCGTACGCCGTACATGCTGCCTCCTAACTTCAGCCAGAAACACGCATTGTCCAAAATCCTAAGAGGCAAAACGTCAAGCAGCTTTCAAGCCGGAGAAAAATCTCTTAGATTGACGCACATAAGTTTAGGGATAGAAAAAAGAGAAGGGGGAAGGAGAATTGGGAGTGGGCACCTACTACTCTGGTGCCAGAGGTGGCAACGCGAGCAGGCAGAAGCGCCGGTTGTTCATGACAACACTGGTACGTTTTTAAACAATAGAGACGGCGGCTCAGTTTCTTGCGCACTACCAAGGAAATGATGAACGATGACTCCTGGGCTGCATCGAGCGGTTTGTGAGCGAGGATGCCGTAGGTCGATGGAGAGGAGGAAATAACGCCGGTAATAAAGAGAGCACCATGATGGGAGTCAATGCGACATGGGTTCAGCGCGTCTCCTACATCACACGTACCACAACAGGTCCATGTGTGGACGAAACGCGGAAACAGAAACATGCAGGAAGCGAGCGGACTATGGGTGATCGCCCGCACAACGTTGGGAAAATAGGGGTGACGTGGCCTCACGAGAAGGCAGGAAAATCATGTAGTGGGGTATTCCTATTTAGGTATAGAAGATGTGACTTAATTGCTGCTTACTAGTTCATGCTCTCTCATATTTTGTTCCAATATATTAATAGTAAACGACATGTCATATAAATATTTGTTCGCATTGTTTTATTCATAAAAGGGTATGATATTGTGGTTGCCTCCTCTGACTGTTTCATTTGAATCGGCTTGGCACATGCTCGCGCATGCTAAGACTGAAAACAAAAAGTCAATAAGCCTCGATGATTTATTTTTCCTTAGAGTTCTAGTATCAATTTTATGCTCGGTTAATTTTACTTTGTCACAAACATGATTATGATAGTTGTTGCTCTCTTGACTGTCGCTCCCTATCTATTTGCTAGCCTTCACCTGTACTGAGTATGAGCTCTACTCGTGCATCCAAATATAAAAAAATCAAAGTTTGCCAAATGTGTCCACCATACCTACCTATATGTGGTATTTAACCGCCACTCGAAGTAAATTGCTCATGTGCTACCTTTAAAACATGCTAAAAATTATTCCTGTTTTGTGCCACTGTTTTAACTCATGAGGACGTAAATAGAGAATCTTTATCTCACTTGTTGATTGGATTTCACACCCTGGACCAGTGGCTTCATCCGCTTATCCAAATGATAGAAGAGCTGGCAGCGGGGTGCCCAGCCCCAAATTAATACACACAAATTCTCTTCACTCTTTTTACCCTTGATTTATCAGTCAAAGCATAATTGTGTAAACAAAAGAGAAAGAGGGATGACCTTCTACACCAGTTGCGTCCTTCACCATGGGAGTCGCTCTTGTGAATCCAGCTGACTTGTGACGTATTGTATTGTTTGTTTACCATTCGTTGACATAAGCATACACCTCTCTTAAAATGTTTTCAATACCTCTGTTTAATAAAATAAAAATGTCTAGCACATGAGTGATCCATGCTTCCCTCTGCGAATGGCCTTTCTTTTACTTTTATGTTGAGTCTCTGCCATATTCTTTGAGCATTTTCTTGAGAGCATAGTTATCATTCTTAGTGTAATGTGTTTGTCCCAAAGCACGGTTGATTGTGGTATATTCTTGATACTTGCATCTTTGATATCTTTACTTCTAGTCTTCCCTTGGACTTCAGAGGTGCCCTGGCATTTATGTTATGCCCCAGATTTAAGGGCAAGCGAGATACCACTTTGTCAGATCCTATTATGAATATTTCAATCTTGCAAATAGTTACGTTTCATGTTGTTTATTATTAATATGTTGTTATCTTCTCATGGTTTGCATAGCTATTAAGTGCCAGTATCTTGCATGTATCTTATCATGAGCATAATTAAGTATTTGATCACATAGTGAATATATTTATATCATATGAAACAAATGTGTTCGTAAAAGTCTTTTATCGCACTCAGTTGTCACTGAATTGCTTGAGGACAAGCAATAAGCTAAGCTTGGGGGGAGTTGATACATCGAAAACGTATATCCTTTTCCGAACACTTTTCTTATTGTTTTCCTCTAAACTTGTGTGTTTTGGATACAACTAACACGGACTAACACTGTTTTCAGCAGAATTACTTTGGTGTCTTGTTTTTATGCAGAAAAATCAACTTTCGGGAAAATACCCAGAAAAGAACCCATTGATGTTTTCACCCCGGAAGACCCCGGAAGCCAGAAGGGGGACAGGAGAGGGGCCAGAGGGTGGCCACAACCCCCTTGGCGCGGGTCCCCCTGGTCGCGCCAGCATAGGGTGTGGGCCCCCCAGGACCCCCTCGGACTCCCCTTTCGACTACAAGTAGCCTTCAACCCTAAAACCCGAGGGGGTACGCCATATTCCACAGAAACACAACAGAGTGCCACCGCCGTCCTGAACCTTGATTCGGGGATCAGAAGTTCCTATTCTGGCACCCTGCTAGGACGGGGAAGTGGAGGATATCATCGCCATCGTCATCACCAATGCCTCTCCATCGACCATCCATGTTTCCCCCACTTATGTGTGAGTAATTCCCCGTTGTAGGCTGAAGGGGGTGGTAGGGATTGGATGAGATTGTTAATGTAATAATGCCGTGATTGTTAGGGCATAGTGCCTAGTATCCTCTAGTAGTGCTATTGACATTGTTGCAACTTGTTATGCTTAATGATTGCCACTTTTGGCCCGAGTGCCATGATCTCAGATCTGAACATGTTATTGAATCACGATGATAATTATTGTTTGTTGATCATACCTGCAAGTTGTTTACACATATTGTTGTCCAGAACCCGAGGCCCCAAAGTGACAGAAATTGGGACAACAAGAGGGGATGGATGCGATGTGAGGATCACATGTGTTCACAGAGTGTTAATACTTTGCTCCGGTGTTCTATTAAAAGGAACACCTTAATCACCAGTAGTTCCCTTGAGGCCCCGCTGAAAACGGGCTGGTAGGACAAAAGATGTTGTGCAAGTTCTCATTGCGAGCACGTACGATTATTTACGGAACACATGCCTATGGTTACTTAGTGCTTGGATGCTTTATCATATTTATCTGCAATGCCCTTGACATGATCGTTATTAGAGCTTTCTTATTCATGCAACGCCCGTTCATCCATCCCTATGCCTACAGTATTTAATCCGTTGTTTACTTCAAACACTACTGTTGCTGCTGTTTTCATCTCACTGCTGCTATTATTTCACTAGTGCTACTATAAAACGGTTACTGCTGATAAACCACTGCGAACAAAAGTACTTTCAGGTGCAAGTGAATTGACAACTCACTTGTTAAGACTCACAAATATTCTTTGGCTCCCCTTGTGTCGATCAATAAATTTGGGTTTTAGTTCCCTTGAAGACTGTTGCGATCGCCTATACTTATGGGTCATCATGCTTCAACTAACTGGGCCGCCCGATAAGCGTACTAGCATTACCACCTGTGGGACACCCTGGTTAGCCGGAATATCTCCATGCGTGGGTATACCTATTGAAGGGGTTGTTGCATAGAAAACAAAAAAATTCTTACGTGAGAGACACCCGAAAGGCCAAGATCTAATCTAGGAGACGAAGTGCAACGGGCAACGAGAGGGTTAAGGAGAACACATACCCTCGAAGACACAAAGTGCTACAGGATCAAATAACGTTGTTGGCGTAGTCGTACTCACACCGATCCCGATAGTGAGAAGATGCGCACCGCAATCCGACGGTGCCTCCGTGATCGGTCACACGTACGGTTGATGACGACCTCCGTTCCCTCGATCCAGCGGGGCGTGGAAGTAGAGGATCCCTCGAAACTCCAGCAGCACGACGGCGTGGTGGTGGTGAAGAATCCCACGGTCAGGGCTTCTCTAAGCCGGAGACCATGGAATTGAGCAGCGGGTGGAAAGGGAATGAGGTGGGAAAGTGTGTGTGAGAAGAGGAGCTCTCACCCTCCTTTTATAGGGGAGGGGGAGGCAGACCAAGAGGGGGTGCGGCCAGCCATGGTGGTGCCCCTACCTCTTCCCTCTTCATGTGAGTGGAAGTCTCACTCACATCCACTCATTTTCCCATGAACTCCACTTAGAAAATCCAAGAGTTTTTCTTTAATAAATAAATAAAACATTTTTATTTCTTTATTTCAGCATTTATTAATTCTATTAACAAACTTTTGCATATAGCACCTTGAATCATTTCTTAATTCTATTAACAACCATTCGACGAAAAACCCCTTGAACTATTTCAATTTTTCCCGAAACAATTTCGGTGCTGCCCAAAATATTCTTCGATATTTCGTATCCTCTCAAATGCGTCATCAAACCTTAAGTGTGTCACCCTACGGTTCGCGAATAAGATAGACATGATCGAGACTCCTCTCCGATCAATAATCAACAGCGGGATCTGGAGATCCGTGATGACTCCTATATATTCAACGATGACTCTCGTGATCGTGTGAACCATCAACGTCGTGACTAATTCCCTTTGTCTCGCGAAATTTTACTTGTCCGAGATCCGATCATCGGTATCATCCATACCTTGTTTTGATCTCGTTACCGACAAGTACTCTTTTCTCGTTTCCGTGATATGACATCCTTGTGATCATATCACGTGCTTGCAAGCGGTGTCGATGTGATATCACCGAGAGGGCCTAGAGTATATCTGTCCGTCATTTTGGATGGAAAAATCCCACTCTTGATCCATGAGCCTCAACTAATACTTTCCGAATACCTAACGGCATCTTTATAGTCACCCTGTTACGGTGTGACGTTTGATGACATCAAAGCACCCTTCCGGTATGAGTGATTGACATGATCTCATGGTATAAGGAATAAGTTACTTCGTACGCAAGATATAACAATATAAATTAAAAGACTTGATCGTATTGTTATCTTGATATTGGGTATGTGTTCATCACATCATTCTTCTAATGACACGACCTCGTTATTAACAACATCCAATTTTCATGATCAGGAAACCTTGATCATCTATTAATCAACGAGCTAGTTAAAAGAGAGGCTTTACTAGGAACCATTGTTTGTTTATTAAACACACATGTATCAACGTTTCCGGTTAATACAATTCTAGCATGAGAAATAAACATTTATCATAAACAAAGAATAAGATAATAACCACTTTATTATTGCCTCTCGGGCATATTCCCTTTAGTCTCCCACTTGCACTAGAGTCAATAATCTAGTCTGTAAGCACTTAACACATATGGCGTTCCAGTGTTATTACCATGCTTCGCATGTGGTAAACATCATCAAAAATATCTGAACTGTTCAGGTCCTATTGTATTTGCATGCTCTTTGCGTCTACACGCATCACTCATTCTCTAATGAGATGGCTTTGTATATATTTGGTCAATCGGTGAAACCTTAATTCCTCAGCTTAAACTAATGTCACTAACATTGTGAAAATGTAGCTTCATAGTGTCAGCATTCTTGGAAATTCACCAAGTTCAATAAAGAACTCCTTGACACAAAATACTCTTATTATTTTGTTGTCAACACAACGATATACTTAGCCTTTGTTGTAGTATTTGTCACAATATTTTAATTTTGAAACTCTTTCAAATCCAGCATGAAACTTTCTTCCAGCCTATTGTGCTACCCTTCATCACATATTTTAATTGAGATAAAATTATTTTAATAAATGACAAGACTATTAGTGTAACATATTACAACTAATATTTTGTCATTACTACATAGGAAAATATATCCTTAGCATTTCTAAAATGACACAAGGATCTCTCCCACTGTTGTCTAATCATCATATGAATTATCCTGCTATAACATTTTATAGCATAGGGCTCATCTGGTTGTGTACATAGCATGGAAACATGACTTAGAAATATCAATTTCAATGATGGTCATCATGTGTCAAAACACTTGAATCTTGCTCAATTATTTTCCATGTGACAATAACTCTTTCTTGTCATTTCGATATTGACTTACTTCAATATTTTAGCTGTGTAATTTGGCTTCAATCACATCAGGCGCTTCAATCCATCTATTATAGATATCGATGCCCAATATCTTCTAAGCCTTTCATCAATAAGAAAATCTTAACCGTGTTAATTTAAAATACATATTTTCCAATCAACCATATGTCATCTACATTAAGTATTGGAAATATGTCATAGCGCTCTCACTTAATTTCTTGTAACTCTACAAGCATCTTTATCGTTCATGATGGAATCAAACTCTTTTGATAACTTCATTAAGGTAAATATTTCAACTTCGTTATGATCACTTCAACCATTGAAGTGTGCATACCTTTCTAGCAACCTTTTGAATTTTACAAAACTCTCAGACTGTGTCAAGTACACATCTTTGATCAAACTTCCTCGAGAGGAGAGTTGGTTTTGTTATTCAACTGCCATATCAAAATATGTAACTTTTGCTAGAACTATCCGCAAAGACTAAAACATCACTACAGAAGATCAAAATCTTGTAGTAGTCACCTCTTTGAACTTCGTCGAAAACAACTTTTCGATAAGTATAACTTTCAAAGGATGTAAAAATCCATGTCTTTGTCGCTATACAGACCCTTTTGCTATCGTTAGGCATCAAACCTATCGAAAGGACTACCAAGTCACATACTTGATATTCATACAAGGGTACTATGGCGGATATAATGACTCATAGTAAATTTTACGAAGTCAGGGCCCATCATTTGCTTCCTTTATAAGGTCCAGGTCCTTTTGTTGTCAAAACAACACTTTACTCTTAAACCATAAGTTGGTCTAAGTATAAAGTTTTAGTACTTTTGTGGTTCAGTTCGCAAACTCATTCGAAGTATCTACAATCACATGTAGTGTCTTCTACTTAGTCAAAATAGGAAACCCTGGAACAACTTCTAGTGTTGTGCTACTCTTGACATGGTAACGAAGATTCTCTAATCTCGTTGAGTTTGTACTGTTCTCCCACTCACTTATTTCGTAAGAACTACTTTCTCGAGAAATCAACCCTTTCTGGCAAACAACATTTGTATTTGGTCGGTGATAGGAGAAATACCCAATGGATTCGTTGGGATAACCTTATAAACATATATGTATCCCATTTTGGTTGTAAACATTTTACACATGCTATCCATACCAAAACTTAAGAAAAAGACAATTTGGATCATTACCCAAACCATATCTTATATGGTGTCAATTTCAATGGATCATGATGGCGCTCTTTTCAGTGTAAAAGCGGTTGTCACTAATGTATAAACTACAAAATTATAATAGCAATTTTATTAATCTTACCATGTCCAACAACGTTTGATTTTGTCTCTTGAACACTCCAAACTAATGTGGGGTATTCGAGAAATATAAGTTGTAGAACAATTCTGCAACTTCTTAGATGTTTTGCTAAACTTGTAACTCACACTTTATCCTTTATGATCCAATCATAAATACTTGGTTATATTGTTACAATGATTTTTACTTTATATTAACAACCATTTGAACCAATTCAAAATGTCAAACTCCGTTCTCTTTAAATAGATATACTCACATATCTACTCAAATCATCGATAGAATTTTATGAAGGAAAAATTAATCCACCATACATGACTACACATAATGGACTATATACATAAATATGTATAATCTACAATAAATTAGTCGTCCATTCTAGGCCTAAGAACGGAATTCTAGTCATCTTTTGGAAGAGGTCTCACAAGCGTCAATTTATTCAAAACAAAATGACTCCGGAAGTCCATCAATATGGAGTTCCTTCATGTTTTCCTTTCCGATGTGAACTAAAATGGTGGTGTCATAATTTAAGTGAAACTCTTTTACGTCTTGCAATGTTTAGCATTTAGTCTTATAGATGTTTATTTTACCAACATGATTTATGTTAACATATCCATCAATTATGGAATATGGTCATAGTTTGGACAATCTTATTTGTTCTCACAAAAGTCCAGAACAAAATAATAACTTATTAAGTTCTTAAAATAAATCTTGAATGTTTGGTTCGATACGACAATGAACATAATAACACTTTATTACTGTTCTTGTCATAATCGATTCCACATCTATTACTAGTTCCTTTTAGGCACTTGTATTTCTTGCATTGCGTTGCTTTGTATAACAACTCATACCAACCAATGTGGTATCAAAATACCCAAAAATACTTTGTTAACTAATAATACATCTATAACTTGTATATCAAGCATATACTCTGAGCTGGACTTTTCCAGTTATCTTCTTTTTCTGCCATATATCCTTTTGTAATTCTATTTTCAATATTCCTTTTCCTTTACAGAAGAATCATGCAACATCAAACAATGCTAGCCGTACTAGCTCATTTTCTTTGGCGTGTTAGTCATATAATATCACCCATTGAGTCATACTTCGAGTTTGATTGTTCTACTAATATCACCATATTAATAGTATTCTTCTAGATTCCACTCTTAGCAATCTCCAAGTAAGGTAAACGACTTTACCCATACTTTTAATCCATCCCATCATAACAATTTTATGATTAAGCTACTATAGCTCGAAGGAAGGAATTTAGAGGATAATTTTTAGCGCCCAACTTCTTGGAATATTCAAACGCCTAGCGTCTTCAATCATTGCATATATTCAGATAATATAAGCAAACATTATCACGCTAAATTATACTCAGTCATGTTGCCACAAATAAGTTTCTAGATATCAATATATCTTTCACTTGATTGTTTCTGAAAACAACTCTTTTCAGTTCCATAATCACCTTGATCAACAAAACATTATTTTGAAGATAAAGTACTATGGAAGCAACCATGACTCTGGATTCTAAGTAGGAATTGGTTGCTCTCTAGATCAATCAATCATTAATCATATAGAGCTAGGTAGGAAATACCGAAAATCTACAATAGGATTCAATTTTAAATTTCACTAATACGGTACCAATCTTAAATGATTTTTACCAGATCATAACAGTTATATCTCAATTAACAATCTAAGTGTAAGGTAGTTATGTGGATACCAATGAATACTACAATTTGTGCAAATTCACTTTCATTGGTTGTTTATGATAAATAAGTTCAAGTTAATTCAAAATTATGACATGAACTCCCACTCAAAAACAACATCCCTTTTAGTCGTCTTTAGTGATTACACGAACCAAATTCACTACACCAAAACCGATCATCACGTGAGATGATGTAGCTTCAAAGGCGAACATCGACATGTTCATCATATCTTCCATATAACTCATGCTTTACCTTTCGGTTACGTGTTCCGAGGCCATGTCTGTACATGCTAGGCTCGCCAAGTAGAACCGTAGTATTGCGTGTGTTTCAAGGCCATGTCTGTACATGCTAGGCTTGAAAACACCCGTTGCATGCGAACGTCGAGTCTGTCACACCCGATCATCACGTGGTGTCTCGAAACGACGAACTTTCTTAACAGCGCATACTTAAGGAAGAACACATTATTATCTTGATATTAAGTGAGAGGGATCATCTTATAATGCTACCGTCGCTATCTAAGCAAAACAAGATGCATAAAAGGATTAACATTACAGACATCACATGTAAGGATAACGTGATATGATATGGTCCTCCTTGCACTTGATCCCCATCATGTGCATCATGGTATTGAAGGGTTCGTTGCATAGAAAACAAAAATTTTCCTACGCGAGAGACACCCTAAAGGCCAAGATCTAATCTAGGAGACGAAGTGCAACGGGCAACGAGAGGGTTAAGGAGAACACATACCCTCGAAGACTCAAAGTGGTACGAGATCAAATCTCGTTGTTGGCGTAGTCGTACTCACACCGATCCCGATAGCGAGAAGATGAGCACCGCAATCCGGCGGTGCATCCGTGATCGGTCACACGTACGGTTGATGACGACCTCCGTTCCCTCGTTCCAGCGGGGCGCGGAAGTAGAGGATCCCTCGGAACTCCAGCAGCACGACGACGTGGTGGTGGTGGAGAAAAACATTGCTCAGGGCTTCGCCAAGCGCACGAACAAATGGTGGAGCAGCGGCAGGAGGGAGGAAGAGATGACACAAGTGTGTGTGTGTGGGAGAGGGAGCTCTCACCCCTCCTTTTATAGGAGGGGATGGCAGCCACGAATTTTTGGCTGCCTCCACCTCTCCCTCATCATGTGAGTGGAGTCTCCACTCAACCCACTCATTCTTCCATGAATTCCCACTCAAAATCCCAAGGGTTTTCTTTAATAAATAAATAAAACAATTTTATTTCTTTATTTTAATATTTGTTAATTCCATTAACAAACATTAACATATAACCCCTTGAGTTAGTTGTTAAATCTATTAACAACCATTTGATAAGAATCCCCTTGAACTATTTCAAAATTACTCGAAACAATTTCGGTGACTATTTCAATATTCCCCGAAACAATTTCGGTGCTGTCCAAACTTTTCTCCGATATTCCGTATCCTCTCAAATGCGTCATCGAACCTTAAGTGTGTCACCCTACGGTTCGCGAATAAGATAGACATGATCGAGACTCCTCTCCGATCAATAATCAACAGCGGGATCTGGAGATCCGTGATGACTCCTATATATTCAACGATGACTCTCGTGATCGTGTGAACCAACAACGCCGTGAACTATTCCCTTTGTCTCGCGATATTTTACTTGTCCGAGATTCGATCATTGGTATCAACCATACCTTGTTCAATCTCGTTACCGACAAGTACTCTTTTCTCGTTCCCGTGATATAACATCCTTGTGATCATATCACGTGCTTGCAAGCGGTTTCGATGTGATATCACCGAGAGGGCCCAGAGTATATCTCTCCATCATTTGGATGGACAAATTCCACTCTTGATCCATGATCCTCAACTAATACTTTCCGAATACTTAACGACACCTTTATAGTCACCCTGTTACGGTGTGACGTTTGATGCCATCAAAGCACTCTTCCAATATCAGTGATTGACATGATCTCATGGTCTAAGGAATAAGTTACTTCGTATGTTTGACATAACAATGTAAACTAAATGACTTGATCGCATTGCTATATTCTCTTTGGGTATATGTTCATCACATCATTCTTCTAATGACATGACCCCGTTATTAATAACATCCAATGTTCATGATCAGGAAACCTTGATCATCTATTAATCAACGAGCTAGTTAAAAGAGAGGCTTTACTAGGAACCATTGTTTGTTTATTAAGCACACATGTATCAACGTTTCCGGTTAATACAATTCTAGCATGAGAAATAAACATTCATCATAAACAAGGATAAGATAATAACCATTTTATTATTGCCTCTCGGGCATATTCCCTTCAGTCTCCCACTTGCACTAGAGTCAATAATCTAGTCCGTAAGCACTTAACACATATGGCGTACCAGTGTTATTACCATGCTTCGCATGTGGTAAATATTATCAAAAAGATCTGAACTGTTCAGGTCCTATTGTATTTGCATGTTCTTTGCGTCTACACGCATCACTCATTCTCTAATGAGATGGCTTTGTATATATATGGTCAATTGGTGAAGACTTAATTCCTCAGCTTAAACTGATGTCACTAACATTGTGAAAATGTAGCTTCATAGTGTTAGCATTCTTGGAAACTCACCAAGTTCCGGTGATACCTTAATTCCACAGCTTAAACTGATGTTACTAACATTGTGAAAATGTAGCTTCATAGTTTCAGCATTCTTGGAAATTCACCAAGTTCAATAAAGAACTCCTTGACACAAAATACGCTTATAATCAGTTGTTAACACAACGATATACTTTAGCCTTTGTTGTAGTATCTGTCACAATATTTTAATTTTGAAACTCTTTCAAATCCAGCATGGAACTTTCTTCCATCCTATTGTGCTACCCTTCATCACATATTTTAATTGAGATAAAATTACTTGAATAAATGACAAGACTATTAGTGTAACATATTACAACTAATATTTTGTCATTACTATATAGGAAAACATATCCTTAGCATTTCTAAAATGACACAAGGATCTCTCCCACCGTTGTCTAATCATCATATGAATTATCCTACTATAACATTTTATAGCATAGGACTCATCTGGTTGTGTACATAGCATGGAAACATGACTTAGAAATCTCAATTTCAATGATGCTCATCATGTGTCAAAACACATGAATCTTGCTCAATTATTTTCCATGTGACAAGAACTCCTTGTCATTTTCATATTGACTTACTTCAATATTTCATCTATGTAATTTGGCTTCAATCATATCAGGTGCGTCAATCCATCTTTTATAGATATCGATGCCCAATATCTTCTAAGCCTTTCATCAATATGAAATCGAAAATATTAACCGTGTTAATTTAAAATACATATTTTCCAATCAACCATATGTCATCTACATAAAGTATTGGAAATATGTCATAGCGCTCCCACTTAATTTCTTGTAACTCTACAAGCATCTTTATCATTCATGATGGAATCAAACTCTTTTGATAACTTCATTAAGCTAAAGATTTCAACTTCGCTATGCTTACTTCAACCATTGAAGTGTGCATGCCTTTATAGCAACCTTTTGAATTTTACAAAACTCTCAGACTGTGTCAAGTACACATCCTTGATCAAACTGCCTCGAGAGGAGAGTTGGTTTTGTTATTCAACTGCCATATCATAATATGTAACTTTTTGCTAGAACTATCCGCAAAGACTAAGCATCACTACGGAAGATTAAAATCTTGTAGTAGTGAACTCTTTGAACTTCATCGAAAACAACTTTTCGATAAGTACAGCTTTCAAAGGATGTAAAATCCATGTCTTTGTCACTATATAGACCCTTTTGCTATCGTTAGGCATCATGCCTATCGAAAGGACTACCAAGTCACATACTTGATATTCATACAAGGATACTATGGCGGATATAATGACTTATAGTCAATTTTACGAAGCCAAGGCCCATCATTTGCTTCCTTTATAAGGTCCAGGTCCTTTTGTTGTCAAAACAACACTTTACACTTAAACCACAATTTGTTCTAAGTGCAAAGTTTTTGGACTTTTCTGGTACAGTTCGCAAACTCATTTGAAGTATCTACAACGTTTGTAGTGTCTTCTACTTAGTCAAAATAGTAAACCCCGGAACAACTTCCAGTGCTGCGCTACTCTTGACATGATAACGAAGATTCTCTAATCTCATTGAGTTTATACTGTGATCCCACTCACTTGTTTCGCAAGAACTACTTTCTCGAGAAATCAACTCTTTCTGACAAACAACATTTGTCTTTTGGTTCGGTGATAGGAGAAATACCCAATGTTTTATTTGGGATAACCTTATAAACATATATTTATCCTATTTTGCTTGTAAACATTTTACACATGCTATGCATACCAAAACTTAAGAAAAATGACAATTCGGGTCACTACCCAAACCATATCTTATATGTTGTCAATTTCAACGGATCATGATGGTGCTCTATTCAGTGGAAAAACGGTTGTCACTAATGTATAAACTACAAAATTATAATGGCATTTTTATTAATCTTACCATGTCAAACAAGGTTTGATTATTTTCTCTTGAATACTCCAATCTAATGTGGGGTATTCGAGAAGTATAAGTTGTAGAACAATTCTGCAACTTCTCAGATGTTTTGCTAAACTTGTAACTCAAAATTTATTCTTTATGATCGAATCATAAATACTTGATTATCTTGTTACAATGATTTTTACTTCATATTAACAACCTTTTGAACCAATTCAAAATGTCAAACTCCGTTCCCTTTAAATAGATATACTCACATATCTACTCAAGTCATCGACAGAATTTTATGAAGGAAAAATTAATCCACCATACATGACTACACATAATGGACTATATACATCAATATGTATAATCTCCACTAAATTAGTCGTCCATTCTACTTTGGCCTATGAACGGAATTTTAGTCATCTTTTGGAAGAGGTCTTACAGGCGTCAATTTATTCAAAATAAAATGACTCCGGAAGTCCATCAATATGGAGTTCCTTCATGTTTTCCTTTTCAATATGAACTAAAATGGTGGTATCACAATTTAAGTGAAACTCTTTTACGTCTTGCAACGTTTAGCATTTCGTCTTATAGATGTTTACTTTACCAACATGATTTATAATAACATATCCATCAATTATGGAATATGGTCATAGTTTGAACAATCTCATTTGTTCTCACAAAAGACTAGAACAAAATAATAAATTATTAAGTTCTTTAAATAAATCTTGACTGTTTGGTTCGATACGATAATGAACACAATAACACTTTATTTATGTTCTTGTCATAATCGATTCCACATCTATTACTAGTTCCTTTTAGGACCTTGTATTTCTTGCATTGCGTTGCTTTGTATGACAACTCATACCAACCAATGTGGTATCAAAATACCAAAAATACTTTCTTAACTAGTAATACATCTATAACTTGTATATCAAGCATATATTCCTGAGCTGGACTTTCCAGTTATCTTCCTTTTCTGCCATATATCCTTTTGTAATTCTATTTTCAATATTCCCTTCCCTTTATAGAAGAATCATTCAACATCAAACAATGCTAGTCTTACTAGCTCATTTTCTTTGGCGTGTTAGTCATATACTATCACCCACCATACTTTGAGTTTGATTGTACTACTAATATCACCATATTAATAGTATTCTTCTAGATTCCACTCTTAGCAATTTCCAAGTAAGGTAAAACAACTTTACACATACTTTTAATCCATCCCATCATAACAATTTTATGATTAAGCTACTATAGCTCAAAGGAAGGAATTTAGAGGATAATTTTTAGCATCCAATTTCTTGGAATATTCAAACGCCTAGCGTCTTCAATCATTGCATATATTCAGATAATATAAGCAAACATTGTCACGTTAAATTTGCATATATTCAGATAATATAAGCAAATATTGTCACGCTAAATTATACTCAGTCATGTTGCTACAAATAAGTTTCTAGATATCAATATATCTTTCACTTGATTGTTTCTGAAAACAACTCTTTTCAGTTCCAAAATCACCTTGATCAACAAAACATTCTTTTGAAGATAAAGTAATACGGAAGCAACCATGACTCTGGATTCTAAGTAGGAATTATTTGCTCTCTAGATCAATCAATCATTAACCATATGGAGCTAGGTAGGAAATACCAAAAATCTACAATAGGACTCAATTTTAAATTTCACTAATACAGTACCTCTTAAATGGTATTTACCAGATCATAACAGTTATATCTCAATTAACAATCTAAGTGTAAGGTAGTTATGTGGATGCCAATGAATACTACAATTTGTGCAAATTCACTTTGATTTGTTGTTCATGATAAATAAGTTCAAGTTAATTCAAAATTAAACCATGAACTCCCACTCAAAAACAACATCCCCCTTAGTCGTCTTTAGTGATTACACGAACCAAATTCACTACACCAAATCCGATCATCACGCGAGATGATGTAGTTTCAAAGGCGAACATCGACATGTTCATCATATCATCCATATGACTCATGCTTTACCTTTCGGTTACGTGTTCCGAGGCCATGTCTGTACATGCTAGGCTCGCCAAGTAGAACCGTAGTATTGCGTGTGTTTCAAGGCCATGTCTGTACATGCTAGGCTTGAAAACACCCGTTGTATGCGAACGTTGAGTCTATCACACCCGATCATCACGTGGTGTCTCGAAACGACGAACTTTCTTAACGGTGCATACTTAAGGAAGAACACATTATTATCTTGATATTAAGTGAGAGGGATCATCTTATAATGCTACCGTCGCTATCTAAGCAAAACAAGATGCATAAAAGGATTAACATCACAAACATCACATGTAAGGATAACGTGATATGATATGGTCCTCCTTGGACTTGATTTTCATCATGTGCATCATGGTATGATCTCCATCATTCCACCGGCGTGGTACCAAGTACCATGGCACCCAATCTTGGTTGTCCATCAAGAAGAAGACAATCATATGGATACCTTCCGGTATATCAATAATTTACAAAATAGATCATCTCATAATCAAATTTGTAATATTGACCATATCACATCACAAGCCCAGCAAAAACTAGTTAGACGCCTCTAAATTATTTTTGCATATTTTACGTGGCTTAGGGCTTTCGATGATAGAACCGTTCATACCTACGAACATCAACCACAACGTTGATAAACACATTTTTAGCAACCCTTCGTAGATTAGATCTTAACTATAGTAGGAGAAACGGACACCCCCTCAGTCACAAGTGAGACAATTCTCGCGTACATGGTACACGTAAACTTAGTCCGGGGCAGCTTCATCCTACTATGCCACTAAGATCATAAAATACTCAAGGAGGCAATAACATGATCATCAACGCCCACATACACCTATGTGTTCTACCCGTACAAAACATCTACGCATAGATCCGGCTCTGATACCACTGAAGGGTTCGTTGCATAGAAAACAAAAATTTTCCTACGCGAGAGACACCCTAAAGGCCAAGATCTAATCTAGGAGACGAAGTGCAACGGGCAACGAGAGGGTTAAGGAGAACACATACCCTCGAAGACTCAAAGTGGTACGAGATCAAATCTCGTTGTTGGCGTAGTCGTACTCACACCGATCCCGATAGCGAGAAGATGAGCACCGCAATCCGGCGGTGCATCCGTGATCGGTCACACGTACGGTTGATGACGACCTCCGTTCCCTCGTTCCAGCGGGGCGCGGAAGTAGAGGATCCCTCGGAACTCCAGCAGCACGACGACGTGGTGGTGGTGGAGAAAAACATTGCTCAGGGCTTCGCCAAGCGCACGAACAAATGGTGGAGCAGCGGCAGGAGGGAGGAAGAGATGACACAAGTGTGTGTGTGTGGGAGAGGGAGCTCTCACCCCTCCTTTTATAGGAGGGGATGGCAGCCACGAATTTTTGGCTGCCTCCATCTCTCCCTCATCATGTGAGTGGAGTCTCCACTCAACCCACTCATTCTTCCATGAATTCCCACTCAAAATCCCAAGGGTTTTCTTTAATAAATAAATAAAACAATTTTATTTCTTTATTTTAATATTTGTTAATTCCATTAACAAACATTAACATATAACCCCTTGAGTTAGTTGTTAAATCTATTAACAACCATTTGATAAGAATCCCCTTGAACTATTTCAAAATTACTCGAAACAATTTCGGTGACTATTTCAATATTCCCCGAAACAATTTCGGTGCTGTCCAAACTTTTCTCCGATATTCCGTATCCTCTCAAATGCGTCATCGAACCTTAAGTGTGTCACCCTACGGTTCGCGAATAAGATAGACATGATCGAGACTCCTCTCCGATCAATAATCAACAGCGGGATCTGGAGATCCGTGATGACTCCTATATATTCAACGATGACTCTCGTGATCGTGTGAACCAACAACGCCGTGAACTATTCCCTTTGTCTCGCGATATTTTACTTGTCCGAGATTCGATCATTGGTATCAACCATACCTTGTTCAATCTCGTTACCGACAAGTACTCTTTTCTCGTTCCCGTGATATAACATCCTTGTGATCATATCACGTGCTTGCAAGCGGTTTCGATGTGATATCACCGAGAGGGCCCAGAGTATATCTCTCCATCATTTGGATGGACAAATTCCACTCTTGATCCATGATCCTCAACTAATACTTTCCGAATACTTAACGACACCTTTATAGTCACCCTGTTACGGTGTGACGTTTGATGCCATCAAAGCACTCTTCCAATATCAGTGATTGACATGATCTCATGGTCTAAGGAATAAGTTACTTCGTATGTTTGACATAACAATGTAAACTAAATGACTTGATCGCATTGCTATATTCTCTTTGGGTATATGTTCATCACATCATTCTTCTAATGACATGACCCCGTTATTAATAACATCCAATGTTCATGATCAGGAAACCTTGATCATCTATTAATCAACGAGCTAGTTAAAAGAGAGGCTTTACTAGGAACCATTGTTTGTTTATTAAGCACACATGTATCAACGTTTCCGGTTAATACAATTCTAGCATGAGAAATAAACATTCATCATAAACAAGGATAAGATAATAACCATTTTATTATTGCCTCTCGGGCATATTCCCTTCAGGTATGATCTCCATCATTCCACTGGCGTGGTACCAAGTACCATGGCACCCCAATCTTGATTGTCCATCAATAATAAGACAACCATATGGATACCTTCCGGTATATCAATAATTTACAAAATAGATCATCTCATAATCAAATTTATAACATTGACCATATCACATCACATGCCCAACAAAAACTAGTTAGACGCTTCTAATTTGTTTTTGCATATTTTACGTGGCTTAGGGCTTTCGAGGATAGAACCGTTCATACCTACGAACATCAACCACAACGTTGATAAACACATTTTCAACAACTCTTCGTATATTAGATCTTAACTATATTAGGAGAAACAGACACCCGCAAGCCACTTATGCAATACAAGTTGCATGTCAGTTGTGAAACAAGTCTCATGTACGTGGACATGTAAGGTTAGTCCGGGCCGCTTCATCCCACTATGCCACTAAGATCATAAAATAATCAAGGAGGTAATAACATGAGCATCAACGCCCACATACACCTATGTGTTCTACCCGTACAAATCATCTACGCATAGATCCGGCTCTGATACCACTGAAGAGTCGTTGCATAGAAAACAAAAAAATTCCTACGTGAGAGACACCCGAAAGGCTAAGATCTAATCTAGGAGACGAAGTGCAACAGGCAACGAGAGGGTTAAGGAGAACACATACCCTCAAAGAAACAAAGCGTTACGAGATCAAATCTCGTTGTTGGCGTAGTCGTACTCACACCGATCCCGATAGCGAGAAGATGTCACCGCAATCCGGCGGTGCCTCCGTGATCGGTCACACGTATGGTTGATGACGACCTCCGTTTCCTTGATCCAGCGGGTCGCGGAAGTAGAGGATCCCTCAAAACTCTAGCAGCACGAAGACGTGGTGGTGGTGAAGAATCCCACGGTCAGGGCTTCGCCAAGCCGGAGACCATGGAATTGAGCAGCGGGTGGAGAGGGAATGAGGTGGGAAAGTGTGTGAGAAGAGGAGCTCTCACCCTCCTTTTATAGGGGAGGGGGAGGCATCCCAAGAGGGGGTGCGGCCAGCCATGGTGGTTCCCCTACCTCTTCCCTCTTCATGTGAGTGGAAGCCCCACTCACATCCACTCATTTCCCTTAAAACTCCACTTAGAAAATCCAAGAGTTTTTCTTTAATAAATAAACAAAACATTTTTATTTCTTTATTTCAGCATTTGTTAATTCTATTAACAAACTTTTGCATATAGAACCTCGAATCATTTGTTAATTCTATTAACAACCATTCGACGAAAAACCCCTTGAACTATTTCAGTTTTTCCTGAAACAATTTTGGTGCTGCCCAAAATATTCTTCGATATTCCGTATCCTCTCAAACGCGTCATCGAACCTTAAGTGTGTCACCCTACGGTTCGCGAATAAGATAGACATGATCGAGACTCCTCTCCAATCAATAATCAACAGCGGGATCTGGAGATCCGTGATGACTCCTATATATTCAACGATGACTCTCGTGATCGTGTGAACCATCAACGTCGTGACTAATTCCCTTTGTCTCGCGGTATTTTACTTATCCGAGATCCGATCATCGGTATCACCCATACCTTGTTTTGATCCCGTTACCAACAAGTACTCTTTTCTCGTTTCTGTGATATGACATCTTGTGATCATATCACGTGCTTGCAAGCGGTGTCGATGTGATATTACCAAGAGGGCCCAGAGTATATCTCTCCGTCATTTTGGATGGACAAATCCCACTCTTGATCCATGAGACTCAACTAATACTTCCCGAATACCTAACGACACCTTTATAGTCACCCTGTTACGGTGTGACATTTGATAACATCAAAGCACCCATCCGGTATAAGTGATTGACATGATCTCATGGTCTAAGGAATAAGTTACTTCGTACGCAAGATATACCAATATAAACTAAATGACTTGATCGTATTGTTATCTTGATATTGGGTATGTGTTCATCACATCATTCTTCTAATGACATGACCTCGTTATTAACAACATCCAATATTCATGATAAGGAAACCTTGATCATCTATTAATCAACGAGCTAGTTAAAAGAGACTTTACTAGGAACCATTGTTTGTTTATTAAACACACATGTATCAGCGTTTCCGGTTATTACAATTCTAGCATGAGAAATAAACATTTATCATAAACAAGGAATAATATAATAACCACTTTATTATTGCCTCTCGGGCATATTCCCTTCACCTATGTTATATATCCTTGACAGAAATCATACACACCAGAGGGCATTGCAAGACAAGATTAAAACTCTCTAAATATATAAGTGGAGCATCTCAATATGACATGAAAATAATAATCATAATCTCACGGTTCATCGGATTTTGACAAACATAACATCTAGCAATTACATAAGAGTGATCTTGATCTTGTTAGTCAGCTCACAAGATCTACACATAGTGGCACAAAGCTGAGAGAACAACATCTAGCTACTGATATGGATCCGTAGTCCCAGGATGAACTACTCACACATCTGTCTGGAGGCAATCATGGTGATGTAGAGGCCTTCGGTGACGATCCCCCTCTCCGGCAGGGTGCCGAAGCAGGGCTTGAGAAGCCCTAGTTTGGACTTTCGAGGTGTCGACGCCTCTGTATCTATTTCGTGGAAAATTTCTCCGTCGCTGATGTTTTAGGGTTAATGAGATTTTATAGGCGAAGAGGCGATGTGAGAGGTTGCCGGGGGACACAGATGACCCCCGGGCGTGTCCCAGGGGCTCGCCCATGCCTCGCACCCCTATGGTGGCTCTAGGCCACCTCTTCGGCTTTCCTTTGGACTCAGTCTTTGTTTTGGGTAAAAATAATTCCTCGAAAATTTTCAGACTATTCCGAGAATATTTCTTTAAGAACATTTTTGAAATACAAAACAACATAAAATAGGAACTGACTCTAGGCATATTGTTAATAGGTTAGTCCATGAAAACATTCGGAAAACGAAGTAAAATATGTGTAAAATATGGGAAAACATGTAGAAAATATAGCAAGGAGCAAAAAAAATTATAGATACGTTTGGGACATATCATATGATATGATTCCTTTTACTCGTTACCGTGTTATAGTATCACCATGACTAATGTCATGCCTTTGTCTGCGCAGACTTATTAACTGATACCATTACACCGAGTGGATTATGTATGTATCTCTCTACTGACTTGAGGAGTAATTCTTAGTCTTGAACTATCACGATGAAATGAACACCTTCGAGAATACCTAGTAGTAGCCTTTTTTATCACTCAGTTTACGGTGTGATACTTAATGACCCATAAGTGTAGGGGATCGCAACAGTCTTCGAGGGTAAATATAGCCCAATTTATTGATTCGACACAAGGGGAGCCAAATAATATTTATAAGCCTTAACAACTGAGTTGTCAATTCAATTCACCTGAAAAGTATCTTGCTTCACACAATTTATTAGTAGTAACAGTAGCATGAAAACAGTAGAAGCAATAGTAACATCGAATGTAAATGGAATAAGTAGCAGTGCTTAAAACACTGTAGGCATAGAGATGGATGTACGGTGTTGCATGAATGAGATTAACCATGTAATAGGGGTAACAAACGCCAACGCAAATATATAAGAGAGTATCCAAGTCACAGACTATCATAAGCATGTTTTCCGATAATTGTCGTACGTGCTTGCACGACATCTTTTGTCCTACCATCCCGTTGCTGCAGGGCCAAAAAGGAACTAATGGTAATTAAGGTACTTGTTCTACCAAGAACCGGAGCAAAGCTTAACATACGGTGGAAACATGTAATCCTCGAACTAGAGTCCGTCCCCTCCGATGTCCCAACCATGTCACCTTGGGTCTCGATTTCCGAACAATAATAAGTGTATACAACCAGTAGATATGATCCAAAACAACAATCATACTCGTGAAAACATAATATGTTTAGATCTAAAATCATGACACTCGGACCTTAAGTGACAAGCATTAAGCACTCCAAGTTGCAAACGACAATAAATGATAATAGTGGATACTAGGCATCAAGCCCTAACAATCTCGTGATCTATACATTATGAATCCCATCCAATTCCTACCACCCCCTCTGCCTACAACAGAGAATTACTCACACATCGAAGGGGGAATCATAGAGGGTGGATGGAGAGGTGATGGGGACGATCTCCCTCCAATCCCCGTCCCGGCAGGATGCCAGAACAGGAACTTCTGTCCCCCGAACTAGGGTTTCGGGTGTCGTCGGAGCTGTGGATCGTTTTCGGGAAAATCCTTCGGGGGTTCGAAGTTTCGGGGACGAAGGAGTCTTATGGCCAAAGGGTCCCTAGGGGTGGTCCCAGGCCCCCAGGGCCCACCAGGCGCGACCAGGGGGCGACCACCACCCTCCCGGGGGCAGTGCCTCCCCTCCAGTTGTCCTTCGGGCTCCGGGAGTCTTCCGGGGGAAAATAATTCTCTGATTTTTTCTGGAATTTTCTAAGGAAATTGATTTTCCGCACAAAACTAGACACCAAGGGTAATTATGCTGAAAACAACGTTAGTCCGTGTTAGTTTGATCCAAATCATGCAAATGTGAGGGAAAGTAACAAGAAAAATAGTTGGAAAAGTAGATACGTTTGCAACGTATCAATACTTGACTACACCAACGTAAAATTTCCAGTGAACATCACCGTATATTCTCTTGGTCAAAGAAAGCAAACAAAATAATCATCTTGTGATGATACTATTTATAGCAATGTTAAAACAAATCTCGTAGTATCTCAACTACTTGGGTCTACACAACAACAATGTTGAAAGTTGAAACAACAATGTGCTCCCATTAATATTGACACAACAAATGTCCATGACCAGGAAAACATGATCATCTAACATTAATGAGTTTGTCTATGGGACACGACAAAGGGTTATAACGGTGCATTTATATCTCTACAGTATGGGTTTTCCTCTGAATCTCTTATTCAGTGACCACAACAGTTATAGCATAAAAATATAATACATTAATCTTGAAACCGAAACCGATGTATATCATTATCTCTTGGGCATACATATAACATTTGGCCCCTCCGGATTTGATCGGAGGCACCCGAACCAAATGGGTCGGCGCGTTTGAGATGCTCTAAGGGTCAGACAACGACTAGATAGTCTGAGCCAAAGTACGGGTGCTCTTTCTTGGTGCACGATGTTCGAGTCATGTCCAAGTCCTTGGATGCATAGTGGTTAGTTCGAGTCCATTCCGACCAGACAGTCCGGGCCTACTAGACAACTCTCCTTTGGCTTATTCTTGAGGCTTCGCTCCCCCCTTTGACTCCGAGATCCTTCCGTGCTTCTTGTAGGCTCTTGCCTTCATACCTAAGCAAAACATACGTTGCTTTCCTAGTTTGCATGAGGTAGTAGGTCATCGTCGGAGGAATAAAAAGGTCACAATTATTTAGAACCGATTCACCACATGTTGTAAAGTATTTACACGTGCCCTTGTCATTCGACCAACTAGAGTTGTAGCTAGGGGTGATGTTGGACTTGAGCTTGAGATGCTTGAGATGGTGATGTCCGAGGTACTAACTCATTTCTAAACCGGCTTATGAAAAGTCCAATGCAAAAAAATGCATATTCTTTATTCGAATATGTATCTTAGACCCCCTTTTCTTTCGCTTAGGGTGAGGCAAGGTAGTGGACGCATTTCTTGTGACGATTAAATAGAACTCCTGACTTGTTCAACCTTAAAACTTCTACTTTGTCCTTTATTTTATTTTGAGTCGAAAGAAGGTGAAGAAAATTCATTATAATAATTTTCCAATTCTTAGAAGTTTATTGATTCTTTCTCAATTTGGTTGGATAGAAGGTCTCACTTACTCTAGGAACAAGCTGTTGTGTGTTGTATAAGTCGAGGATGGCCCAAAAATCAATGGAATTGCAACGCGTACTTCTATCATAACATTGAAATGGAGTTCTTCAAGGTTGAAAAAGAGAGGGTAGATTTTTTCATTATTCTACAAATCTTAGCATTGAGATATTATAACTCTTTTTTCGCGAAAACGCAAAAGCTTTGCGTTTCGATGCATTGATAGAAGCGAGAGTTTAAAATTTACAAGTCCAGAGAGGACCAATCCCACACCACATACAATTCAACCCAAACCTAACTAGGGGAGAAGCTGGCGAAGGCCTCGGGCTCCCGCATTCGCCCAATCACACGCCTCGACCTTGATTGTGGCGAGCAGGGAGGACGCCGATGGAGTCGCGTCGTCGAAGACAACCGCGTTACGGTGCTTCCAGATCCACCATGCCGTCAACATGACAAGCGACGACGTCCCCTTGTGCAAAGCGCCAGGAGTGGCGTGTAATGCTTGCGCCCACCAATCTGCGAAGACACCTTCACCCACCAGGGAGATATTAGGGCATCTCCAGTCGTTGCGCCCCCCCCAGGGCCCAAAACGCCGCCGTTTTTTGGCCTCCGCGGCGCCAAACGGTGCTAATCTGGAACCTTGGGGGCAGGCTTCCCAGTCGCTCCCCGAGCCCAAGTTTCGGCCCAAACAAACAAAATTTGAAAACTAGGCGAATTTTATTGAATTTAGGCAAACTTCGTACATATTCGACGCGAATTTAAAAACTAGAACGGACATGTAAACTAAAACTAATCTACTGAAGGCCGAGGCTGGCGGCGATGGCCTGGCTATAGTCGACGTCGTCGTCGTCGGGGCCGTCGCCGGGGCGCTTGCTCGGCCCCTGTCCGGCGAAGGTGGCGGCGTGGGAAGCCGTTGGCCGCTGCGTCGTCCTTGTAGCTGGCCATTTTTCGCTGCGTGGAGAACGGGGGAGAGGGAGAGCGCCGAGGGGGAAGAAGAGGAGAGCGCCGTTGGAAGAATGGCGAGCGCGGCGAGCAGCGGGGGGATTTTATAGGCGGCCGGGCAGTTACTGCGCGCGCGTCCCCTCGCTGCCGCCCGTCACGCCATTACGCCGGCAGCTTTTGAACGGGCGCATGCACTGGGCGGCCGCCACGCCATAAACGCCGGCAGCCTTTTGGCCGCGCGCGAGCCGAGAAGACGATCACGGGCGGTTCTGTTCCCGCGCTTTTTCGTCGGGGTCACTGACAGAGCTGGTCCGCTGGGTTTGGCCTGGGTGCCGCGGCGCGAAATAGCGCCGAAACAGCGCTATTTGGACTTCTGGGGGGGCCGAGTGGTGAGTAAACAGCGCTATTCGCCGCTTCCGGCGCGAAAAAGGCCGCCTGGGGGCTCTTGGGGGGACGACTGGAGATGCCCTTATAACTCTGCATAAAAAGGTATTTAGTGTTCGACTGAAACAAAATTATAGCATCCCCTGTCTGTTCTACATACACAAATCCTACAATACGAGGAATTTTAGAGGATTCTATTCATTAAGATTTTTTTCTTATACAACTGATTTAGTTGATATGGATCGGGGAGAGTATTTTGAATGAAACTATATAGGAATTTCCCCCGTAGGTTTAGTTTTATGAAGGGATAACTATGTCACGTACATGCTTCTTCATAGAAATTCCTATCATGTGGCAACCAAACGATTTTTTTATAGATTTTGTTTTCAAAAGGGATCATTTGAACCAAAGTGGCCGTAAATCTGCGGATGTGACGGTAGGTCTCCACGGCTGCTAGCCAAACCAAACACGGCATTCGAAGAGTCGAGTCACACAAACACGGTATGCCTCCTAGCGGGGTGGAATAAAACTCGGGACAAGGCAACGGAGGACCCCCGTGCGCGAAACACCAAACACGAGCCCCTAAAGACCAAACCGCTTCATCGTCTCGAACCTTCCTTCTCGCCTCCCTCCCCACCCTAACCCTCCATCTCCGCCGCCGCTGCTGCCGCTGCCGGCCTACGCCGATCCGTCTTCAGCTGCTACCGATCTCCCCCGCCTGCCGAGATGGACGATAGCTGCGCTGTGTGCGCGGAACCCCTTGAATGGGTGGCCTACGGGCCATGCGGGCACCGCGAGGTGTGCTCAACCTGCGTCGTCCGCATTCGCTTCGTCCTCGAGGACCCTCTATGCTGCATCTGCAAGACGGATTGCCCCTCCATCTTCGTCACCAAGGTTCGCCGCTACGGTCTGCCTCGATTCGATTCGTTATTGGTCTGTGCCGTGGGTGGATCTTGGGGTCGTTGATTCGCTAGGGTTTCAGCGTATTTTGTATACGCATAGTCGCATAGTACGTGCTAGTTGATTAGATGGGTGTTGAGTTTTTGTTCTATTTTTCGGTTGGTGAAATTTTTGAGTAATAGCACGACAGTATAAGGCCGAGGTGAGTTAGGTTATTGTAACGATTGGTTACTCGGTTAGTGCAAAGTTGATTATGAGCCGATCTGAGTATAAGGCCGAGGTGAGTTAGGTTATTGTATTGTATTGATTGGTTACTCGGTTAGTTTAAATTGAGATTATGAGCCGATCTTCTGTTCCATTATGCAGGGCAGGCAGCTGTTTTTTACTACTGTAAATATGATTTAGTAGAATTTTGGTTTGCAGAGCGATTGAGTGGTTGGAGATTTGCGTATTGGGATGCAATGGTTCCTGTATTTTATGTGATGCCTGGAATTGCAATAAGTTTGGTTCCCTGGAGGCCAATAGTGCACCCTTTTGCATCTATGTTGTCGATTAAGTGTATTTGTGTTTACAGTAGAGCTCTCATTAGATGAATTTTATATGCTTATCGGGATTTAGACGTTCAGCATTCTAATTTGTGCATGGTGCAGCCCAGTAGGAATGACAGCCTATGTGGCCGTTCTTTATGCTTTCTTCACAACCTCATGGATTTCACCTTCATCTTTTAACATTTAATAGGCCATGGGAGATTACACAAGAGTTATCTCCGATTTCTCTGTTTTGCCCACTGGGGCAGCTGAAGGAAAGGTGGGGGAGTACTGGTACCATGAGGATACAAAGGCATACTTTGATGATGCCGATCATTATAAGATGATTAGGGCGATGTGCCGGCTTTCATGTAGCGTATGTGAGAGTGCTGAGGATGAGATTGGTCAGGCAGCACAAGCAAAGCGCCGAAGCAGATTCAGGAGCATTGAACAGCTAAAGGGACATTTGTACCATCAGCATAGGTTATCCATGTGCAATCTTTGCTTGGAGGGGAGAAAGGTGAATTTCTTGACCACATAATGTGCTCTTTTTTTTTAACTATTATTATGGCACTAAATCTCTATGTGATGGGTTTCTATTTCATGAGCAAATTTAGCATGAAAACCGGACAATGTTTGCATATTATCTAGCTGATTCACCTTATCCGCATTTCCCTTACCATTTTTCTCCGTCTCCCTTCTAAGGCCAGGAATTTATTGGTACATAAATGTGGATGTTATTGCTGTAATTTCATAAGTAGTAGAATGTACGGCCTATCCCAATGCAAGTCTCTTAGCACAGTTTCATAGGCATTTTGCTTATGTGGCACTATAGTTAATGAAGAGAGATAGTGAGGTTGTATCTTACCTAAGATACAACCTTGGCACGTGGACATAGGCAAAAAAAGGCTCTAGACCAATCAAATGCATGCATGAGCCCAAAATCATTAATTTAGATACAACATCTAAGAAACAATGCATTATACATGTTGTCTCTTAAGTTTTTATTAGACATATGATAACATGCTAAGAGACAGTGCATTGGGAAAGGCCTAAAGGTCTGAAGGCCAGGAATTTATTGGTACAGAAATGTGGATGCTATTGTTTTAATTTCATGAGTAGAATGTAAAAGCTCAGACCTCGAAAAAATCTTAATAAACACTTGTTTCTTCTCATGTACTGCTAGTGCTTTGTGCTATGACTCATGAACCGACCTTGCAAGGTTATAAAACTTGGTAACCGGTACTTGCTTGGTTAGCTCATAGTATAGATAATCAATCTTGTGCTCTACATGAAATCGGCATTTCAACATCAGCTGCCTAAGATATAATAGCAGACCGAGGGTAGTTAGTAGATGGAGCAACTGCAGCTGCCTTTGGGGAATAAGTTGTAACAGAAAGCAGTAGCAGCCTGCAGCTCCATACAGAGAGTTGCGACACCAGCAACTTCTGGTGCTAGAGTTAGAGGAAGTGAAATTGTTTTATCTGGTTTTCTTGAGTACTTGACCTGGCTATACCTGATTATCCTGAGTACTTGTCGAGTTATAATGACCGAACATGTTAATCACTCATTTATGCATACCTGTACTCAGTGAGGGTACCTGTTATGATACTCTGCTCTGTAAATCTTGTTCTAGGACATTGAGAGCTTTCTGTTTTAAAATGGTAGAGTTAGACTATTCCGTCATTAGCATGCCAAATGACACCCAAGTTTGTCTGACACATGGTAATTCAGTATTGAACATTTGGAATTGTCAGTCTATGTCTAATTATTCTACCCATATATGCTATCTAGCTATGTTAAAGTACCCTATATATTTGTACTTCGCTTAAACTGTTCTATCCTTTATCGGTAAATTGTTTGCACAAACATTTTGAGTTGCATGTGGAGTATGGTAATCAAATGGTATACAATTAGGAGTCAGTAGTCAGAGTTTTTCCTGTTGTCAATTGAAGTTGAGGCTGTTTTGATAGTGTGCCATTTTGACACACCGGATACAGTAGGAAGTAATAACCTTTTTATCAGGATAATAATACTATTCTATCCTCAACTTGCGGACAACTGATGAGTTTTAGGATTGTTTTCTGTTTAGTCGTGTGGCGTCTGAACGCTAGTTCGACACATCGGAGACAGTAGGAAGTAATAACCTTTTTATCAGGATAATAATACTATTCTATCCTCAACTTGAGGACAACTGAGGATGTTTAGAATTGTTTTCTGTTTAGTCGTGTGGAATCTGACGCTAGTTCGATCACCTTGTGCAATTCTGTACAGCGCAGTTGAATCTTGCGAGTTCTTTGTGTTACCTAGAATTGAACAGAATCATGACCTAATTTTTCCTGTGACCCCTTTACTTTAGTAGATATATTTGAAATATGATCCTATGCTTTTCTCTCTCGGGACCATCGTCTGATGAACTACTTGATATGGTGAGCAGGTATTTATTTGTGAACAGAAGCTTTATACAAAAACACAGTTAGCTCAGCATATAAAAACAGGCGACCCTGAGGTGGATGGCTCTGAGGTTGAACGCAGTGGTTTTACGGGACATCCAATGTGTGAATACTGCAAGCGTCCACTTTATGGAGATAATGAGCTTTACACACACATGCTGAGAGAACACTACTCGTGCCACATATGTCAAAAGTATTATGCACCTTTGTGCTTATCTAATTTGTTGTTTCAAACTTCTGGTTTCTGAAATGTGCTGACATTGTGATTGCGTGTACAGGCTGTATCCTGGGCGGTTTGATTACTTCCGGCACTATGATGATTTAGAGGTATTTGTGACTTCTGTCCAAATTGATGGATCCAAATCTCCAGCTGTTGTTGATGTATATGTTTCAAGTTCCTTTCTTTCTGATAAGTCAGTTGCTCGCTCATTCTGATATATGTTTCATGTGTTAATCACTTCAGATGCATTTTCGTAAAGATCATTTCCTCTGTGAAGATGAAGCATGTTTGGCCAAGAAGTTTATTGTCTTCCAGAGTGAAGCAGAGATCAAGGCATGTTTAGATCAAGCTGTTATTACTAATATCTTCCCGATCACCGGACATGCGACCGGGTTACTTGTGTTTATAGACTTACTAGTTTATTTCTACAGAGGCATAATACTTTGGAGCATGGTGGGCGGATGTCTCGTGCTCAGAGGAATGCTGCACTTCAGGTGTGTTCACGGTTCAAGACCTCTTAATTCCTTCATTTCTATGTTTGTGCTTTAGCTTCCCTATTTATTTGAAGTATGCCAGTATAGTTCCAATACTCATTGTATCCATATTATTTCACTCTAGCCTAAATATTTCAATTTGGCATTGCCAGATACCTACCAGTTTTATATACCAAAGAAATGAGCATGATCAAAGGCGTGGCAGAGGTAGGGGCCGTAATGTTCACCATGACAGACCTGACAGTTTCTCATTGTCTGCGCGGGATGGCAGTACAACTGCAGACCATGGCCTTGGAAGTCAAGTTGATATTACAGGGCCTTTGCAGTCATTAAGTGTCAGTTCTAGTTCGGGGCGAGCAGAAACTGGCCAAAGCTCAGGGAATGGTCGTGTGCTCGAACATTTGTCTTTTCCTCCTCTTCAAGACCAGGATATTCCTGATGCTAGGATGGACGCTGTTCTTGATGAAACCTCGTTTCCTGCCCTTTCAGAGCAGCAATCAAGGTATGCGCTGGCTCTTAATCAGAGCTCAAGGGGTTCTGCCAGGCTTGGTGATGAATCGTTATTCCCTCCTTTGCCTGGGTCAAGTAACAAAGGGTCTGCTTCAACACAACAGGGGCTGCAGAGTCTTGCTAAGAACACACTTGCATCAAGGCTTCAACAACGTAGTAAGGGCACTGTGAAGGTGCTCAATTCTGCTCGGTCTCGGACAGCTGAGAATCCTGAAATAGTTCCTAATGTCTCAAGTTCCACCCAGACGTGGCCTACACCTGATCAGGGGCTAGTTCTCTCTGGTTCACAAAATCGGGTTGCAACTCAACCAACAAGAGAAAATGGGCTCATGCCACCAGCATCCAGCGGCTCAGCATGGATTTCTAGAGGTCCAAATAAGATAAAGCACTCTGTTTCTACTCCTAATCTTGTCTCTGGTGGGCCCTCTGGCCAGGCATCATCAAGTACAGCTTATGGCAATAAAAGCCAACTGCCAAAACCAAGCAGCCAAACTCCTCCTGTTGTGGAGGATGTTCAGCAAGCCAACAAATCCCTGGTTGAAAGAATGCGTGCTGCTTTAGGAATGGACGAGGATAGGTTCACTGGGTTTAAAGAAATTGCTCGTGAATACCGTCAAGGCTCCATTGATACCCCAGAGTATCTCTCGTATGTGGAGCAATTTGGTATATTGCATCTTGTTCCTGAAATGGCTAGGTTGTTGCCTGACCCTCAGAAGCAGAAGGAACTTGTTGATGCTTACTACACCAACATGCGCTTTAGAAGCCTCCAAGAAAATGGCAGTGGTGAAACCATTACCTTGAAAGAGAACAAGCGTAAAAATAAGGGGAAAGGGAAAACTCCTGATACAGAAACAGTTCCTGCTAAGGATGTAAGTGAATTCGTAGCTGGTAACTTTATGGACCGTGTAAGGGAGCTTCAGTCGAAAAAGATGGCTCAGGAAGGTGAGGTTGCTGTGCTTTCGAAGGATGAGTATCGATCTTCCAAGGGCAAGATTCCATTAGCTGGAGTGTCGCTATCTGGTACAAATATGGGGGGTCTAGACGGCGACCCTGGTGCCATTTCAAGGGTGTCTGGCGCCAACAGAGATGTGAGCATGGGAGGAGGAAGCAGCAGCAGTAACAACAGTAAACAATCAAAGAAGACGTCAAAGTTTCTCAGAGCTCGATTAGGCGATAATTCTCTGGCTACACTTGATTTTAGTCGGCCTGATATGAGCCCTGAACGGCCAGAAAAGGAGTCACAAGGCCCAAGCACCGTGCGAGGTGTTTGGAAGAATGGGGCAGCACAGAAGCTGTTTCAGAGCAATGGAAGGAAGTAACTTATTGTTTGTGCAGATGCAGTTTGATGCAAGCTGGTTGACGTAAATGTTGGGCATTTTGTGGTCCGTGGTTCGCTGCTTTGAGAGAACGGCTTATGTGTAGAAGACCGTTCTGTACTGGTTTTTTTTGCTGGTTCAAAACCTCAAAAGTAAGGATGAAACTTGAAATAGTCAATGCACAATGTCATACCTTGGTCGAAGCCATTGGTAGGCGGTATATTACAAGAATTCTACCAATGATTTTGTAGCTCTGCATGACTTTGATTTCGCTTTCTTTTCAGGCTGCCTGACTTTTGTAGGCAGGGTTCCTGTATTTACTGTTTGTGGCAAGAAACCGCTGTCATGTGACACTCACTACGGATTCATGCAAGCTCCAAATGCAATGACCATTTTAATATCCCCCGGAGGATCGATCCTCCGGTTTTTTTTTTCCTTTACTTTTCTTCTTGAGATGGAAACGGCTATCCATTAACCATAGTGCTCAGTAGACTCGCAACCCAAACAAAGTCTGGGGAGACATCTCCCAACCCAAACAATGACACAATCTACTTCGGTCTGGGAGCTAAACTTAGCGACAGCATGACCTACTGTATTGCAGATCCGACTGCAAAAAATAATATAAAAGGGTGCTACGTTGTGCAAAAACACCCTGGTATCTAGGTCGACCTTCTTCCTATTAATATTCATTCTCATGGGTAGTCTATTGTGGCATAATCCCCATAGAAAGATCCCAACCTTCCCAGGCAACTTTAGGTTCCATATCATATTCCAAACATAGAAGGACCCGCGTCTCTGCACAAAGTTTGGAATATGAAAATGTCATGATTTCACCGAGAACATCTTGTAAAAATGTCAGGCAGGCGATCCTATCCAAAAATTTCATGTATGATAGGGACCGACAGGATTTTCTTGACATCTAGCTGATCAAACAAATTCGTGAGAATCTCCTCATCTCATTGGTCAGTTCTGGTATCAATGCGACCGCTAACCCGCAACTACTAAAGTTCATCCAGGTGACGAACTATCCTTGTTTGGCCTATAGGCAGCCATGGTTCTTTGTAAACATCAATTTCTTCCCCGTTTCAACTCTGCACATGATTCCTTCTTTTAGTAGCCCGAGTTCTCTCAGAACGCTTCACCATGTGTATGACACGCCCGGCATAGCTTTCGCTTGGAAAATTGAGGTGTTGGGGAAATATAGGGCTTTAAGGGCATTGCAGCACAACGAATCTGGATTCTGCAGTAGTCTCTAACTTTGCCTTGCCAACATGACCATGTTAAACACAGGGTACTGGTTAAACATGTGTAGGTCCCGAAACCCCATACCCCCATCTTGCTTGGATCATGTCATTCTATCCCATCCAATCCAATGGAATCGATTCTTTTCATCCATTTGGCTCCACCAGTATCTGGATACCATAGCACTAACATCCTCACACAAATATTTTGTCAAATCAAAACAACACATAGAGTATGTCGGAACAGCTTGTGCTACCTCCTTTATCATGACTTCCTTCCCTGTCTTTGACAACAATATTTCCTTCCACCCCTGGATTCTTTGCCATATAGGTTCTTTCAAGTACTCAAGCTCCTTACTTTTTGATGCCCCCAAATGCACGGGTAGCTCATTGTGTAATTCACAAGGAATAGCAAGGAACCCAAGGACGACTTGTTTGGAACTCCTCGACTTACACTTTTTTTTAAGGATACGTCATGGATAGACGTATCGGTTTCATAGAAGAAAAGGCCAAGAGGCCCGGATTACAACGCGGTCGACACAGACGTCGAGAACGCACTCCACCCCCCAAATTTTACAAAGCTGACTACTCGCCCCACCTCCACCGATCTACCTGTGCTAACTCCTTCCTCAGAAGCTTGGCATCACGCCACCGTTCAGCCTCCTCGGCAATGGTGCGACAAACGGTGGCCTTGTCAGGCTGTCTACCCTCAAAAACTA
The DNA here is from genome assembly GCA_028641055.1 of Alopecurus myosuroides. NCBI lineage: Eukaryota > Viridiplantae > Streptophyta > Magnoliopsida > Poales > Poaceae > Alopecurus > Alopecurus myosuroides. The sequence continues at coordinate 263,091,217 of CM054061.1, read as the reverse complement.
TGTCGTTGCGGTGTCTCCAAATGCACCACATGATGAGCGCCAACGCCGTCCACACCTCCCGCGAGGCACCACCCCCCAGCGATTTGCCAGGGAGCCAACCACCAGAGTGTCATCGGGATCCGGAATCCAGTCCTGTCGGCCCCAGGGTCCCAAGAAAGCAGCCCACACTTCTCTCGCAAGCACGCATCCTAAGAGAAGATGGTCGATGCCCTCGTCATGCTGGTCGCAAAAAGGGCAGGATGAGGGACCTGGAAGACCTCGCCTCCCGAGCCGGTCAGCCGTCCAGCATCTGTTTCGCAGTGCCAGCCAAAGAAAGAACTTGCACTTGGCGGGCGCCCGGGACCTCCAGATTTGGTCGGCGCCAGCAAAGGAGGTGGCCCCTGCAAATAGCGCGAGGTACGCGGAGCGTGCAGAGTAAGTGTGGTCAGTCTCCCAATTCCAATTTAGGGAGTCCACGCTCCCTTCCACGAGCTGAAAAGCGGCAACGCTGTGACCGATCTACCTGTGCTAACTCCTTCCTCAGAAGCTTGGCAGCACGCCACCGTTCAGCCTCCTCGGCAATGGTGCGACAAACGGTGGCCTTGTCAGGCTGTCTACCCTCAAAAACTATGTCGTTGCGGTGTCTCCAAATGCACCACATGATGAGCGCCAACGCCGTCCACACCTCCCGCGAGGCACCACCCCCCAGCGATTTGCCAGGGAGCCAACCACCAGAGTGTCATCGGGATCCGGAATCCAGTCCTGTCGGCCCCAGGGTCCCAAGAAAGCAGCCCACACTTCTCTCGCAAGCACGCATCCTAAGAGAAGATGGTCGATGCCCTCGTCATGCTGGTCGCAAAAAGGGCAGGATGAGGGACCTGGAAGACCTCGCCTCCCGAGCCGGTCAGCCGTCCAGCATCTGTTTCGCAGTGCCAGCCAAAGAAAGAACTTGCACTTGGCGGGCGCCCGGGACCTCCAGATTTGGTCGGCGCCAGCAAAGGAGGTGGCCCCTGCAAATAGCGCGAGGTACGCGGAGCGTGCAGAGTAAGTGTGGTCAGTCTCCCAATTCCAATTTAGGGAGTCCTCGCTCCCTTCCACGAGCTGAAAAGCGGCAACGCTGTGAGCGAGCCTCAGGAGCTCTGCAATCGCTGCTGCTCCCAGGTCCGGGGAAAGACCCCCTAACCATCCACCGGTGATACCTACTCTGACTGTAAGGGTCCTCTTCGCGCGCTTCGACACTTTTGCAAACAGGTTGGGGGCGAGATCCTTAATTCTCCCTTCAGGCAGCCACCTGTCTGTCCAAAAGAAAGTGTCTTGCCCGTTTCCGACCGTAGATGTGGTGGCGGCTTCAAACAGCTGTCTCGCCTCCTGGGGGAGCTGGATGTTAAACTCCCTCCAAGTCTTGGAGGGGTCTACTCGCGCCAGCCACAACCACCGGGTCCTCAATGCCAAGTTCATCTTGGATAGGTTTGGGATGCCGAGACCTCCTAGAGCCTTGGGCATGCAGACCCTATCCCAAGCCACGAGGCAGTGTCCCCCATGCGCCTCTTCCCTTCCTTTCCACAAAAACCATCTCAGGATCTTTTCCAATGCTTTGATAGTCTTCACGGGAACGTCCAGCGACATCATGGCGAAGACCGGGATCGAAGCGAGCGTGGTTTTGACTAGCTCCAGTCGACCACCCCTGTTCATCAAACGTGCACTCCACCCCGGAAGCCTCCCTCCTACCGTGTCCACCAAGTAATGTAGCTGGGCTGCAGTCGGCCTTCTCAGGGACATGGGCAGCCCCAGGTAGCGGAAAGGGAAAGGCTTCACCGGGCACCCCAACTCCCGTGCAACTAGTCCTTCCACATCGTCGTCGCACCTGATCAGGTGCGCCGAGCATTTCTGGAAGTTTGTGCGGAGGCCCGAAGCCTCCCCAAAATCCATCAACAGCGAGGCAAAAGTTTGGAGGTCCCGCTTTGTGGGCCGCAGAAAAATGACCACGTCATCAGTGTAGATAGAGGTCCTGCTCCGTAATCCATTCCGAGCTAGGGGGGCAAGATGCCCCAGCCTGCCCGCCAATTCCACCAGATGATGGAAGGTCTCCATGACAAGGATAAAGAGCTGCGGCGAGAGCGGATCTCCTTGCCGAAGTCCACGCCTGTGGGAAATGCGACCTCCCGGGGAACCATTCAGCAGAATGCGTGTCGAAGCGGTGGACAGCAAAGCACAAATCCACGCGATCATCTGCTCGCCAAACCCGAACTTTTTTAACACCTCAAGAAGGAAATCCCAATCCACCGTGTCGAAAGCCTTGGTGATGTCAAGGTTAAGTAGAATGGCCGGCGTCAGCGAGCTGTGGAGCTTTCGGGCCGTGCCCTGGACCACCATGAAATTATCGTGAATACATCTCCTGCGCACAAACGCGCTTTGGTGACCTCCTACCAGATTTGGGAGGGATGGGGCCAACCGCCTTGCCAGGACCTTTGCCACAATTTTGGCAAAGCCGTGGATGAGACTGATTGGGCGAAAGTCTTTGATTTCTTCCGCACCGAGTTTCTTCGGCAGCAGAGAGACTAGGGCTTGGTTTACCAAGCTAAATCCACGCACGTCTAGCCGTGCCAGCGAGTCAAAAGCAGCCATGACGTCCTCCTTAACCACCTCCCAACAAGATAAAAAGAACCTGTTGGTGAAACCATCTGGACCCGGGCATTTGTCTTTAGGCATCTCCTTGACTGCCGCCCAAACCTCCTCCACTGAAAAAGCGGCCTCAAGATGACTCAGATCCACAGACGGGAGGCCGATGACATCGAGATCTAGGGAGAAAGGCCGATCTACGTCCCTCCCCAGCAAGTCCATGAAGAAGTCGTCCACAGCCTCGGCTTTGTCCCAGTGGTCGGTCATTCGCGAGCCGTCCACTAACAAGTGATCCACGAAGTTTTGCCGACGGCGATGGCTCGCATGTGCGTGGAAGAAGCGGGTGCAAGCGTCTCCCTCTTGCAGCCAAAGCTGCCGCGATCTCTGACGTGCAATCGATCTCTCGAGAGAAGACAACCCTAAAAGCTTCTTCTTCAGAAGCATCCTCAGTCCACGTTCTCCAGGGGAGAGCTGTCTGGAGTCCATAGCCGTGTCAAGCCAAAGGATAACCTCGTTAGCCAGAAGGATCTGCAGCTTCATGCTACCGATGAATTTTGAGCTCCAAATAGAGAGCTGTTTGGCCGTGGCACGGAGCTTCTGATCTAGGCGCTTGAACGGGTTAGGCTCATACCCAACTGAGTTCCACGCCTCGAGGACCACCTGCTGGAATCCCTCAGCTTTCGTCCAAAAGGACTGCAAGTGAAATCTGCTACCCCACTGAAAGTTGGGGGCGAGCCGTAGTACTAGCGGGCAGTGATCAGAGGGCCCTGAGGAGATGGCTGTGAGGAAGGCGTCCGGGAAAAGAGCTTCCGAATCAACCGTGGTGACCACCCTATCCAGGCGCTCCAGAGTGGGGTTCAACCTCTCGTTAGACCACGTGAAACGCCGCCCGTTAAGATATAAGTCCTTGAGCTCAAGGCGGTTAAGCGCCCTCTTGAATCGACCCATCAACCCGCGGTGCAGCGGCCCCTGATTTTTATCCTCCTCGTCTGCTATAAGGTTAAAGTCACCGGCGACCATCCACGGACCCGCGTGCAGGTCCCTAATGTCCTGCAACTCCTCCAAGAAGGCTTTTTTTGCGTCCACGCCTTGAGAGGGGCCGTAGACGCCTGTGAACCACCAACCTTGGTTCCCGTCCACTGATACGCGAGCCGTGATAGCATTGGCAGAGATGTGAGGATTGGAAACCGTCACCAAGGAGGACTGCCAGGCAAGAAGGATACCACCACGGGTGCCAATGGCCGGCAGGAAAAAGAATCCGTCATACGCCGAACCAAGGCATTCCCGAACCACGCGGTCGCAGATGACCGCCATCTTGGTCTCCTGGATGCAAACAACCGCGGCCTTAACCGGGGCCAACACCTGAAAAATGGCCGCTCTACGGGCTCCGGAGTTTAAACCACGCCCATTCCAGATTGCAATCGAGATGTCTGGGTTCATGATGACTCAGTACAAAACAAACTCCGACCTTGCACAAGGTTGCAGGAATGGGAGACTGAAAACCGCTAAAAAACTAGAAACTAGACCATGCACTCCTCCTGAGCCTCGTCCACCGCGGGGAGCGCCTCGGGCTGCCAACCGAAAAGACTCACGATCACATCGATCTGCTCCTGTCGTAAGGGCTGAGAGAAGAGGTCCAGGTAAGCCGCAACAGCCTCATCACCAATCACCTCCGTCTGTCGCGCGATCCCCAACTTGAGGATGAGCTCGCGCTGCTGGCGTCGCACTGGCGTGCCTGGAGAGAACTTTCCCCTGAGTCGACTGCTCCTCCGAACGGGGCCGCCGTACTGGTGCCGGGCGCGCCCCTTCGCTGCTGGCCTCGACAGGATGGGTGAAACAGAGCGCCTATAGTACCGCCGCAGCGTCTGCACACCGTCCGCAACTGCAGTGGCGCAGGCGTCCTCGTCCACGACCGGAGCAGGCGTGCTAAGGTCCACAGTCTGCGGCCACGCGGCACGAACCGAAGAGGCCTCCTCAAAAACCGTCTCGCCGTTCCCTCCAGACTGGGCCTTCGAGTCGGAGAGGGAGACATCAAAAGTCTGCAGCACGGAAACCGGCGAACCAACTGGCGAGAGACCATCCTCGTCCGAATCGTAATCCGTGAGTGCTGCTCCAGAATCCGTCCGTATGGGCGAGAGCAAACCAGGGGACGAAAGCAGTTGCAGCGTATCAAAGGGGGCCCACTGCTGTCAGCATCCACCAATGATTCTTTGACCAAATCCAGCTGGCCAACCGGCGTAGCGCGCTCAAGTATTTTGAAATTTGAATCAGCAGCAACTGCCTCGGTCTCCCCTGACAGCCCCTGCCCTGACAGTTGCTCTGCCACCTGAGACCCGCCCGCTTTATTGGGATCAGAGAAAGAAACGTTGTCCACACGCGGAAGGACCGCATCCTCCACTCGCCTCCCACCACGTGCAGGGAACGTGGCCGAGACCAGCGCCTCCCACTCCATTGGATCAGACGCGTACACTCCCTCCTCCCAGCGGTTGGTCCCCACCGCAGCAGTAGCCTGCAACCGCCCCCTGCCCTCAGCAGGGCTGGTTGACCCGGTCAAGGTGGGCCTGACCTCCACGTGGCGCCTGTCTCCACCACCCGTCTGTCCGCTCTCCGCTTCTCTCACCCAAGTGAAGGAACGCCGGCGAGGGTCCTCCCGGCTCCGGTCACGCCTCGCCTCCTGGCCGTCGCGTGCCGCGCCTCCACCGCCGGAACCACCGCCTCGCCCACGGCCATCGGAGCCGCGAGACGGCCCCCCAGCGCCACCGCCGCCGTTTCCAGGATCAAGCCCGCCTCCATTCCCGCTGGACCGGACGCCGCCGTCTTGGCTTGGCGTGTCCGACGCCGTCATGTCATCGAAACGAACGAGGCGGACCTGGATGAGGTATTGGAGCATCGATTTCTCAAGTGGGATGGGCTCGTCGGCTGGCAGAATCAATCCGTCGTCGTCTTCAACCCGGTCTCCCGGTTCTTCGATAAGCAAAGCTTTCCGGCGAGGGAGGAGGGCGGTGTCATCTGTCCAAACGAAGACCTCCATGGAGCGGAGATCCTCGCCGCGGGTGGACGCCCTCCCCATCTTCTCTACCCAGCCGGCAGCACCGAGCACGGCGGCGGTGGCCCTTTTGTTCCATGCGTGAGCAGGGATGCCAGTGAGCTCGACGACGGCGCGGAAGCGAAAGTGATGCTTGACGGCCTGTAACTGCCTATTCCACGGCGAAAAGTGCAAGGTGAAGTCTCGGCCGTCGACCACGCCGGCGGCCATCACCTCGTCGCGGATGCGCCTGCTCCCGAAAGTGAAGAGGAAGTCCGACGGCCAGTGCGGCCGGACGGAGAAGTTATCCGCGACCCTCGGCAGTTGACGGGAAACCTCCGCGGCCGCCTCGCTCGGAAGAACCGTCCGGTGGCTACCGGAGACGAAGGAGACAAGTCTCCAACACAGCGGCTCTTCCGCCTCCGCTATCTCCGGCGAACGCGGCAACACGACTCGTTCCAGGCGAGGCCGTACCTCGACGTCTTCCATCTCGGTGTCGGCGACACGCTCGACAAAGAACAAGTCTTTCCCTCGCGAGGTGGGTGGCGGAGGGGTGGTGGGGGGGGGAGCTTCCGCGCGGCGGTGACGCGCCGACGATTCCGGTCGCCACCTAGGAGCCTCGCTGCCGCGGCGCGCCTCGTCGCGGTTGGACGCCACTTCACGGTGCTCGGCGCCGCGCCGCTCTTCCGCCTGCGGTCCCACCGGAGCCGCGACCAAAGCACTCGGGCCGGCGAGCGCTGCGGTGACCCGGGTCTCCATGGCCGGAGGCGAAGGGCCCCTCTCCCCCAGCCTGAGGTGGGCTGGAATCCTGCCAGCGCCGAGGTCCACGGGGGCGCGCGCCGGAGACGCAGACCGTTGCCGCTCCCCCAAGCGCTCCCGCATCGGCGTGGCTCGCCGTGGTTGTCGGGGACCAACCGCCGCGCCCCTCGGCTGGTCGCATTCGCGGGCGTGGTGGCCCTCTCCCTTGCACCGGAGGCAGACAGTCTTGAACGTGCAGTCGGCGGATATGTGACAGGTCCGGGTACAATTGAAACAGCCGCCCGCCAGGCTCTGCGGGAGGTCCGCCCGAATCTCCAAGGCCGGCAACTGCGGTCCCCGGCGGCGCTTCCTTCCACCCCCGACCAACTGCCAGGGACGCGGTCCACCATCTCTTGGCTCCGGAGCAGGCGGCGGGGGGCGAACCAACCGCGCGCTCTCCAAGGGGGCCGGGCGCTCCACGGCGTGTTCCGCCATCGAATCCGCAGCTGCTCTTCGGCGCGGTGACCGCGGCCTCACCGTCGCGGCCTCTGTTCTGCTTCGCGGCGACCGCGGCCTCACCTCGCCGACCGCGCGACCGCACGCGCGCTCCACCGTTGCAGCCTCCGCTGCTCCACGTCGGGGTGACCGAGGCCTCGCCCCACCGGCCGCGCCACGCCTCGACCTCCACGCTCCCGGGGCAGCTTCCTGCCTGTGCTCCACCGGCTTGTTCGAGCCCGCCCCGCTTCTGAGCTCCGCGGTCCGCGGCGACGACGGCGGAGGGGGGTTGGAGGAGATCGCCGCCGGAGAGGGCGCCCGGGTCTGAGCCGACGGCGGCGAGCCGCTCCTCAACACCTCACAGTACGAGCGCGGAGGGGAGTTGTCTTCCTCGTCGTCATCGGAGAAGTCCGCCCACTTCCTGGAGGTGACGGGGGAAGCCATGTCCGACATCGGGAGGGGATGCGACCAAGCTTATTTCCGAGGTCCCTGCTTTTAACATTTCAGGGGCTCATGATCGTGCCGTTTTCCAGCCTTGCTCTTTAGTGGGCGGCCAAATCAAGAAAGCAGCGGCCAACGACAGCCGGTGACGTTCGTCGACCAATAGAGTTGACCTCGCCCTCGACTTACACTTACTGAACATAGCTGATGACTTATCCTTGTTGATCATCTGACCCGAATGAGCAGCTTACAAAGCCAGAATATTCTGCTTCTTGACCGCGTTACTAGCATTAGCCTTCATCACAATTAAGGAGTCGTCCACAAATAATACGTGACTTATATTGTCGCAAATATTTTCATGGGATGCGGCAAACATTGTCCTCCCATGTTGCATACATGCGTCAACCTTTTTTTGTAGATTTGCTTCGGAGGGATGGGATTTGTTGTTACCAATAGGGATTTTTTTTTGCTACACTAGTGTTTTCGATTTATTATGATATGTTTTGTAAAGCTTTAACCCACTGTGCGGAACATGTTGTACTAATGCTGCAATAATACACAAATTTATGTGGGTGGTATACTGCAAAGGTCAGACCTCCCTAGGACTCCCAAGTTCCAACACTATCCTGAAACAAACCTAATTACTCTAGACCTAATAAAAAGTAAATACTCTGAATTATCTTCTGCTTTATTGAACGTGGGAGAAGCCCAATATATAGGAGGGATAACTTGGCTCACACGCCGACTCAAAAGAGATACAATCTGGACTCTGAAACTGAATCTAAACATGACTCTTCACCTAATCCGAATTTAAACCTAAATCCTAACAACTTTGAGTTGCACCAGGAGGTGGTGCGGTCAGGGCTGGTTCCCCGCATAACATCTCTCCCTTCCTCGAAAAAACAACTTGTCCGCAAGCTGTTGGCTGTCACTTACCTCCAATGGTGCCTTGGGTGTTATCAGTTGTGGGGCTATCTTGGTCGTAGTCGTCAGCCTCGATGAAGAAGAGCCGTGCGCACCGGTGACCCCGAACATAAGTCTCGTCACAGTTGAATCAAAGGCCCTGACGACGACGTTCTGCCAACTCTGCTGGAGTGAGGCGCCGAGCCTGTCGTGGCGGGGTTGGCTCTGGAGTGGTCGACGGTAGTGCTAGTCATGCTGGCGGAGAAGATATGGTAGCTGCGTTGACTGCATGAGTACTGGAGGGGCAAAGGGCCCTGTAGACCCAAAAGGCTGTTGTCGTGATGTTGGTGGGCAATGTCGCTGCTCATAGGCCTTGGCGAAGGAGATGGCAGTGTGTAGGTCAACCGGTTGCTGAAGTTCAACATCAACTTTGAGGGCCTCGGGAAGCCCAGCTGTATAGAGGAAACGTTATTGGGCTGAGCTTAATGGTTCGCTGGTCCTGCACAACAGCGCCATAAATCTGCTGGTGTAGTCGGCAACAGTGGAGGTGAACGGAAGTCGAGCTAGTTCGCCCAAGGGATTGACGCGTACTGACGGCCCAAACTGAAGGTGACACGCCTCCTTGAAGTGCTGCCAGGAGGGAATGCCATGATCGCGCTCGAACTGGAGGTACCAGAACTGAGCATTGTCGACTAGGTGGTATGCCGCTGTCCACACCTTGTCAGCTTCCGTTGTGCGCTGACCCCGAAAAAATTTCTCGCACCGATGAAGCCAACCGAGCGGATCGGCAAGACCATCGTAAGTTGGAAAGTCGAGTTTGTGGAAGCGTGGGACACCGGATCTAGAGCCATAACTAGGGTTTTGGTGCTGGTAAGGGAGGGGTGAAATAGATGTGAGGTATGGAGAAGCTGCATATGTGGGCTGGGTCTGTTGTGGTTGAGGCGGTGGCTGGTAAGGGGTGGCGGGGGGCTGCTGGTAGGGCGGTGGTGGCGGAGAGATATGGACGGCTGGGTTGAACGAATCGTAAGAGGGCTGGTGGTGGGGTGGTGGAGGGCCAGTTTGCTGCGAAAAGATCTGGGAGGTCGGAAAGTGGGGCAGCGATGGGAGAAGGCGCGGATCAGATTCTGCTGCTATGAGGGTGGGCGTGGAGGCCGCGAAGGCGGCCGAGGCATGGGCTAGCGTGGAGGAGGCGGCAGAGGAGCCGTTGGTTGCCGGCTGCAACGCTGTGCGCTGGCCTGAAGTTGAGCACCCATGCTTGAGGGTCGACCAGGGCGACGCGCTGGATGATACGCTCCATGAAGGCTTGGTCGGCGGCCCGATGCGCCACCACTTCCTTCAGTTGGGTCGCCAGATCCTTAAGCAGGAGGCTGATGTCCTCGCTGCTAGTTTTGTCCTTGAGATCGTCCCCCATCGTAGATGGCTCTGATACCAGATGAAACAAACCTAATTACTTTAGACGTAATAAATAGTAAATACTCTGAATTATCTTCTGCTTTATTGAACGTGGGAGAAGCCCAATATATAGGAGGGATAACTTGGCTCACAAGCCGACTCAAAGGAGATATAATCTGGACTCTGAAACTGAATCTAAACAGGACTCTTCACCTAATCCGGATTTAAACCTAAATCCTAACAACCTTGAGCTGCATCCCTTTCCCAGCTTATTGTCTATTAGCATGCTATTCTTGACAATATTGTGTTAAAGAGATATCACTCTAATGAATTGTTTTTAAGGTTGTATCTAGTTAAAATTTTACTAGTAAAATTGCCCGTCCGTTGCCACAGCCTATTATTGTCATTGTATAAATTGTAATATTTGTGTACATACAATCTAAACTTAAATATTTGTGCCTAGAATTCCCTCGGTGCACCTCTTTAGGTGGTTCTATATTTCTAATTGAATAAATTGACTTCCTATGGGCATTTAGCTATAGTGGGACCTTAGCTATCCACTCATTTCATAAGTATATGACATGGTTTATCATCAGTTGTGACACGTCAATGCCCTCTTGTGATTACACGGCGATGCTGTTGCTAATTATATCTACCCCACCTTACTTGGAGCATCAATGATCCGTTATTGGCGATTTTGTGGCTCTTCGCTACCTTGCGTCGTCGTTCTCTACACCAACAGATCATCTACTTTACCATAATACGAACATACCAACTCCTTGCAATCGGTTAGGGCTGTCTTTCCACACCCCTCTCCACCCCCTCTCCGTGCCTTGAGAGTCCACCGACGCCGTCGCCGCTTTCCGGCCATCCCTGCCGCTGGCGCTCGCGCTAGTCGGTACGGCGATGAGTTAGGGTGCCGGCCCCCTTTGTACAGAAGTAATCTAGGTTTCCTTCTCAGTAGGTGGTTTCGTTCTTCGAGTAGTGGCGTTCTGCCGTCCGGGATTTCTGCGCAGGTGAGCCCGATCCTCGCCGGTGTGGTGTCGCTGCTGCTGTTCTCAGGTCTCGATCTCTTGTGGTGGGAGGGAGATTCCATGGAGATGGCGGCGGGATCCCTTTTCTCGCATAAGATCGATGGAGAGGCTCTGGATATGGAGTGCTCTCGGTTCCTCTTCGAGAAGATCGAAGATGCAGGTGCTGTCTCTCCGCTGGCCAGCCGTGGAGGCGAGGAGCGGACTGAAGATGCTGCTGCTGCTTCCTTCTTCTTCGAATGGAGCCTGATTACCTGCTGCATCGACGAGCAAATTACGCGAAGCATCTTCTGCTTCCGCGTTTCTGGGCCAAGAGGGTGGCTCAACTTCAACCTCCGCAATGGAGGCCTGCTGGAGCAACCGCCAGAGCTCGACGCCGTTCAGAGCGCAAGTGGTTCGTCCCCGCGCTTCGAGAGGCAGCTGGCGGCTGCGCTCCTTCGCCGGCTCGGGAGAGTTTCGAGCAAACTGGGCTCCGTCCTCGGCGCAGCTGGCTTGGAGGACGCCGGCGATTCGACGGTGGAGGGGAAGCTGGACCTGATTGATTTTTACTTTTTGTTCCAGGGTCCTCAATGTAATTTTCCGGTCCTGTCTTCGAAGTTCAAGGTCTATAGGGCAAGTATCGATAGGGACCTGGATGGAATTTGTACCCACCACGTGTAAAACTCGCAGCTTCTGGGGTCTTTGACCCCCTATCTGTACAAAAAAAAACCATAATACGAACATAGGGAGCATGATTAAAATGATAGACATATTTTCAAAATAAAAGTTCAAAATGTAAACATAATTGATGTAGTGTAATATTGTTAAAATTGTATGTCTACACACACCAGTAGAGGTACACACTTGTCGCATGACAAATCCTGTCATATGATATAGACTATAGCTCCTAATCTGTACATGTTGTAAAATTTCATAGTACTCAAATTCGTAATCTTCACGTCATGTAACTTGTTTAGCAATTATTTTATGTTTTCAGTTCTACTGCTAAAATTTATAAAGGTGTACCAAGAAGTGGTCTATTCAAGCTATGAAATAGTCTGCATTGGTGAATGGCAGAATTCGAATTGTCGTATTTTATAGAACAATAACTGATGGATTGTTTTTTTTTTCCTGTGGGTACCAAGAAGTGGTCTACGGAAGCTATGAAATAGGTTGCAGTGTTGAATGCCAGAATTTTTATGTTTTCAGTTGTACCGCTCAAAATTGATAAAGGTGTACCAAGAAGTGGTCTATTCAAATTGTGAAATAGGCTGTATTGGTGAATGGTAGAATTCGAATTGTGGTATTTTATAACCGATGGCTGGTTTTTATTTTTGGGTGTACTGAAGCTATGAAAGAGGCTTCAGTGTTGAATGGCAGAATTCGAATTGTGATATTTTAGAAGAATACTTGATGGCTGGTTGATGTTTTTTTTTGTAAGCGTCGATACCTCCATTTTGCCGTGTAAAGCTGATTTGCTAGCTTAAAAGGACGTGCAATGTATATTTATTGCTGGAACTACCCAAGCTGCCTATGCCCGTGTTCTATAGATGATTGATGTTACAGAGTTTGTATGACGTCAAGCTCTAACATTGGTTGGGCCTTTCTATTCATGTCGAGGACGGCGACAATCAGCACTAGGAAGAGCCTCCTCGTCCGCAAATGGTCGTGGTCGCTCACAACCCCTACGTGCTCGCCGACCTCGAGGGCCTCGGATGTTGCGTCGGTGCTTCCCCCTGCGGAGAACATTGGCCATACCACACCGTACCCCATGGCAACGTGATGAGGACATCCCTAATTATTTACCACATGATGAGGTTGTTATCCAAGAGAAGCATGATGAAGTGAGACTTGAGCCAATAACAAGATCAAGGGCCAAGCTACTAGAACAATAGGTGAACTCACTCTTAATTAAATATGATGTTTGTGTTTATGAGAATTTTATACTACCCAAGTCTATGCATTTATGTATGATCAGGGTTAAGTGTGGAAAACAAGCATACACATGTTTTCCACAAGTACTCAAGTGAGGAGAAACAAGGAGGGCACCCCACAAGATGTGATGCGCCATAGAGAGAAGTCCTACTCCTAGTAGGCAATGACCTGCATGTCCTAGTAGGCCGAACCCATGTATGGGTCGGTTTGTATCCCTAGAGAGTCCAAAATCGAGTCCAATCCTAATAAGGCTAGGAGGTGCTTGCGCAATGCCATTGTGGCCGCACCCCTCCCTCTTAAATACCTCCCACCTGCGTGTTTAAGCCAAAAACCCTAGAACCTCTAGTTGTACTGCTTGAAGCATTCATCTTGAAGTATACCTTTGCAAATTCTGCGTGTTATCTGCTGTTCCACTGGGAATAAGGGGATTCAGGACCACCTCGTAGTCTTTGATTACATTGTGCAAGAGTGTGTAGTTGAGAATATCCCAAGGGATTGATTGTTGTTGCATTGGTAACATAGATTATCCAAGGAGAGTTTTCAGGGAAACATTAGTTATCATACCACCACCATTATTTCGAGTTGTTCACAAGAGAAGACCGGGCCACCCCATATCATCTTGGTATCAGATTCTCCGGTTTCCTCGGTGAGAAAATCCCATCCCCTAGTTTAGTTGTTTTTATTTACTATCCAGAAAAAGCCATACAAAAATATTTAGGTTAGTTTGTGCGCGAGCTTAGATCAACACCAAATTGCTACTCTTGTTGCTGTTTTATGTTGATTTGTGTTCCTGTTTTCTGTTTTTAGTTTTATCTATCTAGGGTTAGGGTTCATCTATCTCATCTTTGTTTCCAATCTATATAAAAAATCTCACAAAAATACTTGTTATCCGTGTGTTTTCATCCTTGTTATCTAGGGAAAACAATACCTACAACTTGCTTGTGAGTTGATTTTGTTTTCCTAGTCGAGTTGTTCTTCTTTTCTATTCGAGTCCATACACAAAAACTCCAAAAAAAAATTGTCTATATGAGTTGTCCTTTTGGTTCTTGTTGTGTTAGGTTTGATTTCTACCGCGACATAATTTTCCCTAAAAATCATGCAGTGGATCACCTAGCAACACTCGGCTTCCTATTGTGTATCGGATTGGGCAGAGAAAAACACCACATCGCTGCCGCGCGCCACTTCCTAGTCACCATTAGATTGCAATCCGATCCCTGTCGGGCACCAATTTCGCCGTGTTTTGCTGCCGCCATGTTCCCTAGTTCGAGTAGGACTCGGACTCTGTCGGGCACCATTTTTCTTAAATTCGCTGCCGCGCCCGCACATACTCCACGCCCACACCCGCGCTGCTCTATGTCGGGTACCGTTTTCGGTGATTTTCGCTGCCACTGCGGTACAAAACCATAAGTTTTTTTTTCTGTCGTGAGTCTTTCTTCGCTGTTTTCACTCTTTATTCGTTGTTTTCTCCCCGTTTTATCTATAGGATTTATAGTCTGATCTTTGTTAAGCCTAACCACATCCATTCTACAGCAAAATTTTAGGTACCTACCCAAAAGACTAGCTGTTTTTATTGCTCTTGCAGACTGCTCATTTGATCATATTGTGTCCATATTTCTGTTTTTCTTTTACATATTGCTCCTAGTTGATACAAAGGCCATTGAAAAAGTATATAAAAAAAGAGAAAGAAAGAAAAATTGAAAAAATAGCAAAGAGTGAAAGATCATCGTCCGTTTTGGTAATTATATGATAACACAACTATTTGATCTAATGTTTGTTCAATAGATGGAAATGCCCAGGTTTAAACAGGTTCATTTATTCTATGGGGCAAATGATCAGTTTATATGAAAAGTGCAAGGAGAAACGAATCCAGGAAAGTGAAATATGCAGGAGAGGAGGCTCCGCCCAGGATCCGGTGGGGGTCCGGTGGGAGCTCCGCCAAAACCCCGCTCTGGAGCAAATGAGCGGAACAAGGAGCGGAAGCTCCGGTGGAGTACCGGTGGGCGGAACCTCCGCCATTTCCACCGGAGGCTCCGCCATCCTCCAACACACGAGCTGCACGCAAAAAGGGATCCGGTGGGGTTCCGGTGGAAGCTCCGCGCAAATGCCCTTCTGTTTGAGCAGAGCGGATGTTCCACCAGAACCTCCGGTGGACCTCCGGTGCCTTCCCTTTCCTAGGGTAACTGGGCTCCGGTGGGGGGTCCGGTGGAAGCTCCGCTTAAACTGCCTTTCTGTTTGGGCAGAGCGGATGTTCCACCGGAGCCTCCGGTGAGCTTCCGGCAGGCGGAACCTCCGCAGGTCCCACCGGAGCCTCCGCTCAGTATTCCAGCGCAAACTAGCTGTTGCGCTGCGCAACTGTGGAGCAGGCTGAAGACCACCGGAGCCTCCGGTGCCCTGGACTGCAAACGGTCACTTAAATGCAAGGGGTATAAATACCCATTCCCCTACCTCTTAAATGCCAAGCTTTTCCCATTCTCTCTCCTAGCCATTAATGAAAGCTTCAACCACCTAGATCTCCCACTCCGTCCACCCAAACACTCCCAAACTTGGTGGAGAGCTAGAGGAGACCTAGATCCACACTTCCACCAAAGGAATCTCAAATCCACCCACCACAACCTAGTAGATCTAGAATCCTACTTGAGGCCTAGAAACCTTAGTAGATCTCGTGCTTGTAGTTTCCACCTTGTTGCAATAAAGCTACGGATTGCTTGAGAGCCTCCATCCATATTGTGGAGTGACCTCAAGTCCTTGTAAAGGTTTGGTCAATGCCCTCAAGTCGACCTCATAGTGGAAACGAGCATCTCCCTCACCGGAGAAGCTCAAGGAGAACAAGGTGTGCACAACCGTGCTATTGAGGAGCGCCTAGGAGGCTCCCCACCTCTCCAACGTAGACGTACTTCTCTTTGAGAAGGAACTACGGTGAATCATATCCTTGTCTCCTTGTTTACACTTGTTGTTTGCTCACCACTCAAACATGGTGGCCTCGGCCACCGACCATTGTGTGTGCTTTGGATCTTTCACGCCTATCATATCTCCGTCTTGACAACTCGTGCGGGTTCGGTCTTCTATCTTTTTGTTGCTTCTTGCGGACCCCTTCGAGTAATGTCTCTCGTATATCAGTGACGTTTTTCCAACCCAAGCCTCCTTTGCCCAAACCATTGCTTCCATCGAAATGCTCGTGTTTTTCTAATCTTGGCGCGCGAAAATTTGGTTAAGCGGAGGCTCCGGTGAATCCACCGGAGGCTCCGCTGGTCCTGTCCACCGGAACACCACCGGATGCTCCGCTGACCCACAGTGGCTCAGCGGGCCAAAACTTAACTGTTTTGGGACAGGGAGCGGAGGCTCCGGTGCGAACCACCGGAGGTTCCGCTGGTGGGAGCGGAGGCTCCGGTGAATCCACCGGAGGCTCCGCCGGCGGAAAATTTCTGAGGATAAGAGCTGGGCGTGCGGGGGTAAGTGAGATTCACTTTCACTTTTCCCCACCCGCCCCCATCTTCCTCCTCAAGAACCGCCGCCGCCCCAAGGTTTTCGCCGCCGGATTCGAGCGTTCCACCGCGGGAAGGCCCTCTACTCGCCTTGGGACGCTCCGGGAACCTTCCCTCCCTCCTTTTTCACCATGGATGCCGTGGGTACGTGCTCTCTCTCTCATCTAGTTGATGGATGGGATGCATAGGAGTTCATGTGCTTTGCCTCTAGATTCGTGGATTTGGAGTTTTAGGAGTGGGATTTCTCAAGTACAAACCCTAGTAACCTAGGTAAGGCTTGTTAGGCTTGAATCGTTGCGGTTGTTGGGAGTTTTAGCCCTAACCCTAGATTATTCAACCCTAACACCCCGTGTATCTAGGTTTCTTGGTTTTGTGCGTGCCTTACCAACTCGAGCATTACTCTTTGTTCATGATCTTCTTGCTTTCTCTCTTAGATGCTTCCGGTTCCAAGGGAAAAGGGCAACGGTACAAGACCACCGGCCGCCGCAAGCCTCAACCCGTGGATGAGGTTCAAGCCGAACTTGACAGCTCTCAAGGCAAGCGCAAGCGCTTCGCGGCTCCCGAGAAGACTTTGCCAAGGAGGAACACCACACGAACCGCCTCCAAGATGTCCGAGGCTATGTTCTTGAAGGAAAGGCGTGCGAATCCATATGTGGTTGCCCCTGATCGTTTGATGCCCCAATTCCGGGGAAAGGATCCACGCTTTCACACCGTCTTCCAAGGGCAGATTTTTAGTGAGATTTTGATGAGGAAGCCGAAGGAAAATGTCGTCCCCCAACACGCCATTAGTATTGGGCACATGGAAAGGAATCACAAGTACTTTGGAGAGGCTCTTGAGCTCATTCACAAGTTTTGTCTTGGTCCCATTATTACTCTTCAACAAGATTTCGACGAAGAGCTTGTTTGTCAGTTTCTTGCCACGGTTCATCTCTCCAATGAGACCGAGCGTAATATGATTTGGATGACTAAGGATAGACAGCTTGACATCACATGGAAAGATGTTGGCATCATTCTTGGTGGCTACCCAGATTTTGGTCCATTTGCTGAGGGAGAAGAGTTTGCCAACGGATGGTTCCGAGTTCATATCATTAACACCTCCTCACTTCCCAAGGATGGACTTACTCCTCTCTATCATTGGAAGAAATACGCCGTTGGGTTTGTGAAGGGCCTCTATCCCACATATGACATCATGTTGCGCATCTATCGCGAGACCATCAACCCAAAGGCGGGAAATGTGGATGAGATTCAAGGATTTTTGAAGAACCTTATGCTCCTTACTCACCAACACCGGATGGATGACACTCCACGCAAGCTTGATGTGTTGGATTATATTTGGAATGAGTTGTGGTATGCCATTGTCAACCGGAAGAATGCTTGTTTTGGGCCATTCATCATGAAGATCATCCTTGACGTATGGAATAAGAAGTTTCCGAATGAACCTCTTGATGATGCCCATTGGATCTCTCACACGGAAAAGAGGCTTCTCATGAAAGATCACACCGAACCCGTTGTGCATCCCACTCCCGCCATCCGCAAGCACAAGGCTAGGCCTCGCATCATTGTTGATGAGGAAGAAGACAAGGGTCCATCTCAACCTCCTCCCTCTAGCAATGCCTTCAAATGGATGGCAAGAGCTCTCAAGAAAGTGTTTCGGTTGAACAAGAAAATAGAGCAACACCAATGGGAAGAACACTATGATAAGGAACTCAAGAACCGCCACAAAGCTCAAGCTTCTCGTCAACGTCTCCGTGAGGAAGGCCTCTCCATTGAATCCCCGGTTCTTGATAGTATCACCAATTGGGATGAGTGGCAAGCAAAGGACTCCAAGGGCAAGCTTATTGAGTGGTCCGAGGAAGAAGGAGATGAAGCCACTAGCTCTCACCACCGTGATCCCTCCCCGGCTCCGGAAGCCTCTTCCTCCTCCTCCGAGTGATTTGGGACGTTTGCATCTTGGTCTCTCTCTTTTTGGTATCTTGATGCCAAAGGGGGAGAGATTTATATTAGGAACGGGCATTTGAATGGGTCTCCCTCAAGCTTCTTCATTTTGCATCTTTCATTTGGCTTGAGGGAGTTTGGTTTCTTATCGGATCATTTGGAACTTCGGCTTATCTATCGTGAACTTCGTCATATTATGTTATGTGAACCTCGTATGTCATATTATGTTCGTGTGAACCTCGTTTGATGTTATTTATGTGTTATATGTGTGTACTGTGATATTGTTGTCATGTCATTCTTATATATCATGCCTAAATGCTCTCAATATGAAAGGAGCATACCTTTAGGGGGAGCTCCGTTCATATTGTGTTATAATCATACAAATAGTTATGTTGTCATCAATTACCAAAAAGGGGGAAAATGAAAGATCATCGTCCGTTTTGGTAATTATATGATAACACAACTATTTGATCTAATGTTTGTTCAATAGATGGAAATTCCCAGGATCCGGTGGGGGTCCGGTGGGAGCTCCGCCAAAACCCCGCTCTGGAGCAAATGAGCGGAACAAGGAGCGGAAGCTCCGGTGGAGTACCGGTGGGCGGAACCTCCGCCATTTCCACCGGAGGCTCCGCCATCCTCCAACACACGAGCTGCACGCAAAAAGGGATCCGGTGGGGTTCCGGTGGAAGCTCCGCGCAAATGCCCTTCTGTTTGAGCAGAGCGGATGTTCCACCGGAACCTCCGGTGGACCTCCGGTGCCTTCCCTTTCCTAGGGTAACTGGGCTCCGGTGGGGGGTCCGGTGGAAGCTCCGCTTAAACTGCCTTTCTGTTTGGGCAGAGCGGATGTTCCACCGGAGCCTCCGGTGAGCTTCCGGTGGGCGGAACCTCCGCAGGTCCCACCGGAGCCTCCGCTCAGTATTCGAGCGCAAACTAGCTGTTGCGCTGCGCAACTGTGGAGCAGGCTGAAGACCACCGGAGCCTCCGGTGCCCTGGACTGCAAACGGTCACTTAAATGCAAGGGGTATAAATACCCCTTCCCCTACCTCTTAAATGCCAAGCTTTTCCCATTCTCTCTCCTAGCCATTAATGAAAGCTTCAACCACCTAGATCTCCCACTCCGTCCACCCAAAAACTACCAAACTTGGTGGAGAGCTAGAGGAGACCTAGATCCACACTTCCACCAAAGGAATCTCAAATCCATCCACCACAACCTAGTAGATCTAGAATCCTACTTGAGGCCTAGAAACCTTAGTAGATCTCGTGCTTGTAGTTTCCACCTTGTTGCAAGAAGCTACGGATTGCTTGAGAGCCTCCATCCATCTTGTGGAGTGACCTCAAGTCCTTGTAAAGGTTTGGTCAACGCCCTTAAGTCGACCTCATAGTGGAAACGAGCATCTCCCTCACCGGAGAAGCTCAAGGAGAACAAGGTGTGCACAACCGTGCTATTGAGGAGCGCCTAGGTGGCTCCCCACCTCTCCAACGTAGACGTACTTCTCTTTGAGAAGGAACTACGGTGAATCATATCCTTGTCTCCTTGTTTACACTTGTTGTTTGCTTTTCTACCTTACGCTTTACTTCCGTTGCGCATATCGTTTTGTTCACATAGGTTGCTCACATAGTTGCACATCTAGAGAACCTTACTTTATCTTGCTAAGCCCCGCTAAAAGGAAAAGAAAAGAAAAATTGGTAGTCAACCTATTCACCCCCCTCTAGTTGACCATAGTGCACTTTCAATTGGTATCAGAGCCTCGGCTCTTACTAAGGGCTTAACCGCCCAAGAGTACAATGGTCGATGAAAATGCCCCCGGAAGTTCTAGTGCGGAAATATCCAAAATGGCCGACACTATATCTAACCTACAAGATACGGTTGGAGTTCTCCAAACCGAACTATCTAAGGTTAGCTCTAGTGTAAGCTCGGATGTGTCTAGCATGAAGAAAATGATAGAGGCACTGATGGGGAAAACCAAGGAGTCCACGGAACCACCTCTCACTACCAACGATGTTAGCTCGGACGAAGATTCCATTCCGGATATCGACGAGATGGAAGCTAACATCGCTTTAGCTAAGGCGAAAGCCAAAGCAAAAGCCGATAAAAAGGCTAAGGGTGGTGTGAGCTCCGAGGGCTCCAAGTCTCAATCGGCTAACGGTTCGGGGTCTCAATCTAAAGTTCCACCACCTCCCAATTACGAGTCTATTCACCCTATTGCCACTATGCCACACATGGTTAATGTTGGAGTTCCTCCCATGCTTAACACTAACGAGTTTTCTTCTTGGAAGTTCGATATGGAGTCTCACATTTCAGGATCTTGCACCGCATTGTGGAGAAGCATTCTATATGGATTTCACCCTCATGATCCGAACAACTTGACTCCAAGAGAGGATGTGGAATTTCAACTCAACAAGACCGCTCTTGTGACCATCCAAAAGGCCCTCCCAAGAGAACATCTTGAACACATTCGCGGTATCAAGACCGCCAAGGAAGCTTGGGATAAGCTTGACTCCTTGTTCCAAGGCAATGCAAGCATCCAATCATCAAAATATGATGTTGCTCTTGACAAGTCCGAGAACTTTGTCATGCATGAAGATGAGAGTCCCGAGGAGCTATATAGAAGAGTGGTCACCCTTGGCAATCAATTAAGGGACTTTGAAAAGGAGAAAATCTCCGATGAGTGGATCAAGAGGAAATTTGTCAAGGCCATAACTCCTTTTGAGAAGAATCTCTCCACTAGCATTCGAACAAGATCCGACTACAACTCACTCAACTCCATTGGTGTCCTTAGTGAGTTCATAGCCATATATTTGTCTCACAAGAGCGCGGATGATGCTCTTGCTCGCTCAAGAGGCCATGGGAAGTCTCCTAACCTTGCCTTAAAATCTAAGGCCATGGCCAAGATAGAAGAAGTGGATGATGATGATGATGATGAGGACTATGAGGATACATACAAGGGTGCCCACAAATGTATTGCTCTTGCCATGCAAGGGTATTGGAAGAGATGGGAGGCTCACAGGGCCGGTGCCCCTAGACCTTCAAGGAACAAGACCTTTAGGAAGAAAGGGGAGCGGCCAAGGACTTGTTACAATTGTGGAAGTACAAACCACTTCGTCAAAGAGTGTCCTTTTGAGCCACGAGAAGAGAATGAAGGGAAGCTTGTTCGCAAGGACAAGAACAAATATCCACAAAACAAGAACCTCGCTAGAAGAGTCCCAAGGGCTCTATATGTTCAAGAGGGCCCAACATTGGAAACATACTACTCCGGAGATGAAGGAGAAGATGAAGTCGTAGGTGTCGCCCACGTCGCCATAGCTACGACTTCCTCTTCATCGGTCTCTCTATTCGAATCTCCTAATGAGAAGGCATCGATCTGACCTACATGTCTCATGGCAAAAGCCACCGCGGTAATATCTTCCACCTCCAAGTCTATTATCACTAGCTCTCCCTCATTATTGGATTGTGTTGAAAACATTGTTGATGATGAGGAGGCCAAGAACCTAGGTTCTTGGTTGTGTAGTCTTGAAGGTGAAACTAAAGAAAAGGTAAAAGCTCTTCTAAGGCAACTTGATGATGCCAACTCTCTCATTGATGAGAAGGAGGAGATCATCACGACCTTGGAGAACCATGGCGGTAGCCATGAGAATCATGATGACGAACTCGTCAAGTCTCTCGAAAAGGAGAGATCCATGAGAGCTTCGCTTGAAGAGAAACTATCAAGTCTACAAGAGACTTATGCTATTAGTGTTTCTAAGTTTAGAAAAGATAACGAAAAATCTCTTGCCAAGCTTAAGAAAGAACATGCCAAATCTATTGTTTTACTTAAAGAATTTGAAGAGGAAGAGTTAAAGCTAGGAATAGCCCATGAAAAACTTGTCGAGGAACATGACAAACTAAAAGGGGAGTTTGCATCTCTCAAAGAAATTCATGACAAACTTGCTAAGTCTCGAATCAAGCTTCTAGCTCAACAATCTAATAAGCATGTTGCATCTTCATCAAATAGCATTGTTATTATGCCTACCTCTTCTACTACAACTAACATTGTAGGGAAGGAAAGAATTCTCAATGATGCAATAAGCTCTCAAGGTGCCAAGAAAGGAAAAGAGGGACTTGGCTTTGTTTCCAAGTCAAAGAAGAAATCCAAGAGTGTCACCTCTCCCTCCAAAAATGTTATCTTTGTGAAAGAGGGTGAGGTGCCCAAAGAAAAGGAGACCAACGCCATTATGGGTGGTGATACCTCTAGGGGGAGCATCACTCATAATGATTTTGCCGGAAAATAGAACCCATCTTATGTTCTTATGAAATCTAGAGATGGACATGTTTATGCTAAATACGTTGGTACTTCTTATGGTGATGATTATAATTGGACTATTTGGGTTCCTAAGAGCCTTGTGACTAACAAAATAGGACCCATTGAAGGATGGGTACCTAAATCAAGAAATTGATCTCTTGTAGGGAAACGCTTCCGGAGCACATAGATGGACAGTGGATAGTGGTGCATCCCAACACATGACCGGAAGCCATGACGCAATAAGTAATATTGAACCTCCTCTACCACATCTCAATTGTGTTACAATTGGTGACAAGTCCGAGCTTAAGGTATTGGGACGAGGCAAGGTAGCTATCTCAAATGATTTATCAATTGAGAATGTTCTCCTTGTTGAGTCCCTTGGCTATAACTTGATGTCCGTTCTTCAACTTGCAAATTGTGGTTTTACCTCGTTCTTTAATAAAGAGAGTGTGTTTGTAACTTGGGAGACTTCTCTTAAAGTAGCCTTTGTTGGGTTTGTCGAGAACGACATGTATGTAGTGGACTTCTCTAAAGAAGACACGTGTGCCGCGACATGCCTAATGGCTAAAGTTGATGTGGGATGGCTTTGGCATCGCCGACTAGCCCACACCAATATGAGAATGTTACATGACCTCCAAAGTGGCAATCACGTTCTAGGACTAACCAAAGCTAAGTTTGCTAAAGATCGTGTGTGTAGCTCTTGTACCTTTGGGAAGCAACATGGAGAACAACACCCAACCAAGACAACTATCTCCACCACAAGAATTCTCGAGCTCATTCACTTAGATCTCTTTGGCCCACTATCTTATGATAGCCTCGGAGGAAAGAAGTATTGCTTGGTGATTGTGGATGATTATTCAAGATATTGTTGGGTGTATTTCTTCAAGAGGAAAAGTGAGACTCAAAATAGAGTCATCGAGTTCATCACTCTAGTGGAGCGCCAACACAATGCTACCATCTTGGCCATTCGGAGTGATAATGGCTCGGAGTTCAAGAACTACACCGTTGAGGGTTTTCTTAGTGAAGAAGGCATTGCTCATCAATATTCCACTCCCTATACCCCTCAACAAAATGGTGTTGCGGAGAGAAAGAACCGGACTTTGATGGATGCGGCTAGGACTATGATTGCGGAGTTCTCTTGTCCTTATAACTTTTGGGCCAAAGCCGTCTCCACCGCTTTTCATGCTACCAATCGGCTCTATCTTCGCAAGATCTTGAACAAGACTCCCTATGAGATTCTCACGGGCAAGAAACCGGATGTATCTTATTTCAAGGTCTTCGGTTGCAAGTGCTTCATTCGCAAGAAAGGAAAACGGTTGTCAAAATTTGAGACTAGATCTTATGAGGGTATCTTTGTTGGCTATGCCACGAATGCTCACGCCTATAGTCTACAACAAGTCCACCGGGCAAGTTGAAGAAGCTATAGACGTAGTGTTTGATGAGGACAACGGCTCCCAAGGGGGGCGTATAGATCATGGTGTTGTAGGAGATGCAATTCCTCCCATCGTCATAAGAAGAACGGGGATTGGTGAAATAATTCCCATTGAGGGTTACCGGATGACGGAGGGAGAAGGACTATGCCCCACTCAAGTGGAGCCATTGACTACACCCATTGATGATCAAGCTATCCAACAAGATGCACCAAGCCCTCAAGCTAACTATCAAGGCCAAGCTAATGAACAAGGCCAAGCAACACATCTAAATCATGATCAAGATTCTATTATTGTTGAGAATGCTCAACCTAGTGGTGATTCATCACCCATCTTTGATCAAGGACGAAATGAAGATGGACATGTATCCGATGAAGAAGGTGATTCTCAATCAATATCCAAGGAATCTTTGGAGGAGATACTAGCTCGTAGAGCAAAGAGTAGGCTAGAGAATCTTGAACGAGCGGGTCATACGGAGGACATGATTCTTGGACAAGTTCGTGGAAGAGTGGTCACTAGAAGGCAATTGGCGGATTTTAGCAAGGCTCATGCTTTTGTCTCCTTCATTGAACCCAAGAAGGTATATGAAGCTCTCGAAGATCAAGATTGGCTTGAAGCCATGCATGATGAACTCAATAACTTCGAGCGCAACAAAGTGTGGAAATTAGTGCCAAGACCCAAGGATTGCAAAAATGTCATTGGCACCAAATGGGTGTTCAAGAACAAGCAAGACAAAATTGCATTGTCATTCGCAACAAGGCAAGATTGGTGGCCCAAGGTTTTTCTCAAGTCAAAGGTATCGATTTCGGTGAAACTTTTGCCCCCGTAGCTTGCCTTGAATCCATTCGTATCTTACTTGCTTATGCATCTCATCATAACTTCAAGTTACAACAAATGGATGTCAAATGTGCTTTCCTTAATGGTCCCATTAATGAGTTAGTATATGTCAAGCAACCTTCGGGTTTCGAGGATCCCAACCACCCCGATCATGTCTATAAACTTGATAAGGCGCTCTATGGACTTAAACAAGCTCCACGTGCGTGGTATGAGCACCTTAAAGAGTTTCTAGTAGATCGCGGGTTTAATGTTGGTTTAATCGATCCCACCCTCTTTACCAAGACGGTTGGAGGTGACATGTTCATATGCCAACTCTATGTGGATGACATCATTTTTGGGTCTACTAACACCTTGTTCAATGAGGAGTTTTGCAAGCTTATGACCGATAGGTTTGATATGTCTATGATGGGAGAGTTGGAATTCTTCCTTGGATTTGAAGTAAATCAATATTATGAAGGGACTTTCATCAAACAAGCCAAATACACTCAAGACATGATCAAGAGGTTTAATATGAATGATGCCAAACCTATGAAGACTCCTATGTCCACTACCACCGACTTGAAACCCGACCCCAACGGTAAAGAGGTAGATCAAAAGGTATACCGCTCCATGATTGGCTCTTTGCTATACCTTTGTGCATCTAGACCCGATATCATGTATAGCGTAGGTAAATGTGCAAGGTTTCAAGCCTCCCCAAGGCAAAGTCATTTGGAAGCTGTGAAACGGATCTTTCGATATCTAGTTCATACCCCAAACTTCGGTCTTTGGTACCCCAAGGGTTCAAGCTTTCAGCTCATTGGATACTCGGATGCGGATTATGCGGGAGAGAAGACGGATAGGAAGTCCACATCCGGGGGTTGTCAATTCCTTGGCCGCTCCTTGGTATGTTGGTCTTCTAAGAAGAAAAATTGCATTGCTCTCTCCACCACTGAGGCCGAGTATATCTCCGCGGCAAGTTGTTGTGCCCAATTGCTATGGATGAGGCAAACCTTGAAGGATTATGGTATTCATTTTGACAAGATGCCTCTTCTTTGTGACAATGAGAGTGCTATCAAGATCGCCTACAACCCGGTTCTTCATTCCAAGACGAAGCACATTGAGATCCGTCATCATTTCATTCGGGATCATGTTGAGAAAGGTGATATTGATCTCTCATATGTCTCCACAACGGATCAACTTGCCGATATCTTCACGAAGGCCCTTGATGAACCAAGATTTCGAGCTTTGAGGAATGAACTAAATGTCATAGATTCCTCCAACTTCACTTGAAACCTTGCATATCTACCCTCATTATGCATGCTATTAGGCTTAGATGTAGGCATGGACATAGGGGGAGCACTACTCAATTCATGAATACGCACTCCTCCTATTATGCGAAAAATAAATCATCATTGCATATCTAGTCATTTGTGACTTATTGTGCTTAATTGTGAGTAGTAATTTTGGAGCCAAGATATATCTTCACGGTGCCAAGTTACACACTCAAACATGGTGGCCTCGGCCACCGACCATTGTGTGTGCTTTGGATCTTTCACGCCTATCATATCTCCGTCTTGACAACTCGTGCGGGTTCGGTCTTCTATCTTTTTGTTGCTTCTTGCGGACCCCTTCGAGTAATGTCTCTCGTATATCAGTGACGTTTTTCCAACCCAAGCCTCCTTTGCCCAAACCATTGCTTCCATCGAAATGCTCGTGTTTTTCTAATCTTGGCGCGCGAAAATTTGGTTAAGCGGAGGCTCCGGTGAATCCACCGGAGGCTCCGCTGCCAAGGGCGGAGGCTCCGGTGAATCCACCGGAGGCTCCGCTGGTCCTGTCCACCGGAACACCACCGGATGCTCCGCTGACCCACAGTGGCTCAGCGGGCCAAAACTTAACTGTTTTGGGACAGGGAGCGGAGGCTCCGGTGCGAACCACCGGAGGTTCCGCTGGTGGGAGCGGAGGCTCCGGTGAAACCACCGGAGGCTCCGGTGAAACCACCGGAGGCTCCGCCGGCGGAAAATTTCTGAGGATAAGAGCTGGGCGTGCGGGGGTAAGTGAGATTCACTTTCACTTTTCCCCACCCGCCCCCATCTTCCTCCTCAAGAACCGCCGCCGCCCCAAGGTTTTCGCCGCCGGATTCGAGCGTTCCACCGCGGGAAGGCCCTCTCCTCGCCTTGGGACGCTCCGGGAACCTTCCCTCCCTCCTTTTTCACCATGGATGCCGCGGGTACGTGCTCTCTCTCTCTCTCATCTAGTTGATGGATGGGATGCATAGGAGTTCATGTGCTTTGCCTCTAGATTCGTGGATTTGGAGTTTTAGGAGTGGGATTTCTCAAGTACAAACCCTAGTAACCTAGGTAAGGCTTGTTAGGCTTGAATCGTTGCGGTTGTTGGGAGTTTTAGCCCTAACCCTAGATTATTCAACCCTAACACCCCGTGTATCTAGGTTTCTTGGTTTTGTGCGTGCCTTACCAACTCGAGCATTACTCTTTGTTCATGATCTTCTTGCTTTCTCTGTTAGATGCTTCCGGTTCCAAGGGAAAAGGGCAACGGTACAAGACCACCGGCCGCCGCAAGCCTCAACCCGTGGATGAGGTTCAAGCCGAACTTGACAGCTCTCAAGGCAAGCGCAAGCGCTTCCCGGCTCCCGAGAAGACTTTGCCAAGGAGGAACACCACACGAACCGCCTCCAAGATGTCCGAGGCTATGTTCTTGAAGGAAAGGCGTGCGAATCCATATGTGGTTGCCCCTGATCGTTTGATGCCCCAATTCAGGGGAAAGGATCCACGCTTTCACACCGTCTTCCAAGGGCAGATTTTTAGTGAGATTTTGATGAGGAAGCCGAAGGAAAATGTCGTCCCCCAACACGCCATTAGTATTGGGCACATGGAAAGGAATCACAAGTACTTTGGAGAGGCTCTTGAGCTCATTCACAAGTTTGGTCTTGGTCCCATTATTACTCTTCAACAAGATTTCGACGAAGAGCTTGTTTGTCAGTTTCTTGCCACGGTTCATCTCTCCAATGAGACCGAGCGTAATATGATTTGGATGACTAAGGATAGACAGCTTGACATCACATGGAAAGATGTTGGCATCATTCTTGGTGGCTACCCAGATTTTGGTCCATTTGCTGAGGGAGAAGAGTTTGCCAACGGATGGTTCCGAGTTCATATCATTAACACCTCCTCACTTCCCAAGGATGGACTTACTCCTCTCTATCATTGGAAGAAATACGCCGTTGGGTTTGTGAAGGGCCTCTATCCCACATATGACATCATGTTGCGCATCTATCGCGAGACCATCAACCCAAAGGCGGGCAATGTGGATGAGATTCAAGGATTTTTGAAGAACCTTATGCTCCTTACTCACCAACACCGGATGGATGACACTCCACGCAAGCTTGATGTGTTGGATTATATTTGGAATGAGTTGTGGTATGCCATTGTCAACCGGAAGAATGCTTGTTTTGGGCCATTCATCATGAAGATCATCCTTGACGTATGGAATAAGAAGTTTCCGAATGAACCTCTTGATGATGCCCATTGGATCTCTCACACGGAAAAGAGGCTTCTCATGAAAGATCACACCGAACCCGTTGTGCATCCCACTCCCGCCATCCGCAAGCACAAGGCTAGGCCTCGCATCATTGTTGATGAGGAAGAAGACAAGGGTCCATCTCAACCTCCTCCCTCTAGCAATGCCTTCAAATGGATGGCAAGAGCTCTCAAGAAAGTGTTTCGGTTGAACAAGAAAATAGAGCAACACCAATGGGAAGAACACTATGATAAGGAACTCAAGAACCGCCACAAAGCTCAAGCTTCTCGTCAACGTCTCCGTGAGGAAGGCCTCTCCATTGAATCCCCGGTTCTTGATAGTATCACCAATTGGGATGAGTGGCAAGCAAAGGACTCCAAGGGCAAGCTTATTGAGTGGTCCGAGGAAGAAGGAGATGAAGCCACTAGCTCTCACCACCGTGATCCCTCCCCGGCTCCGGAAGCCTCTTCCTCCTCCTCCGAGTGATTTGGGACGTTTGCATCTTGGTCTCTCTCTTTTTGGTATCTTGATGCCAAAGGGGGAGAGATTTATATTAGGAACGGGCATTTGAATGGGTCTCCCTCAAGCTTCTTCATTTTGCATCTTTCATTTGGCTTGAGGGAGTTTGGTTTCTTATCGGATCATTTGGAACTTCGGCTTATCTATCGTGAACTTCGTCATATTATGTTATGTGAACCTCGTATGTCATATTATGTTCGTGTGAACCTCGTTTGATGTTATTTATGTGTTATATGTGTGTACTGTGATATTGTTGTCATGTCATTCTTATATATCATGCCTAAATGCTCTCAATATGAAAGGAGCATACCTTTAGGGGGAGCTCCGTTCATATTGTGTTATAATCATACAAATAGTTATGTTGTCATCAATTACCAAAAAGGGGGAGAATGAAAGATCATCGTCCGTTTTGGTAATTATATGATAACACAACTATTTGATCTAATGTTTGTTCAATAGATGGAAATGCCCAGGTTTAAACAGGTTCACTTATTCTATGGGGCAAATGATCAGTTTATATGAAAAGTGCAAGGAGAAACGAATCCAGGAAAGTGAAATATGCAGGAGCGGAGGCTCCGGTGTTTCCACCGGAGGCTCCGCCCAGGATCCGGTGGTGGTCCGGTGGGAGCTCCGCCAAAACCCCGCTCTGGAGCAAATGAGCGGAACAAGGAGCGGAAGCTCCGGTGGAGTACCGGCGGGCGGAACCTCCGCCATTTCCACCGGAGGCTCCGCCATCCTCCAACACACGAGCTGCACGCAAAAAGGGATCCGGTGGGGTTCCGGTGGAAGCTCCGCGCAAATGCCCTTCTGTTTGAGCAGAGCGGATGTTCCACCGGAACCTCCGGTGGACCTCCGGTGCCTTCCCTTTCCTAGGGTAACTGGGCTCCGGTGGGGGGTCCGGTGGAAGCTCCGCTTAAACTGCCTTTCTGTTTGGGCAGAGCGGATGTTCCACCGGAGCCTCCGGTGAGCTTCCGGTGGGCGGAACCTCCGCAGGTCCCACCGGAGCCTCCGCTCAGTATTCCAGCGCAAACTAGCTGTTGCGCTGCGCAACTGTGGAGCATGCTGAAGACCACCGGAGCCTCCGGTGCCCTGGACTGCAAACGGTCACTTAAATGCAAGGGGTATAAATACCCCTTCCCCTACCTCTTAAATGCCAAGCTTTTCCCATTCTCTCTCCTAGCCATTAATGAAAGCTTCAACCACCTAGATCTCCCACTCCGTCCACCCAAACACTCCCAAACTTGGTGGAGAGCTAGAGGAGACCTAGATCCACACTTCCACCAAAGGAATCTGAAATCCATCCACCACAACCTAGTAGATCTAGAATCCTACTTGAGGCCTAGAAACCTTAGTAGATCTCGTGCTTGTAGTTTCCACCTTGTTGCAAGAAGCTACGGATTGCTTGAGAGCCTCCATCCATCTTGTGGAGTGACCTCAAGTCCTTGTAAAGGTTTGGTCAACGCCCTCAAGTCGACCTCATATTGGAAACGAGCATCTCCCTCACCGGAGAAGCTCAAGGAGAACAAGGTGTGCACAACCGTGCTATTGAGGAGCGCCTAGGTGGCTCCCCACCTCTCCAACATAGACGTACTTCTCTTTGAGAAGGAACTACGGTGAATCATATCCTTGTCTCCTTGTTTACACTTGTTGTTTGCTTTTCTACCTTACGCTTTACTTCCGTTGCGCATATCGTTTTGTTCACATAGGTTGCTCACATAGTTGCACATCTAGAGAACCTTACTTTATCTTGCTAAGCCCCACTAAAAGGAAAAGAAAAGAAAAATTGGTAGTCAACCTATTCACCCCCCCTCTAGTTGACCATAGTGCACTTTCAAAGAGGCCGAGCCATTATTGTTTTCACTAGTGGAGCTTGATACATATCATTTTGGTTGATTTTATGGACATTACTTGAGAAATCTTGTGCCTGTTTCATAGAGTTTTTGCTAGTGTCTTTCTTGTTCTTGCAATATCTCTACCATATAATTGCTAGCCACATTTGTCTCCTAGAGTGAGTGTGTTTCCTTAGTGATTTTTTATCACATTAGACAGTAAATAGGAGTTGTTATTTTGGTGTTGTTAGGTATCCCAACCAAGCCCCACCATATACCCTGTTTTGTCTTGTGATACTTGATATCCTGGTTATTCTCTTCTCACACTTGGTACACTTATTCATTGCTACTTGTTGGTAATTAAATCCTATTCACTTTAGAACGGTAAGAAACACCTTTCTTTGCTGGTTTTGAGTGAGTTGTGAGAGAACACCACCACCCATTGTTATTTTATTTTCACTAACACTTTAATCAATGGAGTCTACTGCTAGTGATGATCTGCAGGGTAAAAAGCCCGAGGAGGTGCTTAACAAGAAGACGGGGGATGATTTGGTCACATGGACCGATTTTGCAAAATTTGAAGACATGGTGGCCAAAGGGATTGAGAAAAGAATTGATGATTATGATGACAGATTGAGAGAAGAATTGCAAGAGATGGATCTAAAATTACAAAAGCTGCTACTCAAGATTCTCTCCAGACTTTGCAAGAATCCGTGACAAATATGACAAGGAAAATTGCTAATTTTTCCACTTTAGTACAACAACAACAAAGAGCTCCCAATACTAATGTTTTTGCTGATTTGGATGATGGCTGAGCCAATTTACTTGGAGGCCGTGGAGGACTTGGTGCTAGGAGAGTACCAATGGCTGAAAACAATAGGGAGGATGATGGTTTGGGAAAACCAAATTTTTCTATCGCTACTCTCACATGTGATTCTGAGGATGTTGAAGAATATTTGATGTGGGAATTGAAGATTGAGAAGCCGTGGAGATTACATGATTACACTGAGGATAGGAAGATCAAGCTTGCATCTTCTGGATTTGATGGCTATGCTCTCTTGTGGTGGAATGGCATCACACAATTGAGAGAAAGGAATGGTGATCCAGAAATTGTTATATGGAGAGTTATGAAGCAACTAATGAGGGAAAGATTTGTTCCAAAAATTATGTGAGAACTCCCTATGACAAATTGCAGCAATTGAAGCAAGGCACAAAGTCCGTGGATCAATATTACAAGGAGATGGAGTTGATACTTCAAAGGGCTCGGGTTAGAGAGGAACCAGAACAAACAATGCAAAGATTTCTTTGAGGTTTGCAATTCAAGATAAGAAGCATTGCGAGGCATGTGCAATATGAGGATATGACAGATTTATTGTATCAAGCAAGAGAGGCAGAAAAGAGGCTGGCCAAAGAGGCTCAATTGACTACTAGGAGGAGTTATCCTCCAAAAACTTCTGTTTTCTCACCACCTACACCTCAAGCTTCAAAATTTAGTGGTAGTACAAGTTCCAAACCCGAGACAAGCACTTCAAATTCGAAGAAAACAATACAACCAGCAGCTAGTGCAAGTGGTCTACTACATCTACAGCAAGAAATAGAGAGATGAGATGCCATACATGTGGAGGAAAAGGACACTCTAAGAGATAATATATTAACAAGAAAATCATGCTTATTAATGAGGATAATGAGTATGAGACTGCTGATGATGCTGATCCTAACGAGGAGGAGGATTATGATGATGGTGATGGTCCTGTTGATGCATATGCTACTTATTATCCTACCATTATTTGCACCCAAAAATCATCGAGTGTTATTCCAAGTTAAGAAAATCAGAGGTGCAATTTGTTCCAACCAAAGCAATTGTAGGTCCTCAAATGCCTTGCAAGGTGATCATTGATGGAGGGAGTTGCAAAAATTTAGCAAGCAAAGATTTGTGTGCAAAGCTCAAGTTGAGATATATTCCACACCCACACCCTTATTATATTCAGTGGTTGAGTGACAAAGAGGAGATTAAGGTGTGCCATATTGTGAGAGTGGAATTTTGGATTGGAGCATACAAAGACACCATTGAGTGTGATGTGGTTCCCATGTCTGTTTGCCACATGATATTTTGTAGACCTTGGAAATTTGATAGAAGTGTTATACACCATGGAAGAGCAAACACATATCAATTGAATTGGCATGGGAATGACATTATTTTGAGGCCTATGACACCACAACAAATCGTAAATGAGTCTCATAAAAAACCTGAAGTGAATCTAGAAAAGGAGAGCACGAGAGATGAAAGGAGCGAAAACAAAAAATATATGGGTGAAAACAAGCCTAGGCCAAGTGGTAAAAGTAAGGGAGTGAGCTTATTAACAATGTTAGCCACCAAAGATGACTTGAGAGAGTTTAGTGAGGATCCTAGTTTAGTACCTATAGTGCTCATGCACAAGGGGGAAATTTTAGTTTCTAATGACACGACCCCTCTCCCTATTGGTGTTTCTAATGTTTTGCAGTTGGTGATATTTTTCCAGAAGAGATACCCTTGGGTCTGCCACCATTGAGAGGGATTGAGCACCAACTTGATCTTATTCCTGGTTCATCATTGCCAAACCAAGCTCCATATAGGACAAATCTCCAAGAAACAAAGGAAATCCAGAAACAAGTACAAGAGCTACTAGACAAAGGGTATATTCGAATCAGCCTTTCTCATTGTGATGTTCCTGTTATTTTAGTCCCTAAGAAATATGGTACATGGCGCATGTGTGTAGATTGTAGGGAAATTAACAACATCACTATTCGTTATCGTTATCCTATACCATGTTTGGAAGACATGTTAGATGAATTAAGTGGTGTTGCTGTTTTCTCTAAAATTGATTTGCGTAGTGGTTACCATCAAATTAGGATGAAAGAGGGGGATGAGTGGAAAACAACCTTTAAAACAAAATTTGGTTTATATGAATGGTTAGTGATGTCTGTTGGTTTAACTAATGCACCTAGTACTTTCATGAGACTTATGAACCATGTTTTGAGAGATTTTATTGGCAAGTTTGTGGTAGTTTATTTTGATGATATTCTCATATATAGCCACAATGAATATGAACACATTGATCATATTAGACAAGTCTTGCATGTGCTAAGAGAAAACAAATTATTTGATAATCTAGAGAAGTGCACTTTTTGTAAGGATAAGGTCATATTTCCGGGATATGTTGTATCTAAACATGGGATAGAGGTAGATGAGTCTAGAATTGAAGCAATTAAAAACTGGCCAATTCCCATGAATGTGAGTCAAGTAAGAAGTTTTAATGGACTTGCTGGATTTTATAGAAGATTTGTGAAAGACTTTAGTACTATTGCTGCCCCTTTGAATGATTTGACTAAGAAATGTGTTGATTTTGAGTAGGAGGGTGCTCAAGATATTGCTTTTGATACTTTGAAGAATAAGTTGATTTTGGCTCCATTGTTAATGCTTCCAAGTTTTCATAAACAATTTGAAATTGAATGTGATGCTAGTGGTATTGGTATTGGAGGCGTGTTGATGCAAGATAGAAAACCAATTGCTTATTTTTCTGAGAAATTGCATGGTGCACAATTGAATTATTATGTTTATGATAAAGAATTGTATGCGCTTATTAGAACTCTTGAGGTCTGGAAACATTATTTGTGGCCAAAAGAATTTATCATACATTCTGATCATGAGGCATTAAATTTTTTTAAAGAGCCAATATTATCTTAATAAGAGACATGCTAAGTGGATAGAGTTCATTGAGTCTTTCCCATACATTATTAAATATAATAAATGATTGGATAATGTAGTTGCTGATGCTTTATCTAGGAAAAACATGTTACTCACGAAATTGGATGTCCAAGTTTCGGGTTTGGAGTGCCTAAAACAATTATATGTTGAAGATAATGAGTTTTCTGTGCCTTTTGCTAAATGTTCTAATGTGAAAGATTGGGATAAATATCATATACATGATGGATTTCTGTTTAGAGCTAATAAATTATGTATTCCCAGGTGTTTTTTGCGTTCGATGTTATTGCAGGAATCTCATAGTGGTGGATTGATGGTACACTTTGTACGTGAGAAAACATTGCTTATGTTGGCTGATAATTTTTACTGGGCACACATGAGGCGTGATGTGTATTGGTTTGTGCAACGTTGCATTACTTGCAACAAGGCTAAATCAAAATTGAAGCCTCATGATTTGTATACTCCTCTTCCTGCACCTACTACACCATGGAAAGATATTAGTATGTATTTTGTGCTAGGATTACCGAGGACTAAAAGAGGATATGATTCTATAATTGTGGTAGTGGATAGATTCTCTAAGATGTCACACTTCATTGAATGCCACAAGAGCGACGATGCGTCGCATATTGCTAATTTGTTTTTCAGCTACATAGTGAGACTACATGGAGTACCAAGGACTATTGTTTCTGATCGTGATGTGAAGTTTATGAGTTATTTTTGGAAGACACTATGGAGGAAGCTAGGAACAAAGCTGGTGTTTTCAACTACATGTCACCCCCAAACTGATGGACAAACTGAGGTGGTGAATTGCACATTATCAACATTATTGCGCACCATGATTAAGAAAAATTTGCGGGAGTGGGAGGAGTGTTTGCCACATGTTGAATTCACATACAACAGGGTTGTTCATTCTACTACTTAGCTATGCCCGTTTGAGGTGGTTTATGGATTCAAACCCATTACACCACTTGATTTGTTGCCACTTCCCATACAAGAGAGAACAAATATGGAGGCATTCAAGAGAGCTGATTTTGTGAGGAAAATACATGAGAAAACAAAGGAGGCCATAGAGAAGAAAGGGAAGTATGTGGCTAAGAGTGTAAACAAGAAGATGAAGGAGGTGTTGTTTCGGCCAGGAGACATGGTTTGGGTTCACTTTCGAAAAGATAGATTTCCAAAAAATTGAGAAAATCCAAATTGATGCCTAGAGGTGCTGGTCCATACAAACAACTTGCAAAAATTAATGACGATGCCTACAAGATAGACCTTCCAGTTGATGAGTTTGGTGTGAGTAATTCATTCAATGTTGCTGATTTGACACCATACCTTGGAGATGACCTTGATGTGTCGAGGTCACGCCTTTTCAAGGGGGGGGGGGGAGGATGATGAGGACATCCCTAATTATTTACCACATGATGAGGTTGTTATCCAAGAGAAGCATGATGAAGTGAGACTTGGGCCAATAACAAGATCAAAGGCCAAGCTACTAGAACAACAGGTGAACTCACTCTAAAATTGAATATAATGTTTGTGCTTATAAGAATTTTATACTACCTAACTCTATGCATTTATATATGATCAGGGTTATTGATAACACAAACATGGAGGTGGAAAATATCATGGAGGAGCTGGAAAACAAGATAGAGATGCTGGAAAACAAGGAGCATGAAGAAAACAATTTTTCCCAGCTGGAAAACAAACATACGAGTGTGGAAAACAAGACTACAAGTGTGGAAAATAAGGATACACATTTTTTGCACAAGTACTCAAGTGAGGAGAAACAAGGAGGGCGACCCACAAGATGTGCTGCGCCATATAGAGAAGTCCTACTCCTAGTAGGCAAGGACCTGCGTGTCCTAATAGGCCGAACCCACGTATGGGTCGGGTTGTATCTCTAGAGAGTCCAAAATCGAGTCCAATTCGAATAAGGCTAGGAGGTTCTTGCGCAATGCCATTGTGGCCGCACCCCCTCCCTCTTAAATACCTCCCACCTGCGTGTGGATTAGTTAGACCAAGTTTAAACCAAAAACCCTAGAACCTCTAGATTGTATTTGCTTGAAGCATTCATCTTGAAGTATACCTTTGCAAATTCTGCGTGTTATCTGTTGTTCCACCGGGAATAAGGGGATACATGACCACCTCGTAGTCTTTGATTACGTTGTGCAAGAGTGTGTAGTTGAGAATATCCAAAGAGATTGATGGTTGTTGCATTGGCAACAAGGATTATCCAAGGAGAGTTTTCAGGGGAACACTAGTTATCATACCACCACCATTATTTCGAGTTGCTCTCGAGAGAAGATCGGGCCACCCCATATCACAACGAGAAGCACCAGCATGTGTGACATCGTCCGACACACTGTCCCCGCTGGCCAGACGCTGGACTCGTCGAACTCCCACCAACCAAAACCGGGTGTATCAGAGGAACCAGAACGCGGCGAGCGCGGCGAAGGCCAGTGACATGACGCCGTAAAACGCCAGGAGCGGAGCCATCCGGCTTGGGAGGTAGCCATAGATGCGACCGTTCTTCCATATGGTCTTACCCTCCGCGGCCACATCCAGGGAAGTGTGAAACGTTATACAACTAAGAATTTTAGGGGTAGTTTCAATAATGTACCATAAGAAGGCTTAATGCTTTTATTGGTAGGTAAAAATTTAATGATTTAAAGCTAGTGCTTGGCTAGTGCCTTTTTTTAATGATCTCTCGGAAGAGCCGTATGTTAGCCAAGATATACCATCAATCTATTTTTTTTTAATTAAATACAATGCTGTTTAAATAATTTGCTTATGATAACATGTGTTTGTACTCCCTTCGTCGCAAATTAGTTGTCATAGATTTGTCAAAATATGGATTTGTCTATACACTAAAATACGTCTAGATACATCTATATTTTGACAAGTCTATGATAACAAATTTAGAATGGAGGGAGTAAAATATAAAAGTATGTTTAATCAAATTTAGAACGGAGGGAGTAAAATATAAAAGTAGGTCAATAGCGACGTGATTTCGTCTTGGATAGCGCGGCATCATCAAAGCTCAAATGATGGATAAACTAGCGTCTATTTGATTTTACCGAGAAAGCAGTCAAAGATAACTCGAAGACCCGAACCGAGTTGGTTGATTTGGTGTGTCACTGTCGCTCTCGGAGGGGGGCTCGACAAAGGTCACACGCACTTCCCCTGATCTCCTCCTCGTTTCCCCCAAATCTCCAGCAACTCGGCTAGATCGCCGGCGATCTTCTCGGCGGCGGTCTGCGACTGGCGCGGGCGCTAGCTACCACCTCACCCTTCTAGTTGTAGAAAACCCCACGCTCTGCAAAATAAGTACCGAGAAAGCGAGAGAAGAGGGGATGACTAGCCTGTCCATCACGGTGATGACGCTGAACCTCCACGAGGGGGATCAGCCAAGCGAGAGCCCTAACAGTTGGGAGAAGCGCCGCGACATCTGCGTCAGCGTCATCACCAGCTACTCCCCCACCATTCTCTGCACCCAGCAAGGTGAGCGAGGGTGCTACGGTTCCCTTTTATCGTGTCATGTGACTGATTTGGTTCAATCGTTCATCGAGATGCACTACGCGTGGAACTTGATCTCTGGCGGATCGAAGAAGATTCCACATTAGCCACGAAAAGAGCGTGGATTGGCTTGGCAGTCTATACGAGCTTAAATGCGTTGTTTATTTCCTATGCTAGGCTCTTAACACTGTATTTAGAGTTCCAGATTCACTGTATTTTTGCTCGCATTGGTCAACTCTGTGACTTCAAAACTTTCCTTTCCCTCATTGTTTTACTAGTTGCTTTCGTTAGTTCATTCTAGGCTTGAAATAATAGGTCTCATATGCAGGGTTGAGGTGTCAGCTGGACTACATACAGCAGTGCCTGCCTGGTAATGATTTCTCTCTATGTTACTCCCCCCCCCCCCCCCCCCCCCCCCCTTCGTTCTTGCATGCTAAATTTTCTACAATACCGAATCATCTTTTCTACCTTTACTATGTACTGGATGATCAAGCTTCTCGTTCGGAATGATGATTGAGACTAGTCTCTAATATCATCTGGGGGCTCTGCTACGAACTGGTGGAAATGTAAACCTAATTGAACTCATCAATATTCTGCATTATCAATAATAGATTTCTCAAGCTGCGTGGTATTAGCATATATCATGCTTAAAACATGTCGTTGTTATCCGAAACAATAGTGTTTTTCTCAAACACACAACCAAGTTCGTGTTATTTGTATTTAGAAAAAAGTGTCAAGATGACCTGAACCTTACAAGATGAAAGGAAAGCAAAGCCAACAAAGGAAAACGAACTAAGCTACCCAAAAGCATCAGAAACAAGAACTGAAAAAACTCTAGAACTAGCTAGCCAAACTACAGGGGTTGGTCCGGAGGCCTGGCATGCAACAGCAGAAGCTTGAGAACCTTCGCACTGAAAACAACATTTTTACAAAATGAAGGAGGAGGAACTCTGTATTGTCAGAAACAGGTAATTCTTGAATTTTCTCGAACAGAATGCTTAGATAGGCTCATGACAAACCTTTTTCCTCATAGATTACTCCTCAAACACTTATATTTGCTGAATCTTAGAATTAACTGGACAAGGTATGAGCGGTAGACCAGATACATTGAATAGTAAGTAGTTTGTGGTTCCCAAGTCCTAACTACTACTATTGTGCCTGCTGCTGCCTGGGTTACTCTGCTCCTACCACGACAGCTCGTATGCCAGTCACATTGCTGCATTTGGTCGGCTGTTGGTAGCAATGGCTAAAAACAAAAGGCTACATCAGGAATTTTGAGAGTATTTTTGTCCGTTTACAATGTGCTGTAGTACAAATATCTGTGCACCTTTTGGTTGGAAAACTAATACTTCAGGTGTGAAACTAAAGCTAGCCAAAAGCAGTAGAAAACGGAGATTTGAACTGAAAAAACTCTACACTAGCTAGCCAAATTACAGGGGTTGGTCAGGAGGCCTCCTGTGCAGCGGCAGAAGCCTGAGAGCCTTCACACCCAAAATAACACTTTTACAAAAATTAAGTAGGAATAACCCTGTATTGTCAGAAACAGGTAACCTGCAGATGCTTACAATCGTTTTTTTGCATTTTCTCGAACAGAATGCTTAGAAAGGCTTTATGTCAAACCTTTTTCCTAATAAGATTGATCTACAAGCTTAGAATACTGTATCTTAGAATAACTGGACATGGTATGAGCCTTAAACCAGATACATTGAATAGACGTAGTTTGTGGTTCCTAACTAGTACTATTGTATATGTTGCTGTGTGCTGGGTTACCCTGGTCCTACCACCACAGCTCATGGCCAGTCACAGTGATGAATTTGCTTAGCTGTTGGCAGCTGATGGCTAAAAGCAAAAAGGCTATAGAATTTCCAGAGTATTCTTGTCCTTGTACAATTTGCTGTAGTGTACTTTATTTCTTCTGCGCAGCTTCTTCTGTTTGGAAAAAGAACACTCCAGGATTTTAGCATATAAATCTGTCTACTTTCAAACAAGCAGATATCTGCTTTAGGACTCTACACATAAGTTCCAAAACCTTTCAAAGGGTGAAATCAATGGGTCTCAGGATGGAGAACTCATCGCCAGTTGTTCCTCTTTTGATTCTACTACCACAGAGAGACTTCAAGGTATAAAGGGACCCACAGGGGATGTAGCCACGCATCATCTTCTGCTAGCAACATGACTTGGGGATGGCATCATGAATTCCATGACACCATATTTCGGGAATCACCACGAGGCCCACGGTTCCTGGTATATGGATGATTGATCTGTAGAAGCTAGTAAGCTACCCACTGTGAAACCAGTTGAGGGCATGCTTCCAAGGGATGATTGATCAAATTTCTCTACTGTCATCTTTTGTATATGCTGTAGTACCAAACAGCTCCTTGTATCCCTATCCCCTTTCAACAACTGCACACAAGAGTAGTCCAATGAAATTCTGATTCATATAAATGCTGGTATTACTTCCTGGATGTTAGGGACTAGGGCTGCTCCCTGTGGCTGTTACACGACAATGTGAGCTTATGAAGTGTATATACGATGTTGAACTTTCTTATATTGATATGGTTCTTTGTAATATGTTCTGATATAATATGCCTGACCTAAAATGAAGCAAGCTGAGGCCTCTTTTGCTTGCTATTGCCTCTTTTGGGGGCACTCTTGTAAATACTTTTCCTCTCTTCTAATCGATTGGCAGAGTGCCTGCCTTTTTTTTTTCTAAGTAAATATAAATAAATAAAATGAAGCAACCCAGAAGTCACAATTGCTTATTCGATTGGCTACCATGGGACACAATGATCAATTTTTTTGTAAGGGTGATATATTGTGTCTATATAGCTTATTTTTTTTGCTGTGCCTTTAGGGATCAACATTTTTCTGTGACTAAGATAAACCAGATTTGTCTACTACTAAAACACCCGAGAGCTAGCTATTATTTTTGTAGTACAATGCTGTGTAATCAGTTGATCTGCAATTCAGCCTGTATGGGGAATACGAATTACCAAGCTGTTGCACTTATCCAGGTTATGATCAATTTGGTATTTCAAGAAAAGGTTCACAAGATACTGCTGATGAATACTGCACGATATTCTACGAAAAAGAGAAGGTTTGTATTTCTTTGACATGCTAGTGTTCTGCCAGAAATAAACATTGTCCATTCACAGATGAGTTGAACTACCCATGAATTTGATGAAGGTGGAGCTTACAGAAGGTGGCACCTTCTGGTTATCAGAATCGCCGTCAGTGCCAGGAAGCATTTCATGGGGAGCAACTGCACCATGCGTAGCTACATGGGCAATATCCTTTTGTATTGATACTTCTTTCATGATATTATTCTTCCATCTCCAAATCTCTTGATTGGAATTTATTGGATCTTGAAGAAGTTTGTTACCTTAACTGACATGATGTACACACGTTTCAAGTCAAAAGAGTAGAACCACCTGGGTTCAGTTTCCAAATTGTAAATACAAATCTCGATGAAGATAGTCCTCGTGCTCGTAGAAGAAGTGCTTTGCTTACGTGGCAACATATAGCATCTTTGCCACCCAATTTGCCTGTGATCTATTGTGGGGGCTTCAACACACAAAAGGAATCTATGACCGGGCGGTTTTTGCTTGGCAGATCTAGGTATAGCTGGTTGGAGGATGATAATTTGTTGAGATTAGCATGCTTATTTCACATAGAATTATTATGGGTACATAGATCAACTGCCTTTTACAGTTTTCAGTTTTACTATTGTCAGTAAAACATCTACCATTCATGTCAGTACCAAAATAATTACTAATGACTTTTCAATCCATAGAATACTTTTCCTAGCATTGTGGCAAGATAAAACTTCAATTAGCTGATCTTTCATGTAATAAAATCACCTACCTGCATTCGGAGCACTACTAATGTTCTAGTATTGCTTTACATTTTGTGCTTATCTGGTGTGATGTTCTTTTGGAGGAAATATAGTACATGATGTCAGATAGTTCTGCTATATGGATCTCCCGTCGATTATTAGCTTCCTTTGTTGTGCATGATCTTTATATGATTTATTTCCAGAAGTGACCAAAGTACCATTGACACTACTTTTCTTTTTCAGATTTGAGCTTCCTTTTAGATCTTAGGTAATTAGAGAAATTGAGTATTCAAACTTCAGAATGAAGTTTGAATTGTCAGAAACTACCATACATCTGAGTATTGATACATGATGAAGTTGCGATGTTTTAAGAAGTTTGATTTCCAAATTTTGAATATTTCAGTTTTCATACAAACGCTGAAAGTTTGTATGTTTTTTTTCTGAAAATCATGGCCCCATGTGTTGTACTAGAAGTAATAAAAGCAAATGTCTCATGTTTCACACAATCCAACAGTCACAATAATTGGCTTAACACTACAACGGATTGGGGCATAGCTTTTGCCTCTGTTAATATTTTTTTGGGGGCTTAAACATGAGAAAAAAAAACCCAGATAACTTGAAAATGGAAACAACAACAAAAAAACCATATTTGGTACTTCAGCCCCATAACATGATCAACAATTAGAAGAGATGTCCCCACTTATCAAAGTTGCTTTTGGGGGGCAGGTACGATAGTAGACAAGCCATCACAACCAACACCAATATTTATAGAAGTTTCAGTCAAAAGTGCAAACTATTTGATGAATATATCAGAGAAGAAGCAAACATGGCAGGCCTGAATCTTGTAACTATTGAGTCGCACATATCATACTTTCTTCCTTTTTTCACAAAGAGAGGCTTGTGAGTGGTCCAATACACTTTTGCTTTAAAATTGTTCTTCAGTATTCCACCAAACAAAAAGATACAAAGTAGATGTACTGACCAAACCAGGCAAAATTTGTAGCAACGTCAGCTAAAAGTTTGTTTGACAGAATAAAAATGCGTCCAGGAAAATCCCTTCTCCAAGCCCACATATCAAACCCACAATTTTAATTGTATCTGTGATATGTCCATGATTCTTCTATGCAATGTGTTCACCTTATAGTCATTTCATAGTGAGCAAGAGATTACTAGTTGCCGATCAGCATAGGGACGAGAAGGTTTTTGGGTTTGATTCGGGGCTTAGTGTAATTTTCAAATGGTTAATTGCTTCCATCGAGAAACCATATTAAGTATTTTTGTTATTTGGATAGCCCCTGATCATTAATAATATTATAGTTTCTTCGAGTATGCGTATTTTATGTTTTAGTGAGTGTTGGGAGTCCCCTTAGTATATGTTGATTTGACATGATTTCATGCGGTTTGATTACAGGGAGCATGGTGTCGTGGGTGATATGAGAGATGCTTGGCCAAATGCTCGTGTGCGCAAAAATGTTTCGCTGATACACACATATCATGGATTTAAAGGTATTCACTGAGATGTCTCTTTTTTCCAGGAAGAAAATACATCATGCTTTTCATAATTTCTTGGTTACTTTCTAAACAAAGGAGAAAACATTTCCTCAGTATAAAGAAAACCTTAGTACAATATGAGTAACTATGAGCAAGCTTACATATTTTCTTCAGTCTCTGAAAGCAAACAGCTCAACTGACTATCTGTTGAGAAAGTTGACATTAATTTATCTTATAATTAAGAAACTGGAAGATAAAATGAAACCAAGGGTTCATCTTTGATGTGCTGTGTGAAGATCATGTCGTTATATTGTGGGGAAAACATTTACCTACCATCTCCAAAAGTAATATCTGTCACTGCTCTTTTTCGCGGGAGTACTTCTCACTATTCTGCATCATGTGTTCTATCAGTACAATGATGGTCTTCTGCATCATTCAGTGGGTGAATATTCCGATATCAGTTTAGTAGTATTTTATAATTAGTGACCTGGTTGGTTTGAGTTGCAGTCTGTGCTTGCCAGCTTTCATTTCCCAACTAGCCGGATTGTTTCTGGAAATCTTACACAGAGGATTGCTGTGCTGCAGGGGAGAAACAGGGCGCAGCGGAATTTCTGAAATTAGTATTTAGAGCTCTCTGTCTCTGCTGGGATAGACAAACTCAAGACTTGCATATTGACTGGGTACTGTTTAGAGGGCGTCCACTGGTTCCTGCGCTATGTGAAGTCATAAATGACAATATAGACGGTGTTTATCCATCGTCGCATTTTCCCATCTTTGCAGAGTTTTTGCTTCCCCGCTCAGTCCGCCTTGCCGAGACGCCTTTCTAGCCAGTTTTTGTATTTTCCTTGTGACTATTGTCCTTCGGCCTTGTTTTGTTTTTGGCTAAACTGTTCATTTTGTATATTGCCCAGCCTGTTGTTCTGGAAAGCATCTTTTTACCTCCACGCCAACAGCAGCTCGTGCAGTCCATCAAATTCCACTTTACTGGGGTTTATATTTTTTTTTCCATTCCATGGGTCTACATTGTTTTTTGATGTACGATTCCTTGCCAGCCAGGAGAGCTGCTATTGTGGTTGTATTTCACTAGCTTTTGTGGCAGTTGTGAAATCTCAAATCTGTCAATAAACTTGCCAAGACTATGGAAGCAAGTTGAGGACGCCATTTTACCTGTGCGGATGAGCTTGTGTCTTTCTGTATTATGGTAAAAAAAAAATCCAACGGCTGTTAACCGCTCTAGCTGGCGAACCGTGTCAGCTCCTATTGTTTGTGAGTGTGAATTATGTTAACAGAAGTAACTTTCCATCCAGAAATAAAATATTTCGCAGTAAGAGTAGCAGTTAGGGCATCTCCAGGCGGCCTTTTTAGCGCCGGAAGTGGCGAATAGCGCCGTTTCCTCACCAGTCGCCCCCCCCCCCCCCAAAGCCCAAATAGCGCCGTTTCGGCGCTATTTCGCGCCGCGGCATCCAGGCCAAACCCAGCCCGCTGGGTTCGGCCTGGGGGGGGCGAAACTGCAAGGCAGCACGCGCGGGCCAGCTCTGTCAGTGACGCGCCGAATAAACGCGGGAACAGAACCCCCGTGATCATCTTCTCGGCGCCCGCGTCGGTCAAAGCCTGCCGGCGTTTATGGCGTGGCGGCCGCCCAGTGCATGCGCCCGTTCAAAGGCTGCCGGCGTAATGGCGTGGCGGGCGGCAGCGAGGGGACGCGCGCGCAGTAAATGTCCGGCAGGCTACAAAAGGCCCCGCCGCTCGCCGCCCCGCCCCATTCTTCCACCTCGTTGTTCTCTCCTTCCTCGGCGCTCTCCTCTCTCC
The DNA here is from genome assembly GCA_028641055.1 of Alopecurus myosuroides. Lineage (NCBI taxonomy): Eukaryota > Viridiplantae > Streptophyta > Magnoliopsida > Poales > Poaceae > Alopecurus > Alopecurus myosuroides. Next base: position 263,046,468 of record CM054061.1, on the reverse strand, counting down.
CCCCGTGCTCTCCTTCCTCCACGAAAAATGGCGAACTACGACAGCGCCGCCGCCGCGAACGGCTGGATCCGCCACCACCTTCGCCGGAGCGAGGCGATGGCGCTGTACCGCGCGGGCTACTGGAGCCTTAGGGAGAGCACCGCCGAGGAGCTTGAGCTCCAGCGCCGCCTGCTCGCTGAGGCCGAGCAGCGCAAGGCGGCTCGCGACCAGGAGGCTGCCGCCAACGCGGCCCGCCGCCGCGTCCCTCCCCCGCTGCCGATGAAGGACGTCGCCTACGTCGTCCTCGACCCCGACTCCGACGAGAAGGCCGAGTACTAGCGGGCCCTCGCGGTGAGCAGATGGGGCGACTCGAGCTGCGGCGACCCCGGACAGGGAACGAGCAGGCGCGACGGCGGCGGCCCCGACGACGACGACGACGACGGCGGCGACGACGTCGACTACAGCCAGGCCATCGCTGCGCGCCTGTGGCTTCAGTAGTTTAGTTTTAGTTTAAATTTGCGTCGAAATTGTACGAACTTTGTCTGAAATCAATAAAATGCGTCTAGTTTCAAATCGAGTTTTTTTTGGGCCGAAACTTGGGCTCGGGGAGCGACTGGGAAGTCTGCCCCCAGGTTCCAGATTAGCGCCGTTTGGCGCCGCGGCGGCCCCAAAACGGCGGCGTTTTGGGTCCTGGGGGGGCGCAACGGCTGGAGATGCCCTTATCTTGTGCCCCCGTTGCTGCGGCGGACACCTAGAATCCACGCAAACATCATCTTAGCAAATCATCATGTAATTGCATCGCATCGAGGGAGAGGATTGTACATGACTTATATCTGTTTAGACTCATGTGCTGAAGCAGAGAAAACAAAGTAAATATTTCCCGAAAATATGAGCGTACTACTACTCCCTTATCATGTATCTAAGTAGTCAGAGCATCTCCAACGGGCGCTCGATAAAATGGTGCGCTAAAACACGTTTGCAGCGCCGCGTAGGCGACATGATTTATAGAACCTATTAAGCAGAGTGCACAAACAACAGTTAAGAGAGCGCACAAACAGTTCCAGAAGCGCTAAAAATTAGAGACGAAGCGTTAAAACTTCAAATTAATCATAGTTCGACTGACCAAATTGAAACAGAAATTTAAATCTAAACTGTCCTAATCGGAGAACCCGACGTCGGAGTCCGACGTGGTGGTGTCGGAGGTCGTCCAGATGTCGTCTAGACGTGGGTCGTCGGACGCCCAATCCGGCGGTGTCGGGATTTTTGGCGTCGGCGTCGAGCCGCGCCACGACTGCATCGTGGCGGGCTCGTTTCGCCGCCATCGCAGCTTCGCCCGGCGCTCCTCCGAGAAAGCGCACTCAGCGGCGACGTCCTTGGGGAAGTGTGCGCGCAACGGCCGGTCCTGCCGACGGTTGCGGTGCTTCTCTTCTTCGGTGACGAGGCGTGGCGGCGGCCCCAAATTTTGCGCCTGCTGCCTCGTCCAGACGTCCTGAAAGTTCACGTCGGCGCGCGACCGCCCGATCCGCCGCTTCTCAGGCGCGGGCGGCCTTGCGGGCGGTTCCGAAGCTACCGAGGCCGATGCGGGTTCTGCCGCTGCGGATCTCCGAGTAGAAGGTCCCGTTCGGCTGCTCCCGGACGCCACGGTAGCGGTGTTGTTCCGGCGCGGAGACATGGTGGTGCAAAGCGGTGGAGCTTGAAGTGGTGGAGAAGGCGCGGACGCGACGCGTGGAAAAAAGAGGGAAAGTATGTGAAGATGGCGTGGCGCTGGCGCGGCTTTATGGAGCGCACGTTTCGCCAGCAGCAGTCCCTGCCCTTGTTCCTCCAACCGCGCTGGTCCTCTACCACGGCATTGGTGCTCGCGCTCGCCATCATAGGCTAGTTCCTCTTCGTCGCTGGCCGTCACGGCGGTGTACCGGAAGATCGACAACGGCCGTCACGGGATGGCCGTGCGGGGAGCCTTGGGAGTGCCGCCATGAGCCACGGGAGGCCAGTGCTGAGGTCTAGGCAACAGGAGCGGGGCGCCGGGGGCTGCCGGGCGCATGCGGCAGCTGCGGGAAGAGTAGCGCCCGCGCGGGCTGCCGGGCGGTTCCGAAGCTACCGAGGCCGATGCGGATCTCCGAGTAGAAGGTCCCATTCGGCTGCTCCCGGACACCGCGGTAGCGGTGTTGTTCCGGCGCGGCGACATGGTGGTGCGAAGCGGTGGAGCTTGAAGCGGTGGAGAAGGCGCGGACGCGACGCGTGGAAGAAGAGGGAGAGTATGTGAACATGACGTGGCGCGGGTGACGTGGGGATGACTCCTAGACCTATCGGGTGAGCCTACCTGGTCCAAGGCCCAAGACCTAGGCGCAAAGAGAGGTGTTATCCTGTGCTACTAGAAGGCCCAACGAAGGCCCACCCGCAAGACTTGCGGGTCAAGACAAGAACTCCTATACGTACTCTACTAGGACTCATGTAACCCCCTCCTGACTGCATATATAAAGCCAGGAGGGAGGAGAGAAAAAGACATTCAATCTGAGGGTCCAACCCGAGGATCCAATCTAGAGAGAGGAAGATACAAGCCACAACTAGACTAGGCAATACACGGGATATCCCGTACGCCTCACCATTGCATCGCCATTGTAAACAGCTCGATTATCTCGTCATAATACAGATCAAACAAGCAGGAGTAAGGGTTTTACCTCTACGAGGGCCCCGAACCTGGGTAAATCTTGCTCCTTGTTAGCCGTCGAGACTACCAGCGCGTATATCGTTCCTCTACTCGAAACCCTACCGGATCACCTGAGGGATTTGTGTTGGCGCGCGTAGAGATAAACAAAAACGTTTCCTACGCGATGCTTCCAAGATCTAGCCGAGGTAGAAGGCCACGAGTATTACCACTAGACGCGCAGGTGCGGATTATCGATGCAGCGCGTCGGGGCAGTGCAGTCCCACGATCCGGTCCGGCCGATCCAATCCCTCGAACGTCGAAGTGCTGAACGTACAACACCTCTGCCGGTATCCACACGTACGAGGAGGAGCTCCGACGGCGGACTGCTAGGTCCGGTGCGGCGGCTGGACTGAGTGGGGCTAGGGTTCCCAACGCATGGGAGAGTGGACTAACGTGCCCGCTGGGCAACCTGCGCCCCTCTTTATATAGCGTATGGTAACGGGCTGCACAACACTTGTGGCCCATTCCCTCTGTGAGTCCGACTCACTAATTCAGTCCATTTCTGGTTCGGGTCCAACCCAACCAATATTTGCTCCCGCTCTTAAGTGTGCGACCCTGCAGGCTCATGGCGACTTGGACACGATTGAAGTCCAACTCCCAATCGATCAATCGGTAGCGGCTCCTAGCAGAACGTGCCGACTCCCAAGTTCCATTGAGTCATGACGACATACCTTTCAATGTGATATTCATCTTAGTCCTTTTTGCCTCACGATATACCTTGTTGAACTATAGGCGATTTATCGTCATCCCTTAAATAGTTCAACTCTCTTCTCGATCCGTGATATGCGATTCATCTGACTAACTCTTAGTCAACCGACACAGTTAACACTTAACTGAGTCGCGCATGGCCATGCTTCCTGAATCATATCACTCGAGAGGGCCCAGAGAATATCTCTCCATTCGGAGGGGCAAAATCCCATCTTGATTATCCACATCACGCAGCTTGCTTCTCATTCGACCCGAACTCTGCCTTTATAGTTGCCTTGTCACAGAACAACGTTTGACAGAACCTAAGTCGGTGATCCACAACTCGGATTATGCGGCAACCTCAGGTCTAAGGATTACATTGATTGAGACATGCAAATGACGACTTGATCGTTGCATCTCAATGTGGGTCAGTCCGACTTGCTAAACTCTTTAGCCAAGTCCGTGAACGTTGGAATAGCATCACCATGCCCATGACAAGTGGAACCGTGTCATCAGCCAACACTCACATTAGTCTAGGGTGTGTGTCCAGCACAACCTTAACGACCAAGGACAATTAGTATGAACAACATGAATACATAGTTCCACAATCGAATCACATATTCAATGACATATATCAGATGTTCAAACCAAAGGACAACTTAATAACTTTATGAATACATTGGGAATTACATCATCTATGATTGCCTCTAGGGCATATTCCCAACAATTTGTTGATACGACTCTTCGACAATTGGCGCCGTCTATGAAAACGACACGCGCTGGATCTACGGTCTCGCCGGCCTCATCTACATCAAGCTTCGGGTCCTCGACCCCATGGATTCGATCTACTTTCGGCTCCTTCAACTTCATCGAGCACTCGTCGGCCTCGCGCACGGCCTTCATCATGTACAATCGAAAATCGACATCGTTCTTCACGCGTAGGCTGCAGGACAGCAGCAACGTACATATTTCGGACGTCATCAACGGCGGCTCAAAACTCATTTGGAAAATTCCTTCGGTGGAAAGATGCGAAATCAAATTATCTACCGGCTCCAAAAATAATCGGAGAATTCCGACGGTTAGATCTCCGTGGATGATCCGAACACTCAAGGCCTGTCAGAATCTGACGGAACTCCGCGCGACTTTAGGAAAGTAATTCTCACAGTCGACTCGGACATCAATTCGAAGATCACACCGTTGATACCACTCCGTATTTTTTCAACCAATTCAAACGGTTAGATCTCCGTCAACGGCTCGCGCACTGCGACACGTTTTGGATCTCTGCGAGTTCGCCAATTCAAATCGCGGATCCGGATCCTATTTTCGGCAATTTGCGAGTCGACACAAAGACCAAGCAACATCAACAAAACATGGAGACTCGCCATACTAGTGCACGGGGGGCTCGACATCAACATTTCCCTCCGTTTACACACAGCAAATCCTCGCGACTCCGCCGCGTCAACTCGGTCCGCTGCGTCGAGTCCTTCGGGAAGCATCGCGACTCCGCTGCGTCGACTCGGTCCGCCACGTCGAGTCCTTCGGACAAGCATCGCGACTCCGCCGCGTCGACTCGGTCCGCCGCGTCGAGTCCTTCGCGCAAATATCGCGACTCCGCCGCGTTGACTCGGTCAGCCGCGTCGAGTCCTTCGGACAAACATCGCGACTCTGCCGCGTCGACTTGGTCCGCCGCGTCGAGTTCTTCGGTCGAACATCGCGACTACATTGCGTCGACTCGGTCCGCCACGGCGAGTCCTTCGGACAAGCATCGCGACTCCGCCGTGTTGACTCGGTCCGCCGCGTTGACTCGGTCCGCCGCGTCGAATCCTTCGAGCAAATATCGCGACTCCGCCGCGTTGACTCGGTCCGCTGCGTCGAGTCCTTCGGACAAACATCGCGACTCTGCCGCGTCGACTCGGTCCGCCGCGTCGAGTTCTTCAGTCGAACATCGCGACTACGCTGCGTCGACTCGGTCCGCCGCGTCGAGTCCTTCGGACAAGCATCGCGACTCCGCCGCGTCGACTCGGTCCGCCGCGTCGAGTCCTTCGAGCAAATATCGCGACTCCGCCGCGTCGAGTTCTTCGGACAAACATCGCGACTCCGCCGCGTCCAGTCGGTTCGCCGCGTCGAGTTCTTCGGTCGAACATCACGACTACGCTGCGTCGACTCGGTCCGCCGCGTCGAGTCCTTCGAGCAAATATCGCGACTCCGCCGGGTCGAGTTCTTCGGTCAAACATCGCGACTATGTAGCGTCGACTCGGTCCGCCGCGTCGAGTCCTTCATACAAACATCGCGACTCCGCCGCGTCGACTTGGTCCGCTGCGTCGAGTCCTTCGGGAGCATGGCGACTCCGCCGCGTCGACTCGGTCCACCTCGCCGGGTCCTTCCGGAAAACATCGTGACTCCGTCCAGAAAACATCGCGACTCCGCCGCACAACTCCGCTGCATCGAATCCTCTCGACTAAGCGTATCGAGGGCTGTCCTTCGCCGCAACCACACTCGTTGCTCGGGGGCTGTGCTGCAAGTTAGACGCACTCGAGAATTCACCGCAGGCGCACTCGACACTCGGGGGCTGAGGCGCGAAACAGCCGTACTCGACACACGAGTCCGGTTCATCGATTCCGGCGATATTTGTCGACTCCGTCACTCGGCACCGCCTCGTCGACTACGGAAGTGTCATACAAAGATAAGTTCCTCTCATACGAGTAGACAAATTTATCTTTTTATGTTTATAATCTGTTGTGAAGCTACACCTAATACTCGGGGGCCGCGCCCCGCAAACTACATGAATACTCGAGATCCGTCATGTTGCGCGTTACACTACCTCATTTACACGCTATAACCCGAGTAGCCGATACCGCCTGACGTCGACCCTTGACTTCGACCTGGTTTGCAGCAGCAACTGACAGGTCGGCAAGGAGCATAGACAATGGCTGTCAGGCTAACTAAAGGGCACAACGTACGATGCAAAAGTGTCACGTAGGGTCAAATCATTGCCTACCAACAGGCCATACTCGACTCTGCGAGTCGATAGATTGTTGGTTCACAACCAAGATTAACCCGAGCAACAATTTGTTCCGTACATTTTGCTATACACATCACTACTGCTACATTATTTAACCACATCCGATTATATGGCTGCAACTGCAACGCAGGAACCACAACGTCGACACATCCTCCGCCCAGAGTCGACAAATATCCTCCGCTCGGAGTCGACGCAATCCTCGGAGTCGACAATCGACACATATCCTCCGCTCGGAGCCGACAATCGACACAATCGTCGCTCGGAGTCGACACATATCCTCTGCTCGGAGTCGAGAGTTGACACAGATTCTCCGCTCGGAGTCGACACATACCCTCCTCCAGGAGTCGACGCATGTCCTCCTCCGCGAGCCAACAGAAGACAAGCACAAGGGGTTAGCTTCAGAACAACTTGAGCCTATGCCCGACTCTGCGAGTCGAACATAGCCTCGGGGGCTACTCCCATCGGGAGCACTGTCGTGCACCCAATAGATCGAAGAAGCGACGTTAGAAGATCTTTGAGTCTATGCCCGATTACAAATAATCGCACATAGACTCGGGGCTACTCCCATCGGGAGCGCTGGCTGCACACCCAATGAGCGCTGGTCGTGCAACCGACAAGCGCTACACGCTCATTTGACGTACTACCGCGTCGGAACTCGGAAGGATCTAACACGTTGGCCGCGTATCTGAGAAGCTCTGTCAGATTTCTTCGTCCAGGTCCTTATTGTGGTCGTACAAACCGCATATTAACTCGGATGAAGAAAAGCAAAACATCAAACTTGTCCGTCTCGACGAGACGTATACGAAAACGCGGGCCAATTCGCGAAATCAGAACATCTTGAAGACTTTTCGGGTCCATCTTCTTGTGTGGACTCGGTGGCTCAGCGTTCGCGTCAACTACACGACTTCCACGTCGTCGTGCGACTCCGCCACGTCCTTGTCGACTACACGACTATTGCGTCGACTCCATCCACCATGTCGAGTACATCTCCACCTCATCGACTCCGTCCGCCGTGTCGAGTACATCTCCACCGCGTCGATGTCGTCCGCCTCGTCAACTACACGACTTCTGCGTCGACTCCGTCCGCCGTGTCGAGTACACCTCCACCGCGTCGACTCCGTCACGTCTAGTCTCTGACACTTCTCGCTACGTCCCATCGGGAGGCAGAACAAGTGCTCAGTGCACCACGACACCACTTCGTCACGTCCCATCGGGAGCAGGCGAGTGCAGGCAAGTGCGCGGTGACGTCATTGAGTACCTCACGCCACGAAATCTCTTTCGTATGAGCATCAAAGACGCGAAATTTCTTTCGCATAAGCACCATGACACGAAATCTCTTTCGTATGGGCACATCAAGACGCGAAATTTCTTTCGCATAAGCACCCTGACACGAAATCTCTTTCGTATGAGCACATCAAGACGCGAAATTTCTTTCGCATAGTCACCCTGACACGAAATCTCTTTCGTATGGGCACATCAAGACAAAATCTCTCTCGTGTAAACTTCATAACGCGAAATCTCTTTCGCACAAGATCAAGAAGGAAGATCTCTTCATCCGAAGAATCGCAAGAACATGATTAAGGTAAAATCGCGAGTGTGCGGCTCCCGCAACTCTACCACATGATGTATTTACACATCCTTATTCTGGATCGTTCGGCCGACTAGGCACATCCGGATGCCGTATTCTTTCGAGTACGAAGGTAAGACCCAAGGATCTCTCTTTTTGGCCTGGAATCGCACTCAAGCTGCGTCCTCCGGTAAATTTCCCGTGTCAACAGCACGAAGAAAAATCCTAGTGGACGCGCCGGGTACCCCTTTAGGTTAAATTCGACTCGGTAAGACCTCAACGGCCCAGTCGCAATGATCACCTCGCCGGATTCGAGTCAGAGGTCTCGAATTCGTGTAGGCCAGAACCGTTTTTGCCGTAGATGCAATTAATTGGCCCTGATCTTTCGGGAGAGCCAAGCGACTGAGCCACATCCTTCTGCGAAAACAGCCAACACAAGGCACATTTATCACTCGATGCTCGAGTACGTGAGCGCTTCGCGCACAGGGTATACACCCTCAACAACAGGCGATTGAATGACCAATCGAAGAAATCAAGAACGAACTTTGAGTGCTTACCCGACTATTCTCAGTCGAATAAACACTCGGGGGCTACTGACGTGGGGATGACTCCTAGACCTATCGGGTGAGCCTACCTGGTCCAAGGCCCAAGACCTAGACCTAAAGAGAGGTGTTATCCTGTGCTACTAGAAGACCCAACGAAGGCCCACCCGCAAGACTTGCGGGTCAAGACAAGAACTCCTATACGTACTCTACTAGGACTCATGTAACCCCCTCCTGGCTGCATATATAAAGCCAGGAGGGAGGAGAGAAAAAGACATCCAATCTGGGGATCCAACCTGAGGATCCAATCTAGAGAGAGGAAGATACAAGCCACAAGTAGACTAGGCAATAAACGCGATACCCCGTACGCCTCAGCATGGCATCGCCATTGTAAACAGCTCGATTATCTCGTCATAATACAGATCAAACAAGCAGGAGTAAGGGTTATACCTCTACGAGGGCCCCGAACCTGGGTAAATCTTGCTCCTTGTTAGCCGTCGAGACTATTAGCGCGTATATCGTTCCTCTATTCGAAACCTTACCGGATCACCCGAGGGATTTGTTGATACGACTCTTCGACAACGGGCGTGGCCTTATGGAGTGCACGTTTCGCCAACAGCAGTCCCTGCCCTTGTTTCTCCAGCCGCGCTGGTCCTCTACCACGGCGTTGGTGCTCACGCTCGCCGTCATAGGCTAGTTCCTCTTCGTCGCTGGCCGTCACGGTGGTGTACCGGAAGATCGACAACGACCGTCACGGAATGGCCGCGCGGGGAGCCATAGGAGTACCGCCATGAGCCACGGGAGGCCGGTGCCGAGGTCTAGGCAACAGGAGCGGGGCACCGGGGGCTACCGGGCGCGGGCGGCAGCTGCGGGAAGAGTAGCGCCCGCGCCGGCGGTGGCTGCACGGGCTGCCGGGGGGCAGTGCGCACAAATCTTGTGTATATAGATGACATGCAGTTGCCTTTTTCTTTAGATATTTTATTTTTTTATTTTCTTAACTGGGCTGACAAGTGGGCCCTACTTAAAAAAAATGTATGAATTCGTTATCGGATACGGATTAGTGTTTATTGCGAACGAGTTCTAAAAATAAGGTAGTTTCTTGCGGTTGGAACGTTAAGTGGTAGTTTTGCAAAATTTAACGACAAAAGTTGTGCGACGAGATGCTATGCTCTTACGGCGCTTCGACGAATAAATCTGTCTCAACTCCACTCCCACACCGGCGGCGTCCTTCAAGACGGCGTCTCGGAGTTGATGGCATCGTGTGTTCGTCGATCTTTCAGATCGGTGGCGTTAGGATTCATGGATGGTATCGGCGAGGCGGCGGCGGCGATCCCATCGGGTGTGTCTCTCCTTCTGTTCTGTCCCCGTTGCTGTGGCGTTGTCTCCGGCGTCATAGTGGAGCAGGGAGGATTTGTCATCCGGGAGTACGCGCAGACGGCTGCCTGCGCAGTTAATAGCTGGAAGATGGTGCATCTTGTGCTGAGTTTGTGGATCGAAGCTGGCAGTTCTGATTTCTTCCTTCGACGTTGTAGTCGTGCGGGGATGTCAGTTCTGGAGTTCGATGGCGTGTCCGGGGACACGTTGCCCCGGTCTGATTCGTTCAACGACAATGGTTTTGCTTCTGGCAAACTATTTTGGAGGTCCGTAAAGCTGCAGATCAGCGATGGAGCCGCGTCGAGCTCGGATGAAGAGGTGATTTGTCTTCTCTCCCTTGGTGGCCACTTTGGTGGTGCTGAAGTAGATGGACAGGCGCTGGTCTTTTGCATAGGATTATACTATCCTTCCAGTACTATAATGTCGGTGTTTACGTGTCTTGTAACCGGATATTTATCTTATGAATGAGAACGTATTACCTTGCAAAAAAAAAAAAAAGATGCTATGCTCTTATGGCGGCAGTTATGCAACGCAGCCAATCGCAAATAACCTTCCACCGTGACACCAAACAAAAGAGGCGTGTGCAGCATTGCGTGGTATTGTCGCGCGTGGAGCTTCGCTAATCGTCGAGGTGTCGCGCGCAGAGGCACGCGGCTGGACTGGAGGCGCGCGCGGCGGTTGGTGGAGGGGGGGCGTAGTGTACTGTAGGAGATCCGGCAGTACTCGGCGACCGACCGTGAGCCCGTGACTCGCAGGCTACAGCTGCCGCTGCAGTGCTGCAGCTTTTCTACCTCCGTCGGGCCCGAGGGTCAAGATCGCAAGTACAGCCTCTCCGGCTCCACGCCACGCACAGCCGCACATCCGGCGAGCCAGCTACGCAACAAAGCCGAGGGCTCACGGGCCGCGCGGCGGCTCACGGCCACGAATACCCCTCCTTCCCCAACGACTAACCGTCGGTCACTCGCCTTTCCCTCACGGATCTGGAACCTTGGATAGCAGTTCCCTCATTGCACTTTCGTCTCTGCTCACTCATCTCCCAGCCGGAATGGGTGGCGTTTGTGCTTTCACGTGGCGTCCAGATTTGCGTCCTGTTTGGTTGCCCAGGTAGAATTCCATCGTCATTCGTGGACCGGGGATTTTCAATACGGGCACTTTTTTTATACTATCTTAATGATACTCCCTCCGATCCATATTAATATGTGCTGAAGTGGATGTATCTAGCACTAAAACATGTCTAAATACATCCACTTCAGCACCTATTAATATGGATCAGAGGGAGTAATTATTTTGAGACATAGTGAGTATATAATCAATCTCAACCGTTATTAAAAAAATAAAAAAATGCTTTTCTTACCAACCACAGTCGCTGGTAGGGTTGAAAATGATAAGAAAACTTTTTGGTCTTTTCCATAAAAAAAATGAAACAAAAACAATATTTTGAGAAAACAAAGCAAAAAAAACAAAATGTTTGAAAAGAAAATGACAAATGAAACAATAATGTAGATTCCGACAGAAACAAAACGGAATTTCCGAAAAAACAAATAAGAAAAGTTTCCATACACACATCATACATACATGCTGGTCGATGGAATCTGATGAAGTTGAATTGATGCGTCGGTAAAGCCTATGTGGTGCTTCCAGTGCTGCTGAAGTCATTTTTCTAAGACTACTTTTTATCATCATAATGAGCGTCCTACCGTCCGTGGTACTTCATGCTAAATTGTTGCTGGTTGAGTTTGTGAACTATTCTTTGCCTTCTTAGTGTTAAAGACTAAGGAGTATTTTAGGTTACGAACCAACATATTATACGTCTACTATGTTTCGACAAATATTCGCTTTCATATTGTCTCCGTTCAATATTCATTTCCGATTCCTTATCCTTTTTCAGGGTCTTCGATTTCGTTTCACATTTCGGCAAGACAAACGGAAACAAAAACGATAATGCATGTTTCCTTCCATTTTGATTTCGTTTTCAACCCTAGTCGTTGGTGACATTCTTCCCAAATTTTAACAGTAGCTTGGCGTGAGAGTGTACATTTCTCAATTGAGGAACATATTAGTTATTTTGAAGTTGATTTCTTGTCGATCCAAAAAAAAAGATGATTCTTTGTTGGATAGCTATTTTCTGGCCAACGGTGAGTGGTAGATGTCAGCTGGCCTTTTTTTTTTTCCTGATCTATCTTTAGTTCTTGACCTACAAATCTCGGATCTCCATTTACTGTAACATTAAATTTACGCATGGAATATCTTTCATTCGCATGCAGCAATATTTTCAACATTTTCTATTACGCACCTGTAAAAGACAAGTGAGTATCAGCCGTCTAATTGAAATTCAGATCAACGCCAACCCGTGGTAGCATTATTTTATATGAAAAGTACTTCTATAGAGTAAGAATTTACAATTTTTACAAAATAAATATGCCTAAAGAATGGTACAAAATACATATTGAAAATTGTTTAAATGTCCAAAATATAATCTATTTATGAATGAGGTGAGTAAAAATTTGTGCTGGGTTGTTAATTATCTGATCCGTCTATTTTTAAGAGCACTATGTCGGGAGTTGCTTATTTACCGAATGCCTAAATAGGCACAAGTGTACACGCACAATCAAGCGGATACTCATACGCAACATCTAAATTATCATATGATTGATTGAATGTGTGCATTTTATAAATTATCTCTACATTGGGCTTGTACAACAAGGCAATTGTAGAAGTTTATGTTAAAGTTACATACACTTTGTTTTGTTCAACTTTTGATTTTACGTTGTGCAACTCGATCAATGGGAAAACCATTAGTCCCGGGACGACGTAGAAATGATAAATTGATTAGCAAGACATGCTAGTGAAGTCGTGAAGCTTCTACCAGATCCGGAAACCACCATAGTGATCACGAGTGTGCATTGGTACGACAAGTGGTCCAGGCATTCTGACTCTCTTTTAGCCACGAAAACGATTTGCAGTCCAGATCAACAAGATACGATTTGGCGTCATCAATATAAATAATGGATAGTTACACATATACACCATGCTATTCAAGCCACTTATAGCTCGGGCTACAGATAACCCTTAATTTTGAAAATTTTGAAATTATGTTTCGAAGTTACACAAAATTCTGAAAAAAATGCACATACGAAAAATGATATGCACTATAGATGTGCAAAGTATCAATCCGAAATACATTGTATTACAAATTACACAAAGAAGGCAAAGTTATAGATCTAGACGTCTGAATAGTACATCTCTAAACTTGTTAGAAATTTGTCATTTTTGTGCAACATAAAATACAAAGTATTTCTAATTGAAGCTTTGCACGCTTGAACTATACATCATTAGCTATATGTACATGTTTTTTCCGATTTTTTTTAAAACTTTAGAATACATATTTTGGAAGTTCAAATTAAAGGGCTACATGTAGTCCGGGAGACAAAAATGACGTGTTTGGTTAGGCTTATAAAGTGGATTTCCACACTTATAAGACAAATCCCAACCAAACAACCCAGCCTAACCTTGCTTTGCGAGAGCCTAACGTGCTTATTTGTGGATACATCAGAAAGCACGTCGGGAGGTGCTCTGCTGGCTTCCATCCAACCTAATGCCCCTGCCCCTAATACTTGCTAGAATTTACAGACAAATGCCATCAGATATATATGTCGTGGCCCTTCAGGAAAACTGGCACAAATCGCACCCACAACTTATTTTCCACCTAGCGGCACTGCCAGCCATGGAACCCTAGCGCCGCCACCCTTGGACGATGTGGTATGATACAGAAAACAAAAAATTTCTAACAACGATAACCAATAAAGACAAGATCTATTACTATGCATATATAAAATAACAGAGGGAATCTGTATTCATACCACTAAAGACCAAAACACAAGGATTATGATCCCGCACAAGTGTTATTGAAAAAGACGACGTAGCCGGCCTCAAGGTCGTGTAGTCGTACCGACGACAAGTGCCACAAACAATGTCACCTCGTAGCTCTACACACGTACGGTGTAGGCGACGAATCCTGAACTCCGGTCCAGCGAAGCAGGGGAAATTAGCGACTTGGACAGAAAATCCGACGACGCGACGGTATGCGTGTGGTGGAGAAAACCTCTACTCATGTGAAACTTCAATGGCGGAACCACGGTTGAGACGAGAGAGAGATAAAACTAGATGCCTTTGGGAGAAGGGGATCTCTGAATGGATAGTATGGACACCAAAGGGGGGGGGGGTGAATAGGTGCTAATTCCAAATTTTAATTCTTTTTCGATTTAGGTTTGACACAAAGATAAATTCTCAAGATATGCAACTAAGGTGAATTTACCTATATGACAAGAGCAACACTAAGCAAGATACAAGCATAAGGTAAAGGTAAAGGATAGAAAGAACCGATAGCGGAAGCACACAAAGACAACGATGTATTCCGAGTTCCTCCCTTTGAGGGGAGTACGTCTCGTTGGAGGAGTGTGAGTTTCGCCACAAAGGCCACTCAACGACACAAAAGTATCACCCTATTCTCCGATTAACTTTGCCACAAAGGCCTAGTTCACCTTCTACTATTGATTTCCTTCGAGACAGAAATTGGTGCCTTTATAATGAGGTTTAGGCACACACCCGCAACCGAATTGGGGACTCCCAAGAACACCAGCAATATGCTACAAACAACAAGTGAGTAACAATGAAGTCTATGTTTTCCACAAGGAAACCCTAGACAAGAATCACTCAAGTGAATGAGGGGAAAATGAAGAACGTCTTGGTGAAGTTGTAGATCGGAGACTTCTCCATCAATCCTCCGAAGCTCAACGAGTTTGGGTGGAGGTATTGGGAGAAATCTAGATTTTGGTGAGCTCAATTAATGGGATCTTGAATGCTTGGACGAACTAGCTCACTTGGGGAAGAAGGAGGAGTATTTATACCCCCTCAATAAATGTGGTCGTTGGAGTGCAAAAAAGGGACCGGAAATTCCGGTTCAAACTTGAATCGGAAATTCCGGTTGCTTGGTCAACTCCAAATCTTCGTTCTTCAATGGGTTGGAGGAACCGGAAATTCCGGTTGCCCAAATTTCCGGTTGGAAATTTCGGGTACACACAAGGGTCAAAAGGGTTATGATCCTTAGCCGTTTTCTCAAGCTCTTCTTCCTGATCGGAAATTCCGGTTGTCACGAAATTTTCGGCACCAACCAGGGCCAAAATCTTTCTGGTCCTTAGCCATTTTTGCTAGGCCTCTTCAGAACCGGATATTCCGGTTGGACCAAAATTTTAGCCCGGAAATTTCTGGTTACCTTCTAAAACTATGAAAGTCGATCTACCTTCACACTTTTTCATGTTTCATGCATATGAATAATATTTAACAACCTGCATCACTTAACACCTAATTAATAGTATCATTAGTATTGTTAACAAAACACTAGCGATCTAAGAAATGCTCTTTCAATCTCCCATTTTTTGGTGTTAGATGATAATACTATGATTTGCAAGGAAATCCATAACAAGATCATGTTTGTAAAAGAAATGGAAATTGCTCCCCTAGAAGTGTGCATAATTTAGTTTGCCTATGGAATGCAAATACAAACTTATGGGGAGAATAATTTCCAACAAGATAACAACATGATACAAAATGAGATACTGGCAACTATATTGAGAATTTGAGTTTAACACCAGACATTGTGCATAGAATAGATGTGTAGATAATACCAACGTACAATATAAGATAACCTCAATATAGATAACCAAATAGATCCTAAAACACCATAGTCTCACAATAACATAGTTCAATGTATGAAAATCAAATATTGTTCGAAACAAGAATAAATGACACACAAGCTCTTCAAGAATGATAAAAGAACATGCTTGTGTCCGAACCCATGCAAATTCCTCGGAAACCTAATAAAACTACTCCCCCCTTTGGTATAGAAACACCAAAAAGGAGAAAATCAGTGATGCTATCCTCCCATGATGAACTAGGAGTCGAACTCCTCTGATGACTCCTCAGTTCAACCATCAACCTCTCCATCTTGATCTTCTTCCTCATCTTCAGTAGCGGGAGCACTGGAAGAAGGGCAAGATCTGTAGCGCAAAGAGCATCCTCAATCTTAGCCCAAGGAGTAAGGTCACCAGAAGACCACTGAGCATAAGAGTCTGGGGCTAAGGATGTTGGAGGAGTGCCAGTAGCACTACCCACAAGATGAAGAATCTTCTGTTGGGAGCTGGTCCTAGCAAGATCTCGGCGATAAGAATTGTATTGCTCCTTATGGTGTCCACCCTCATGCACATAATAGTGCGCTGAAACCAGGAGAGCTTCCTGACTTGAGGCACAAAGGAGGTATCAGCTGATTTTTTTGGTGGAAAGGGGGATTGTGGGGGTCGAATTTGTGTCAATCTAGCTGCTGATACTAGATGATTGAGTGGTTAACCTCTTGGGTGGCCTGATCTTCACGATTCGACCAAGAACACGAAGAACGAAAGGAGAACATGAAGAACACGAGAGGGGAAACGAGGGGGAATCATGCGGAAAACCAATGAGAGATAACTAGCAAGAACTGAAGAACCCAAATCTCCCATCAACTAAGCCGCAACGACCGCCTACGGGACAATCGATCCAACTGAACTCACCTTTTCGGAAACCGCTTCATACCCGTGGCCGGTCCACCACGCCAATAGAACCTCAAGGGTTAGTTGAGGAATATTGGAAAGTCCCTAACTGAATCCCAAGGGGAAAGGATAGGAAACCCGATAAAGATTGATACGGTCCTAGATACACATCATAGGAGTAGTCTTGATATGGTCCTAGGTACAAACCATATGAGTAGCCTCACAAGAGGGGTATGATGCGCGTGTAACACATGCTCGTTGGGAGACCCCAAGAGGAAGGTTTGATGAGCACAGCAGCAAGTTTCCCTCAGAAAGAAACGAGGTTGAATAGACCAGTAGGAGGAAGGAGTAACTTCAGAAGGTTGATGCAGTTGAGATGGTAGGGCGCACTACCGGTTCAGCAGCAACGTGGAACCTACACAACACAATCAAATCACTTCCTTGACACCGGCTGGGCTCTGCACCGGGCTTTATGAAGACTATAGAGCTCATGCCACATGAGAGCTTCTCTTTCGGCGATGACGACGCATCCACCTTGTGCGCTGCACATCGGGACGCCAAGTCCTCCTCCAATGCGATGTACGTCAGTGACGATGACAACGACATCATTGAATGGGACATAAGCACGGATGTGGACGAGGACTAGAGTTAGGGGCACCAACGACTTTTTTAAAATTTGGTTTGGGATGCTTATGGGCAGCCTCCCTCCCCCTATTGGGTCGGGCATGTGTCTGACATCCACTGAAATTGACACATTTGAGGGTGTTGGATAAATTTCCGGACGTGTGAGTGTAGATGCTCTTACCGTAAGAAAGAACAAGTAAACCGAAAATGCTTATGGAGTACTTTTGTTTGGTTGAGGTTCCTTATGGAGTACTTCATAAGCGCATATCTAGCAGTAGCCATAAGCTAAAAACTAAAAACTTGGTTTTCAGTTTGCATTTTCGTCAGTTTTGTAGTTCGTGCGGCAGGGGATGTAAACTGAAATTGAAAATCGAGCACACACGAGATTAAACGGGAATTGAACTTTGTTCATCGCCGGAATACACCGGAATCCAGCACAAATGATTAATTATACATAAGCGATGATGAACTAGGGTTCATCGCCACACCCTACACCTATTAGGGCCAAAATGCCTGGCTTCTTCATCGTCGGGGCTTCTTCTTCCCTCCGCCGCGCCGTCTTGAGTCCTTGCTGGAGTCGTCGTCGGAGGAGCAGCAACAACTGGAGGAGGCGGATTGCTGCACGAACTAGGATGCCGGAATGGCGTCCCACTCCTGCTTCTTCTCCGGCGTCTCTTCGTCCGCACGGAGGCCGCGCTGCAGTGGCGCTCGTTGTTGTCTTCGAGGTGGCGCTGGTACCGGCGGCACCGAATCGCCTGCCTCTGTTCATGCCGGAGGCTCCTCTGGATGCCGGGCTGGAGTAGATCCTCCCCGGTCTCCACGAAGGCCATATAGGTTCCTGCTCATTGGCCTCGTCGCCGGAGCTGTCCTCCCAGAGGGCCCGCAACACCGTCGCCGGTGACTGCGGGGGGGGGGGGGGGGGGGGGGGGGGAGGGGGACTACTTCGGTGGTGCCCGGTTCGAGACCCACCCAACGCGGAGAGGCCGTGTGGTTGCCGTCCAGGCTGCCGTGGATAAGACCATGCTCGTTGTCGGGGGGCTATCCCCGAGTAGGGGCAGGGTTGGTAAGAAATGGTATTTGAGGTACTGCTTGCCGAGTTGGGCCACACCAAGTAGGAAGGTACCGAGTTGGATGGCTACCGAGATGGAGCTATCTCGGTAGGAAAGACAAGGAGCCAAGTGAAGAAAGGAGTATTCTCCAGACTGACCGAGTAGCGCTTGGTGAGTCCGGATAGACAAGGGTCCTGCTCTTCTCGGAGGGAGGTCAATGGAGCCGTTGCGATCCCGTATGCGCTGTATGGGCGAGGCCACATCCTGTCTCTGACAAGGGGGACAAGAGATGAAAGCGACCACAACAACGAAGACTTTCGGCGTTTGTCAGCGGAGAAGCGGAAGCGTGCGCTACGGCACCGTGTGTAGTCACCTAATCATGTACTAATAGTTGGTGGCCACCAGTATATAAGGTGACCACACCCCTCCTATGTGAGGATATAGCTGGCCATTCGGGCCATGTAAAACGAGCCAGCCCGAGGCACGGGATTTTCGGCTCGGCCTGAGCACGGCACGGCCCGCCACTAACGGGCCAAGGCCCGGCACGGGCACGACCGGGCTCGTGCTCATAATTGATGCGCGGCACGCATGCGAGCCCGGCACGGCCCGCTTAAAGCGTGCCGCCCGCGGCATGGCACGGCCCGGCACGAGCACGACCCGTTTCGTGGTTAATAGGCGACGAGTGGGGAGGCCGGGCCGGGAGCGGGGCAGCGAGGCACGCTCGAGCGCTTCGGTGCTGCCAACGTGCCCAGGCACGGGAATTTTGCACGTTTGACCGTTTTGGACCCCACAAATTCAAATTTTGAGCATTTTGCTCCCTCTTTTTTTTGCTATAAATAGGACCCTCCACCCCTCATATTTTTCACACTCAACTCAACCCACACTTCTCTTCTCACACAACCACACTTCTCATCCCATGGTGGATCCCCTTTCAATCGATATCCCGATGGGTTCGTCCCTGAACCGATCATCGAGTTTCCACCCGAAGATTTAGGACTTAAATTTGAAGATCTCGCCTACCTCGACGAAGAAACTCACCCCGAAAACCATCATAGCCAAAAATACAATTCATCGAGTGATCCTTCTAGTTGTGCCGCCACCTCCTCTATATCTGCCGGCTCAAAGAGGCGTCGAACCTCATGGGTGTGGGTAGAGGTCTATTTCGAGGACCGTATAACGGTACTCGAAGATAGCACGATTAAACATCAAGCGATGTGCAAGTGGACGGATTGCGACAAGATCCTCAGCGGCAACTCCAAGGCGGGAACCGGTCACTTGGAGCGACACATAAGAGGACACAAGTTGAAGAGGACACAAGAGATGGCGAGAAGACATGGCCAGCTTGGTTTTACCCCCCGACGACCAGGTAAGTAACTTCAACTACGATCCTGCTTTATCTCGTAAACATCTATGTCACATGATTGCTGCACATGATTTACCGCTTGGTTTTGTGGAGTATCTCGCTGTTGTCGATTGGATTAGAAGATGTCGTAATCCACAGTATCAACCAGTTTCTAGGCATACTACATCTAGAGATATGAAAAAACTTGCTAAAACTGTGCAAAATGAACTAAAAGATGACTTAGCAAAATTTACATTTTCAGTTGCACTAACATCTGATATCTGTAGCGGTAGAGCTAAGCAAGATTATCTAAGTGTTGTAGCTCATTATATGCACAGTGAAACATGGGAACTAAAAAAAAAGTGTCATTGGATTTGAATTAATTGACGAAAGCCATACTGGTAGAGCCATTGCTAAAAAACTATTGCATGTCCTGAAATTTTTTGGTCTCGAGAATAAGGTGTTTGCAATAACGTTAGATAATGCTTCAAATAATGCTAGCGCAATGGCAGATCTCACTCCCCAACTTAGTGGTTATGGCGAATCATACCTTTTCCATCAACGTTGTGCATACCATATTATTAATCTTATTGCTAAATATGCTTTAAAACATCTGTCCGCACCCATTGAAAAAATAAGAAAGGACATTGTTTTTTTAAATGCTTCTAATCCACGGCTAGCCGACTATAAGAGATGATGTGATTCAGCTACTGCGGCCAGTCATGTCTATAATATAGACATGGCAATTAGATGGAACTCTACATATATAATCATTAGAGATTTGATCCGCGATAAAGACCAGTTTACCACGTATGTTAATTCTAATTACAACGGATCAATCTTTATTAACGGTAATGACTGGGATGTTGCATAAATGTTAATGGATTTTCTAGAAATTCTTTATGATGCAGCGAACACTTTAGCTGGGGTTTATTATCCCACATCTCCTCTACTAGTGCATCAGATTGTAGCCATTGCTGGTCACTTAAAAGATCATGAAAACGATGATAGGTTAAAATAAGCTATTAAAAAAATGAAAGAAAAGTTTTTAAAATATTGAAGATAAATTCCCGATTTGTATGCATTCGCATTCATTTTGGACCCACCTGCTAAACTTCCGGGGTTTGGGATGGCTCTATCTTACTTAACGGAATCATTAGAAGTAGACTATACTCAGTATCAATTTGTTGTTAAGAGCAGACTCGCTGATCTGTATGCCAAGTATGAGAATAAGTTTGCAGACACAGTTCGTGTGCACCGTCCTCCACCATCTGCCCCGGTCGAAAAGAAGAAAACACTCTTTAAACTCTTCGTCAGCTCCAGTCCGGTGCCGGCTTGAGTTCAAGCAGCTCTGGTGGGAATCATCATAGTGAGTTATCAATTTACCTCAATGACCAGCCGGTTGCCCACGACGATCATGTTGAGTTCAATATATTGCAGCGGTGGCATGATCATAAATCTACATATCCGGTGCTTTCCATACTAGCATGGGATGTGTTAACTGTCCCCGTATCAACAACATCGTCGGAGGGAACTTTTAGTCTAAGTGGAAGAATACTTGAGCCAAGAAGAGCAAGTCTACACCCTGATATGGTGAAGAGTTTAATGAACGTAAAGGATTACGACCGATCGATCCGTAGAAGCCAACACATGCCGGAGGACCCCGAGTTGATGGATGCAATGGAGTATCTTCATATCGGCGATAAAGATTAATTTTCTTATCCTTCTGTAATTTTCTTGTCCTTTTTGTAATTTTTTTTGTGATGAACTTGGTCTGTAATATGAAAAATGAACTCGAAGAGCTGCAAGTTTCAGACGCACTCCTTTTTCTTACCAGGGTACCTTAGGGGACTGAAAGGTTTTAATGAGGCGGTTGCTAGCTTAATAAAAATTATTAAGATCATATCCAACTTTGTCTTATTTTTATATATTTTTCTGAAGGTTTAGCTATTTCTGAAAATAAATACATGATACATTGATACTTGAAAAAATATACATTGATACATTAATAAAAGATACATTGAGCTGCCTCATTAAAAAACCTTCTTAATTATACGAAGGAAAAAGGGTACAACTTTGCTCTAAAATCTTCTAATTCCCGTTGCGACGGGGCTGAGTCATGGCCTCAAGCTTGACGTGATTTTGGCGATGCCTTTGCATGAGACCGTTTCCGTCTCTTATACGCAAGTTGAACAACTTCCCGCATCCAGACCACTTGCACGTCGCTCTAAACCTCCGAATACCATCCACTTCGATATCTTCTCTATCGAAGTGCTCCCACAACTTACGTATGGGGTTAGGAACTTGTTGGTTGGGTGCTGGTTCAGCCATGTTTGGGTTTGGATGTTTGAAATGAGGGGGTGGACAACCCTTTTTATAGGAGAAAATGGACATTTTTCGGACTAATTTAGCCTTTTAAAGGTTAAAACAACACAATCCTCTCTAAATAAGACAAATCACACCTAAATCCGGTTAAAAAAACCTAATTACCTAAACCTCCCCCTAATTACCCAAAAAAGCCCCTAATCCCGAAATACTGTACCCCCCGCTCCTCCTGCTCCGCTTTCAATTTGAAACGGTCGTTTCCCGCCGAGCGGGCCCACCTCGCGGCGACGTGCCCGCGCGTGCTGCCGACCGAACGTACCCAGCGTGCCTCACATAGCCCGTCGGGTTGTTAACGTGTAAGTGGGCCGTGCCTAGCTCGCGCCGGAGGCACGCAGGCCGGCCCGACACGACACATTTCCTAATCGGGCCGAGCGGGCCGTGCCGCATTCGTGTCGTGCCGTTTCTCAGGCGGGCCAGCCCGTTGGCCGACTATATGTGAGGGTAGCTGATATTCTGAGCGGAGAAGTGCTGCTAGTTTCTTGAGAGAGAGATAGCAGTAGAGTTTATTATTTCTCTAGCTCCTTGAGCTTGAGGAACATGTGTACTCGATCACCACATATATTGAGAGAGAGAGGCAGGAGTAGGGGTGTTACCTCCACACGAAGGCCCCGAACCTGGGTAGATTGTGTTTTTTGCAGTGTAGTGAGCGCGCCAGCTAGGCGTGCGATCCCTCCCCGGATACCCACAATGTCCATCGGCCCCAAACTCAAGCCATCCTATGACATCTGTCTTTACCTCACCACGACAGTTGGCGCCCACCGTGGGGACAACAGCTGCGCTGGCTGGGATTTCTATGCGGAAGGGACCTCTTCCTCGTTCGAGGGAGCGTGTGGTTTGTGGCCTTGTAAAAAAATTCGTCTCCTTCGACTTTGTCACCGACAACGCCGGTGATTTCAGCGGTGGGCCTATGCCCGCATGCGGCTCTGTCATCAGCTTTGGCGTGCACTTGGTGTACGTCGCCACCACCGTCATCCGCGAGTACCCCGGGGTGGTGCTCGTTGCTGAAGATCCTCCTGCCGTTCTCGCCGTCCGCGGGCAGCACACTGGTGGCTCTACGGACAACGTGGAGGTGACGATGACCGGTCCGGCTCCTGCTGTCGGGAAAAGCGCGACCGGTGGCGCTGAGGTTGCTGACAATTCGACTCGGCCTCCTCACAAGCCGATGGAGAAAAATGAGAACCAGCCGGGTTACAAGGCTCCTACTACATCGACCGCGAGACCGGCACCCTTCGCCGACGGCATTGAGAAGATGAGCATGCCCCTAGCCGCGGATGCGGATCCAGCCGTGTTGCGGGAGCAGCGCCAGGCCTTCCTGCTGGAGGCCGCCGCGGGCTGCGATCCCGACTTCTTCGCGGGCTGCGGCTACGGTCCCGACCTCTCGGGCTGCTATCGCTGCCACTCGGGCTATCTCCACGTCGTCGAGCTTCTTTCCCTCGTGTCCGACGAGGTGTTTTTCCTTGCCAGGTGATGTGCCCCTATGTCCACGGGGTGCTTCTTTGTCTTTCTGTGCGGTCGCTTTCCTGCGATCGTAAGAGGCGAGTTTTGCGGCTGCCATGCCTAATCCTTTCTGCACTTGCTTGTACTGTTCCGCGTGGGGGTCGTTTTCCCCTCGTTGATTTATCTGCATGTAGGTGGCTGCGGCTAGCACCGCGGCTGCGGGAGTTTGCAGATGGATGTTTCCATCTTCGTCGACGCGCATAAGTGATTTGCTGATTCCGCTCAAGGACTCGCCGTCCATGGTCGCGGTTTTTGAGACGTATTCTTTCTTCGGGGGGCGATTCCCGACAGAAGGTGTCATGGATAATGCGGCCCGGCGCTGGCTTGACGCATCCGCCAGCTTCTTTTGCTCGGCTAGGTCTATCCGAGCTTCCTTTATTGCAGTGGACGCTCTCACTAGATGATAGTGGTAGGCAGTCATGTCCTCGTGAGGAGCTCCTTGTTCCAGTGGCGGGCTTGTGCGGATGGCCTCCTTTGCCCGATTCCAGGCAGCTCGAGAGACGCCGATGGTAGTGCGCTCTTTTGCACTATTTTCAGTTTCTTCGGGTGGGGCTCCTGACCCTGCCATGCAGACCTGAGCCAGATATGGCTCGCGGGTCCTAGGCGCAGTTAGGCAGGCTTTCCTGACCCGAGAAGGTTCCTCTGTAGAGAGGGTATGGAAGTTGCCTGTGTTAAGGCGGACGGATTCACCACTTTTTGCCAAATCACGATCCGCGTAGCGGGGTCGTGAGTCGACGGCTTCCGGGATAGAGATTGACCCAGATTCCGATCCTTCGAGATCGATTTTCTCGGGGAAGCGTAGAATTCCGTCTTTGTTGGTGTAGAACTGGAAGCTTCCGAACGTCAGCGTGATGCTCTTCTCCAAGTCGCTAAATACCGGGCATGATTCCGGCGAGTGAGGGGCGACGATGACCGACCCGATTCGGATCGGATTGGTTGAAGTCGAAGTCCTGGGGTTTCAGCGTGAGTTGGTTGTCGATGAAGCCGAAGATGCCGGAGATCCAGCGCCCGCCGTTCCCACAGACGGCGCCAATTGTCGAATCTGCATCTCAACAAGTCCCTCGGGTGAACCCATAGGGTTTCGATTAGGAGAACGTGTAGGTGCTGGTGACAATCATCGACTAGACAGGGGCACGATTTACCCAGGTTCGGGGCCCTCGTAGAGGTAAAACCCTTACTCCTGCCTCTGTCGATCTGTATTAACGAATATATCGGTTACAATGGTGGTTTCTCAAGTCGAGAGTATGATCTCGATCTCAAGGCTTGGTGGTGCGGTATTGCTTGGTCCTCTTCGTGGTGGTTCTCCTGGCCTTATATAGGTGGCCAGGTCTCAAACCGTACCCGGGGAGGACTCGAACCCTAACCTAGAGTCGGTTACAAGTTTTCTAACTTGACCCGCAAGGCCTTGCGGGTGGGCTTTAATTGAGCCTTCTAGAGTAGTCCATGACGCCTCCTTTAGAGCTTGCGCCGTGGGCCTGAGACCGGGTAGGCTCATCCGAGAGGCCTAGGATCCATCCCTTCGTTAGTGGCCCAATCTTCTCAATGAGCTTCTCTTTTTTTTTGTGGATTTTCTGATAATTGGATAACTAGTGCTACACTGAGACCTCTCACTCAGCTGACCCTTGTTGCCAGATGCGACAATAATCAAACTCTTTGGATATTCTCTACTACACACTCTTGCACAAGTAATCAAAGATCACAAGTGGTCCTGTATCCCCCTATTCCCAGATGGAATAACAAGATATCACGCAACTTTGCAAGAGTAAACTTAAAGTAGTATGCTTAGCAGCAATACACACTAGAGGCTAGGGTTTGTATTTTGGTTTAAACTTGATCTAATCTATTCCACACGCAGGTGGTAGCTATATATGAGAGAGGGGGTGTTCCCCACGAAATTTGACCTATTCCTACTCGTTTGTACTCTTCCAACTCGGATACAAACTGACCCAACATGGGTGCAGTCAATTGGACTCTATTTGGAAACTGGCAGAAAATTATTCGTGGATTGTTTCAGTCACCACGGCTTGCACGAGTCGAATTTGTTAATGGGGCCAGATCCATTGGAAAGATCTTCAAATTTCCTAATCGTATTGTGCTCGTTTGCTGTATTCGGAGCCCGTATGAAGAATCCATGACTATTTCAAATTCGGGACTTGTGCCAGTCCGAACTGAAACATTATTTCCTTGTTGTTGTTTTCCACGCCTCCTTCCTTTGCTCCTTGCTTCCTCTTCTCCATCCACGTTTGTGTTATTAATAAACCTAATCATGCATAAATTCACAGGCTTAGATAGTATAACATTCTCATAAACACAAACATGATTTATTACTAGGAAAGAATTCACCTTATAATAAACATCACTGAGGCTCAATATTTCCTTCCAACTTAAGCATGAATAATCTTCATGGACCTCTATTATATCCCTATCATTAGGCCGCGGCCAAAGGAGTTGAATCTACCGCAGCACCTGCCGGGTTGGAGGACTCGGTGGCGGACTCGAAAGCAGCAGTTGCAGTGGGAGGCTCGGAGGTGGTGTTCTCGGCTGTAGGCTCTGAGGCGCTCAACTCGGGAGCAGGCTCCGAGATGACCATCTCGGTGGTGACGATCTCGGAGGCTGTGTCTGGCTTTTGCTCGGCCTGGATTTCCTCATCCACCTTCTCGGAGTCGTCGTCATCCTTGGTCCCTTCGTCGCCCTCGTCGACCCCCTCGTCGTCGTCCCAATCGTCTTCGGTCTCGCTCTCGGTGTCGGGCTTAGTGGGGCCATCCAGAAACTCCTTGGTGTCGGCTTATGAGGCCAACCGATATGCCGTCTCCAGGCGAGCCCGAATATAATCCTCTTCTGTGGACCACCTGGATCCGTTCCGCAGTTTCTGGAGTTTGTTGAGGTCGAGATTTTCATACCAGGATAGCACAAAATGCAAGGCCTTGTCTGCACCAGCTCGGGCTGCGGAAGCGTGCCACTTCTTGAGGTACTCCTTGACATAGTTCAGCTTCGAGGCCAGCTCGTGGATGGATTCGGAGGGTTAAAGTCCCGGCAAGAAAAGCTTGTGCAGCCGGATAGCAGTGGAGACAAGGTTGGTTATCAATCCCCTGAGGGGCCGAACTCGGGCTTTGATGCCCTCTTTCTGATCCTCGATGGTGACGGTCTCAGTGACTTCGTAGCCAACGTCGGCCCGTACTTGCCTGGCCCTTGCAACAGCCCTCTCGGCACCAAAATCCAGGTCGGGGAATGCCCCTGAGAAAAAAATGTCTGATTTAAAACAAGAGACCAGCCGGATAGATCAAGTCGGATAGAGCAAATCGGATAGAGCAAGTTGGAAAAGAGCAAAGGAAAGGGGAAACTTACATCTCAGTTCCAGGGTGAGGTCCTTGAGCCTGCTGAACCATATCTCGGCATTGGCATGGTGCTTGTCCAGCAGGACGCGGGAGCTACTCACCATCTGGTCGAGTGCAGTGTTCTGCTCTTTGAGGACCTCAATCTCCTGCGGCAACTCGAGCTTCTCAGCAGCGGCTGCATCCTTCAGCTCGGCCTTGTCCTTCTCAGCCTGCAACACTAGCTTTATTGCATCAGCCAGCTCCAACTTAAGCTTGGCCACCTCATTCTTCTCGGCTTGAAGATCTTCCTCGAGCTTGGCCTTGCCGTCCTCAATCTGCTGCTGTATCTCGGCTAGAGAGAGACAGACTTGGTGTTTTTCAACAAACAGTTTGTGCTCATCTGTATAGAAAACAGTCCAATTAGTAAAATGGTGGAAGCATGGAAGTCAAATAAGAAGAAATAAGAAGGGGCTTACTCTCTAAAGCCGAGATCTTGCTCTGGGCAGATTCTGCTAGCACAGTGCAGTCCTGGTGCTTCTCGGCAAAGATCTGATGCCCGTCTGCATAAAAAAGAAAAATTAACGAAAGAGAAGGGAACGCGTAAACATAAAACGCAAAGATAGAAAATACGACACTTACTTTCCAGAGAAGAAATCTTGGTGACAGAATCTGTCAGCTGCTTCTCCAGGATAGCTGTGAAAGAGAAAACAGAAACCGAGTTAGAAAACTGATGCAGAAGAAAGCATATGCAGCAACTCGTTATGGAAAAAGTTACCTTTGCTCCCTAGTTCCTCCTGCAGGTTCCAGATCTGCTCTTTGGCATCTCGGTGGGCCCGGAGAAGTTTCTGGTAGAGCAGGGTGCAAGCCTCAGTGCAAGTCTGAAGAGAAACAAGAAAAGGGTTAGTTGGAAGATTCGACCCGAGTAGACTTCAACTCGGTCGAGTATTGCCTACTCGACCTAAATCCCGGGGACTGGATATAGGTGTTGATTTCGGATTCACAATTCGCAATCTCGGAAAAGAAAAAAATGGGAAATCTTTACTTACTCGGGAGGTGAGCTCGACATCTTCGGCAGCAGTGCGCATGCAGTACATCTTGTGCGCCAATGTGCTGCTGGAAGCTGAAACTGGCATGGATATTGCACCGACATCAGCCCGGTTCCATGCTTTCCAGTAGTGGTCCAGGGGGCCCAATTTCTTCCCGTTGTGGACATGATCGAGGTGGCCAATCCGGTCCAGAGTGGCATCCATATCCTCCCGCAGCTCCACGGCAAGCCCCTGGTGCCGCACGAGCTGGGTGTCCGTGTTAATTGCCAGAGTGCCGGGTTTCGTCTTCAACCCAGATTTCTTTTGCTGCACCTCCTGCTGTTTCGGCCAGTGTATCGGAACCTTTACAGGTCCCGTCGGGGCCTTGGTACGGCCCTCTCCAGCCACTGCTCCCTGCGACAGCGCAAACTTGGCTTGCTGCCGAGTACGAGGGGGATTTCCTGTTTGGCCTGCTGGTCTTCTCGGTGGCGGTTGGCTTGATGTTGCTGCCGCCGTTGGAGGAGTTGGGTCTGTTGCTGTGGGGGCTGGATCCGTTGTTGCTGTTGCTGGTGGAGTTGGGCCTGTGGCCGTTGGTGTGGTGTCGGTTGCTGCTTCTGCTGTTGATGTTGTTGTTGTGGCTGCTACTGCTGCTGCTACTTCCATTAGTGATGTTCTTCTCGGTGGGGTTGGTGGCGTTGCTGATGTGGATGTTGGAGGAACTTGCGGCTGCGGCGCTTGCTGCTGCGCCGTCTCTTCTGGTTGCTGCTCGGTGGCCAACTCCGGCTGTTCCGGAGTCTCTTGAGTGTCCATCTCGACACCCATGTTGCATGTGCTGAGATCCTGGTCTTCTCGGTCCGGGAGGGGCTTCTCGGACCGGTCAGCGGTGTTGGTGTCCATGTCCTCGGGATCATGGTCGATAACACTGCGGGCGCTACTCGGTCCCGCAGGCGCCTCGGAGAGCTCAGCGTCAATTGGATCACTAGAGGAAAGAAAAAATAGAGGGGTAAAGAAAATGCAAGTGCAAAGCATCTTGGTCAAAAGAGGCAAAAGAACAAAGAATATGCAAACATAAAGCATCTCGGAACTAACTTACCCGTCAACCGTGGGCCACGGGTTCTTTTGGCGTTTCGCCATGACCTTGCCACCCTTGGGACTCTTGTTCCCGGATTTCTTATGCCTTTTGGATGGAGGCTCGACGGCGCCGCTTCCGGCCCAATTCTTCAGTTCTACAGGGGCGGCAATGGACACGGGTATCGCCTCAACCACTTTTTCTTCTATGTCAGCTGGGAACAAGGAAAAATAATATGCAAATGAGACCGAGAAGGGGTTATATACCTCCAAAAGAGTACAATCGTCATCGCTATCACCTTCATCATCATCGGACCAGTCCCGGATTGAGGCTAGGACTCGGGACTTACCGGCTTGAGCGGGAGGATGAGCGAGCGGGATGGGAAGCGTGTCCTGGTTATCGAACTGCTCGACATCGTCCATAGTCCGGTCAGGTTTCCAGTTATCTGAGAGGACCGGCTTCTTTTCCTCTCTCTGGCGATCAAAGTGCTGCACATACGAAACACAAAGCATAAATAGCAATAATAAGTGAACTCGGAGGATACCGAGATGCACTCTACTCGGTAGGGTATGCAAAACATAAAGCATAAGGAAGTAATTGAACTCAGAAGATACCGAGATGAACTCTATCCGGTGACACATGCGAAACACAAAGCATAAAGAATCGAATGAACTCGGAAGATACCGAGATGGAAGCAACTCGGTAGGATGGCAAATACTTACTCGGGGCGCCCGCCTATCTCGGCTGTAGGGCTCGAATCCCCAATCCCAAGTCTCCGTGAGGATGACCTTGGCGATGGACTTGGCCTAGATGGCCACCTCGTTCTTGCTGAGCTCGAAGGTGGTGGTACGCGTGCAGTCTCGGGTCCCGCCCATGAAGCACATCTTGTGGGCCCTGAGCTGCAGAGGCAGGACCCGGCGGCTCACCCAGGTGGCGATCAGGTCATCAGCTCGGAGCCCATCTTTGACGAGCTTCTTCAACCGGCTGTCTGCGAGGTTCACCTCGGGTACATTCTTTCTCGGATTGTATTTCCAGTTTACCATCACAGTGGGGGATCAATGCGGAAGGGAGGAAGTTTGATAAGATCCTCCTGCTCGGATCCCTCCTTCTCGGAATCCTTCGGGTCGGGATTCTTGACATAGAAAAATCCCCCCGCCACTTGCGGCAGGAATCAAGACCCTGGACCCGGGGGTACTCGGTACCGTTCCGGTAGACGATCATGGCTGTGCCACATTGGGTCATGGTTTTGGGGGCATTTGGATTAACGGTATTTGGGAGAACTTGTTGGCGGAAGTGGAAATATTTAGCCCAGATGTCTACCGTGGGGTAGACGCCAATATAAGGTTCCGAGAAGGCCACAAAGGTAGAAAGCATAGTAATTGCATTGGAAGGAAGATGGTGGGGTTGCAAACCGAAGTGGTGAAGAAATTTCTGCATGAACTCGGAGATGGGGAGGCCAAACCCGCGCTTGAAGTGTCTTAGAAAGATGACGCGTTCGCCGTCTCCGGGTTGGGGCTCCATCTCGTCGCCGGGAGGCCTGCAGATCACACCCGGCGGCACGCGGCGAGTGTTGACTAGCCACTGGATGTTCGAGGCGTCCACATCGGAGCCCTCCCAGGCTCCGCGTGTGGACGCGGGCCCGTCGAGGTTGAGGTCGTCCACGGGCTCGATATCCGTCATGGCGAGTCTGGATCTCGGCTCCTCCGAGTGGCGCGTGGGCGCGAGGAGGGGCTCGGGCCGCAGAGGACGAAGAAAAACCGCGGCAGCGCGGAAGACAAACGCCGTGGTGTGCTTTTCGCGGCGAGGAGCTCGAAGAGGAGCAGCAAGGGAGGAAGTAGTACTGCGGTGGTGCTGAGCGGTGAAGATCTGCGAGAAGCAGAGAGGTTCTTGTGCGCCGCAGCGCTCTGGTGGAGTGTATCGCGCGGCGGTGCGGTGTTCTCCACTGCGCGCGGTGGCGGTCGACGGCGTACGTAGGTGCGCGCGTGCGAGGAGGAAGGAGAAGAGACAGGAGCAGATGGCGAGGAAACTGAGACGACGGGCGAGGCGTGGGTATTTATACCCCCAAAACGCAATAACTGCTCCGGATCAGATGCGGGAATAATCATGGGTTCGTGGGAGTTACTGTGTCCAGAGAAACACACATAGCGAAGTTATCGCGCGTAACTGGCGCAGTAAATCCCACGTCCTACGACGTGGGCACTTGACTGCTTTTTTTGTGAACGGACGCGACGGTGCGTGGGCCCGTTGTGAAGTGAGGGGCGTGGGCGTGGCGCGTGCGCTGCAACCGCACAGGAACCGAGGCGACGTGGGCAGCAGTTTTGCGCCACGTGGTAAGCCTTCCACGCGAAGATAACTAGGCAATCTCACCTTGCGCAGCAAAATCTGTGGAAAACTGGCTAAGTGCTGGGATCTCGGTAAAGTCCAAAACAGCGTGGACAACCCGGTCGTTGATGAAAAGTCCATTATAAAGGGTACAAGAAGAATCCGAGTTCGACATGAAACTCGACCGAGATGGGAGCATCTCGGATAGACATCTTGGAGGATATTGGTTTAAGCTGGCACAGTCCAGCGTCCAAGTTCACCGGACCATACCAGCTTCGGGGACTAATGTCGGGCGGCTACCCCCGAGTAGTGGCAAGGTTGGTAAGAAATGGTATTTGAGGTACTGCTTGGCGAGTTGGACCGTGCCGAGTAGGAAGGTACCGAGTTGGATGGCTACCGAAATGGAGCTATCTCGGTAGGAAGGACAAGGAGCCAAGTGAAGAAAAGAGTATTCTCCGGACTGACCGAGTAGCGCTTAATGAGTCCGGATAGACAAGGGTCCTGCTCTTCTCGGAGGGAGGTCAATGGAGCCGTTGTGATCCTGTATATCCAGGGAGAGTACATGCGTGCGGTTCAACTTACTAGGCGTGATGATGCGTATGCATACGCTGTATGAGCGAGGCAACGTCCTGTCTCTGACAAGGGGGACATGACATGACAGCGACCACGACAGCGGAGACTTTCGGCGTTTGTCAGCGGAGAAGCGGAAGCGTGCGCTACGGCACAGTGTGTAGTCATATAATTCTGTACTAATAGTTGGTGGCCACCAGTATATAAGGTGGCCACATCCCTCCTGTGTGAGGGTAGCTGTTATTCTGAGAGGAGAAGTGCTGCTAGTTTGTTGAGAGAGATATCAGTAGAGTTTCTTCTTCCTCTAGCTCCTTGAGCTTGAGGAACACGTGTACTCGATCACCACATATACAGAGAGAGACAGGAGTAGGGGTGTTACCTCCACACGAGGGCCCCGAACCTGGGTAGATTGTGTTGTTTGCAGTGTAGTGAGCGCGCCAGCTAGCCGTGCGATCACTCCCCGGATATCCACAGTGTCCATCGCCCCCAAACTCAAGCCATCCTATGGCATCTGTCTTTACCTCACCACGACACTCGTCGATGCGAGGCACGACCTCTATGAACGACCGTGGTGTGTGGACGCGAGGGGGCGAGCCATTCCGGCCGTTGGCTCCTGCGAAAGGGTAGCCATGCGGCTCCAAATTGCTCACCGGAGCTAAGCTGTGCGGTGAGCAATTGCGGCGGAGACGGCTAGGATTCGAGAAGAGATTGACCTGAGAACGATTCTGGAGTTCCGGGCCGGGTTTTCAGTCGATGATAGGATGCAGAAACTGAGTTCGACCCCTAGAACCGCTAGAACTTTCCATTTTCGGTCCTTTTGGGACAACAACTACTGACATTAAAAGATCGACCCTTCTCTTGCCGATCATTCGCGAGTAGAACTCGCTCTCTTGCTGCTAGATTCACAAGAGCAGTATGAGCACGTGAACGACCAGTGACATACTCCGTACGTACTCCCTCCGTTCTAAAATAGATGACTTCCATTTTTTCATACATGCATGTATCTAGACACTAAAACATGTCTACATACATGCATATATGAACAAATGGAAGTCATCTACTCCCTCTGTTCCACAATATAAGATGTTTTTGATATTTTCCATATTTATATATACACACATGATATCTAGACACGTTTTAGTGTATATGTTCACTCATTCTAATCCGAATCTAGACAACATGTGACACACCTAAAACATCTTATATTATGAAACAGAGGGAGTATTTTGGAACGGAAGGAGTAATCAACAAAATGCTTTATCCTTATCAAAGACAGAGGCCGAACAGATGATTATAATCGGCCTTATTCATGTGACTCTGGCTCTCAACTTATATGTCCACTGGAAGGTCACAAACGTATGGGAGGAACACGACAACAGCTCGTGAGCCATTGGAACCTTCCCCTGACCCTAAAATTGGCACGTTAGGCTAATGTACAAGCAATCGGACGTCTCCAGTGCTATTTTCTAAGCACGACAGACGAACAAATCAAGTGAATTTTTTCGGTTTGTCTTATTTTTTTATAAAGAACTTTTATTAGTTAAAAATTTAAACATTATATCCAACCTCGGCATAGCATTGAATACATATAATCGCGAACCAATAAAACAGAAAAAAATAGCAATAGACAAATTACAATACAGAAGACGTACGTCGCCTACAATAGCCCAATACGGGGATCGAGTGACCATCCATGTGGGGATAAAAATATCCATCGCCGATTTTTTAGAGTCGTGCATACGCGCGTGTAAAAATGTTTCGATACTCCGCACGTTGTAATATGGATAACGAACGGAGATTAGCTGTACACCGGAATAGAAGCTACGTACGAAAGAAATTTTTATTATTAAAAATCTTGTAATTTCTTTATGGCCACAATGTCTCCATATAACGGCAATTCGCTCCTACCCAAAAAAAATATTTCTTTGCCTCTCCTCGCTTGTAGCGTGATGGCGCGGTGTAAATCTTGGTGAGTAGTGTGAGAAAGTATATATCTTCTCAGAGGCAGCCAAGCTGATCCAGCTGCATCTGAAACACCAAAACACTTGCTCTGTTCCTCTGGAATATTATAAAAGGGATCGCTCTGTTCAACATGCTGCCTGCAAAGATTCATGTGACGAAAACGATAGGCGAGGAGATGACTACATGCCGCTTATGCTCCACCCCACCCTGAATGGCACTGACCTAGTTTTGACAAGTGTCGTCCTGCTCCTGGCCTTTTCCCCCGTCCGGCTCCACGAGAGCTTAAAGTATGCAGACCCCTCAAAATCCAGCAATCACAACCCGAGCATTTGCCTTTTAGTTAGTTCGTCGCTCCTCCCTTTTCTCCTGTTTCTTGTAGCTAGGGGAGCCGCTTTTGCATTTGCCGGCCATGGGAACTGCAAGGCGGCAGTTGATGGCGGTGACGTTTGCGCTAGTGGCATTGTGTGGTGTGGGCGTCCATGGAAGGAACCACATACACAAGAAGCCTCACGGTGGCGCTGGCACCGGGCACAGGCGTGGCGCAAATGAAGGCACGGTGGTGTCGTCGCCGGCTGTCCCGCCGGAGGATGACGCGACACCCCCGGTGGCGTCCCCGCCGCCGCTTGGCGGCATTGTCCCGTCTGACCCGGCCACTCCGATCCAGCCGGCCGAGCAGTGCGTGTTCGACGTCCGGGAGTACGGCGCGACCGGGGAGAGCACGACGGACGACACCGAGGCTTTCCGGGCGGCGTGGAGCGCGGCCTGCGCCGTGGAGTCGGCCGTGCTTCTGGTGCCGTCCGACGGCACGTTCACCATCTCCTCCACCACCTTCTCCGGACCGTGCAAGCCCGGCCTCGTGTTCCAAGTAAATCCTTCTGTTCCTCAAACCATTAAATGTGCATTCGTTTAATTTCTCATGTCCAGACCAAGCAGCAGCGAGCTATAGTACTGTGGTAGTAAATGCTAAGCGATGGAGGGCAAATGGAGCAGGTGGACGGGGTGTTGATGCCGCCGGACGGGCCGGAGTGCTGGCCTCCGTCGGACAACCGGCGGCAGTGGCTGGTGTTCTCCCACCTGGACGGCATGGCGCTGCGCGGCGCCGGCACCATCGAGGGCAACGGCGAGGAGTGGTGGAACCTCCCCTGCAAGCCGCACAGGGTACGCAATCAACACAACTGACATACTACTAGAATTCCAAACCATTTCCTTCTGTCATGATCGACAATGATCGGAGTCCCGCGCTTGCAGGGTCCGAACGGGTCCACGCTGCACGGGCCGTGCGACAGCCCCACGGTATGTACGTACGTAGCGACGCTGTAATAACGGAGCCACTCTTGTCTGCATCAGCAATTCATGCAGGAGTGGGTACTTAACGATGAGTACATGTGCAGCTGATCCGGTTCTTCATGAGCTGCAACCTGGTGGTGGAGGGCCTGCGGGTGGAGAACAGCCCCGAGTTCCACTTCCGGTTCGACGGCTGCAGCGACGTGCTCGTCGACGGGCTCTTCATCAGATCGCCGGCCAACAGCCCCAACACCGACGGCATCCACGTCGAGAACACCCAGCGCGTCGGAATCTACAACTCCAAGATCAGCAACGGTACGCGATTGCTGGGGGCTGCTCTCGTATATTTTGATTGTTGCAAACAATTTGTGTGTGGCTGAAACGATATTTGTTTTGCGTACAGGTGATGATTGCATCTCAATTGGGACTGGGAGCTACGACGTGGACATACAAAACGTGTCTTGCGGCCCCGGGCACGGCATAAGGTAAGACGCACGCGCGGTTCCCTTTCCCCCTATTTTCCTTCAATTTGTTTTCTGAATTTCATTCTGCTCCTATGGAAGGGAGAGATACAAACAAAACATAGCTACTATGTCATCTTTTGTTATTTGTTTGTCTATAATTACTGGTTGAGAGCAACGTGTTTTAACACTCCCGGATTGCCCAATAACAGAGTGGACGATCTGCCTTTTGTTGGTTAGTTTGGGAAACAAACAGAAACGATACCAGTATCTATACTTCTTATAAAGCAAAATCCCACTAACATGCATTAATTATTTTTCTATCTCAACATGCAAGCTATCCACATCATCCATCCTCCTAGCCAATCAATTGTTCATGTCATCTCCACTAATATTTATGAATTACTATATGCAAACTACACATCATCTATTTCTTAAACCATCCAATTATTCATACTAATGATTTTAAAAATATATAATATGCTTAATCGTATAACATTTTATAAAGTTTGCAATGTATTGTAGTTCCTAAAGCAATCCCCGCAGCAACGCGCGGGGTATCATTCTAGCTAGTTCTCTATATACCACACCCTTTCATTTAAGACAGACGAAATATATAGTGCAAAAGAACCAATCTGAACTGAATTGTGAATGTGATGGAAATGTCGTTTAGATATACAGCCAATCCGTGTGTGTTTAGTATAGTAAGGTGCGCACCAGACAAATACTACCAGTACGGTGTAGGAGAAGACAACAGCCCGTGAGGAACATCCAAAAGGGTGTATAAAAGCATGACGGCGTCACATTAGCTTCCGCCATTTCCCTTTCCGCTCGTCTCTTTCCTTCGGCGTCGTGGTCCTAGGTTACACGTGCCAACTTTTGTCCATCTGTTCAACTAGGCTGGATCACATGAACACCTGCCAACGAATGTCACAGAATTCACTTCTTTCTAGGTGTACTTTCAAATGTAGTGAAAATTTCAGTTTGAGGGGCACTCATTTCAGTTTCACTGCCCTGGATGTGCAGCATCGGCAGCCTTGGCGTGCACAACTCGCAGGCGTGCGTGGCGAACGTGACGGTGCGGGACGCGGTGATCCGGAACTCCGACAACGGCCTGCGGATCAAGACGTGGCAGGGCGGCATGGGCTCCGTCTCCGGGATCGCCTTCCACGGCGTGCTCATGGACAACGTCCGCAACTGCATCATCGTCGACCAGTACTACTGCATGGACAAGCGGTGCATGAACCAGTCCACCGCCGTGCACGTCACCGACGTCTCCTACGCCAACATCCGGGGCTCCTACGACGTCCGCAGCGCCCCCATCCACTTCGCATGCAGCGACACCGTACCCTGCACCAACGTCACCATGGCCGACGTCGAGCTGCTGCCGTTTAGCGGCGAGCTCGTCGACGACCCCTTCTGCTGGAGCGCATACGGGGTCCAGCAGACGCCCACCATCCCGCCTGTCTCATGCCTGCAGGACGGAGTTCCGGAGTCACTCCTCGACAACCCGGATCTCAAGTGCCGATGACAGTTGCCCCTGTTTGTCATACAACCGGTTCTCAGATACAGTAGTTGGGTATATTCAGAGTAGACTACACACATTATTCGAGTCAAGTGGAGTTGTACATGCGTGCTTCTCATCTGCTCCCTCTCGGTAAAGGTTCTACTGTACTTACTATATACTAGAAGAACCTAGCGCGCTTCGCCGCGCCGTTATTTGTTGGTGTCGTTCAATTTTTCCATGTGATGTGTACACATCTGGCTTCACAATCGATTTCGTTGTGATACGGGTGGACAACCTGTCTACTATGGCGACAATAGGTTCTTTCCGTTGTTGTTCGATGTCCTCCCATCTCGTGTTTGAGGGTTTGAGAAAACTGTGACATGTCATTCTTTGTTGTTGTCGTTTAATTTTTTTATGTGATATGTATACCTATCGATTTTGTTGCGATACGGGTGGACAACCTGTCAACTGTGGCGACATTAGGTTCTTCCTGCTCTTCGATATCCTCCCATCTCGTATTCGAGGGTTTGAGAAAACTCTCATCTGGTACGCCTGATGCAAGCAGGGAACTGACAAGAGGGTGGTCAAACTGAGTGTCAGAGGGATTGAAGCACGTCTGCTCATGTAACCTAACTGAAACTAACATAACAGAAACGGCACACCTATTATAAATTATACAGGAAAAACCAAAAGCAGGTGGATATGAATCACAGTGTGAGATCAAGGTAGCTTTTTAGGAATATCAACAAAATAATACATGATACCTATTATATATTTGTATATGCCACCAGCACAAACTATATCGGCAGCAAACCCAACTTGGTTCGTTTTTTACAAATGAAAAAAGCAGCATTTCTTATTCTTGCAAGAGAGTAGGATTGTATAAATAAAATTCACTAAGCACAAGACTAACTATTTAAGCACCCAAGTAGCCGGTCAATACAACTGGAGCTGCTGAATCACTGCCATTAAATCGCCAGACAAACAAGAAAATCCTAGTTTCTCAAGCTAGTCTTTACCCTCTATGAGAATCTGACAGACACCAACATGTCTGTCGCTAGAAGCGGACATTAAATTAAAATAACTATTATGCATCACATAAATTAAAAATTTATAGTTGATCGCTACAAACATAAACCGTTATTATTACCCCTGAAACCTTGGGGCGTGTGCAATATGTTTCAAGTACTATATGTCTAGGAAGAACTAATAAAAATTGAACTAAGAACCCTGCCATACGAATCTGCTACATGAAAAAATATAGTACTTCCTTTGGCCATTTCTTAGCAAAACAAAAAAATCAATCAGATGGCTAAAATCTTGTGGCCTCCTCAAATATCAGGTTGCTGGAAAGTCCAAAGGGAGACACTATCAGCCACCAGGTCTTGTAAGTATTGACATTGCCGGCTTCCTTGGGTGTTGCTGGAAATCTTGTGGTATCTCTCAGAGTTTTAAAAACCGGGTACATAACCATCTGTGAAAAAGGCAGAAAATGATTTTTATGTTAACCATGAAGAGCTAGTTTATAATTCTAAGATGAAGACATAAATGATAATAGGAGAACAATATGATAGAAGAAAGCAATCATACCCTGATGTCCAGTCAAAATAAAGTCCTTGTAAGTATTGACATTGCCGACTTTTAAGATCTCTGTTATAGCAGCTAGAAGCCCATAGCATAAATAACTGTAACAAAATGTTAGCTGTTATATGCTTGGCATAAACACCTCATACTTTGGACCGAAATATTCATTTGATGTGACTTTTAATGATACTCAAGACTTGTTACTCCACATAAAAAACTGGGTTCACAAATTTTTCATATTGACTCAGCACCAAAATATTTTTCTCCAATGCAGTTGCCTTGCAACAAGGCATTAGAATACAGCTATGATTTCCTGAGACTATTTAACTGTTTTATATGGTAAGTGAAATTTACATATAAAACTACATTTAAATTCGGGTTAGCCAGAATTTTCTCACACTTCCATTAGAACTTGTGTTAGATCGTGCATGTATTATGCTATCTGAATACTGTCTGACACATAATAGCATTGAACCGACGTGCACAATTTTCTACTCCCTCCGATCTGGTATAAGTGTTGCTGGAAAAGAACTGATTATGTGCAAGCTAGTTCCCGACACTTCTTTGGGATCACAGGGAGTAATTTAAGTGATTTCTGAGTCAGAAAGACAATTACACAGAAACAATATATTCACAAGATAGTACCACGATCAGATGCCGAAATAGGCTACGAACGTTGTACTCCAGGTTATCCTTAGACTAACAACAACACATGGTTAAGAAACTACCAGAACCATATTTATGGCTAGATAGAAGCAACAACGGAAGCTAACAGAAAATTTAGTGCTAACCTTTGTACATAGAGATAATATAGTGTCCCTTTAAGCAAGACTTCTTGAGGTATGAATCTTCACCATGTGTTGGCTTAGGATCCTTTTTTGCTCTCCTTCTCTGGGATAGAGTACGCCACTTGGACATGTCCACCTACAATATCAACCACACCAAGTCTGTTTGCACGTGTTTTTCCAAAATTTCCCAAGACATACACAAGGACTCCATGGATCAATCGAATAATATTCTGTGATTCCGACTATTGAATGTAAGCATTTGTCGACACTTTCTGACATGCAGGCTCACCAAACATTGCAACTAAGTTTTTTCTTTCACAAAGTGGAGTTTATCATCATTGACGGCAGACATGATCCAGCTAAAGCAAAAAAAACTACTGACGCGGTCATGCAGATCAATTGCAATTGATTTCCTACCAAATAGGACATAACCAACAATATTAAGATGAGGTAAAAATTGCATTTGATTTACTTTCATACATGATGGAATAATTAAATTGAAAGGAGAGTCCGCGTGCATACAATAACAACAGTATCTCACAGTATCAACATGACATTTGCGCTCACCGCTGACGCGGTAGGAGAGGGAAGGTGCAGTTCGCTTTTAGAGTGCGACGCGAGGGGTGGGGCGGCGGCCGTGCGCCGGTGGACTGCGACAGCCGGCAATGGAAGCAGCCATGGTGTGGCGGCAGTTATCCATGCTGCCGGGCGTTACAGACCGCGCCTCTATGCGGGCAGGGACAACGACGTCAAAGCGAAAGTGGCGCATCGGCGGCATAGTACCGGCAGGGTGGCTCGTGACTCATGAGCTGGTAGAAAGGGCAGGACATGTCGTGGCGCAGGGGCGGCAGGAATGACATGCGGCGGGGCGAGGGGATAAACTGCAACCAGATCTGAGCGGTGTGTGGCTGGCTATAGGCAGGCGGCGGCCTGAAACCCTAGCAAGAAAGGGAAGAGAGAGACCATCGAGATGATCACAGTGGCAGAAAGCAATACAAACAGATAAGAAGAAGGCGGATGAACCAAACCGCGAACGTAGACGATGAAGACAGCGGAGATCCGCCGCCGCCGTCAGAAAGAAGAGGAAAAGGGCATTTTGGAGGCGATGAAGCCCAAAGAATAAAGGAGGCAAAAAAAGGAACCGACGTCTGCCGAACCGCCACATACCAAAGCATCCAGCTGCTCTCTCTGCCAGGTGGGGACAGAAATCCTCAAAAGTCAGAAGCAACCTCAGGGCAAGAATAGCCCTACGCTTAGTTCTCTAAGAAGATACCACCCCGTTCGCTCGCTTCCAGGCAAACCAAATTCCAGTTATGCTATAGTAGTCCAATTTGCAGTTTATTCTACTCGGAGTTTCACTCTGGTTTTCATCATGGAATTCAGTTTGCAGTTTGGGCTTGTAATGTTTTCTGTTCATTTTTTTACGGGACCTTTCGATTGGGCGGATTTCATGTTGTATCCCATCAATTGTTTCCCAACGAATGACATACTGTATTTATGAATAGTAGAAGTCTTACTGATTTGGCTAAACATTTACATATCACAATCCGATTGCATTAGGGATCATATTGGATTTTCTGGCAATTTCGGTCTCAACCACCTTTCCAAGGGTCTCGATTTCACCTGGCATAGCCGTCCGCCGCGTGGTCGATCAGGAGGCATTCTACTCGTTTGATGTGTTAGCAAGTTCTAGCTATGAATTTCATACACATTGCCTCGAAAATAAGGTAGGCTTATAATTTCATTTGAAGTTTGGTGGTCGTGTATGGTGCCGCCTAGGAATAACATAAAGCTAATTTCTTCGTGAACTGGTCAATCTGGCTAAAGACGACCCTCATTCTATTCTAAGATTCTAACACGAAAAGAGTAAAGAGCAGTTCGATGAACACTAGCCTTTATTTTTCAATATTGTGATTGACAGTTTGGTTTTGAGAGAGGTTTCAATGCCAATTCATTTGGGAGAACAGTCTGAGCGAGTACGAAAAGCTGGATTGTGCTCCAATGGACACCGAATGAGAATTGAAATACTCTATGGTGTTCGTAAGAGCGCGACCTCGTATTGAGGCGTTTTCGGACCATGCCCAAATCCTCTTATCAACTTGTTCGCCAAAACCACACCAAAAACGTCAATTCAAGTTTAAGGTTGGATGACTAACCTACTATGTTTTTTATGACATGGTCAAAGAGGTTTGGGCACGCCCTATCGCTGGTGATACCCCGATCAAAAGGTGGAACAAAAACCCGCAATTTATGGGCATTCTTAAAAAATAAAAATCTCGTCTTTCATCCATTATAGATGACCTTGAGGAGATAGCGGAGGTGCCTCCTTTGTCTGAGCAAGAGATTAAACTCAAAACTCAATCAAACGCTCAGATTGCACGCCTTCTCTGGGAAGAAGATCTCAAGTGGCACTAGAGATCAAAGGCCCAGTTTATTCTAGAGGGAGATTTGAGTACGAGATACTCCCGTTCATAGGAGTACTGTCAAATGTGGCAAATGGCCGACACAGGAAGAAACTTATTCATTATCTTATCCAAGATGAGAGTGTGATTTAGGGGCTTAACCAAATTAAAACATACACAATAAAGTATTACAAAAGCTTGTTTGGGGAGTTGGAGTAAGGAAACTTTTCCCTCTACGAGCCCCAAACAGCCGATTTCACCCAGGTTCCATATGAGAAAAATGTTTTTCTTACGGCACCCTTCTCCAAGAAAGAGGTTAAGAAAGTTATTTTCGAAATGGAATATAATAGGGCGCCGGTGTTGGAGGAATTACCGATGGGTCGTCGAAGCTCACAGGCTAAGACCCGGATTGGGCAGGAGCCCAAAACCGTCTTACCCTGGAGCTGTGTGGGCTCATACTAAGTGGACCGGCAGATTGAAGCCGGACTCGGCTAGAAGACAGTACCCGACCCTAGGATGGGACTCGGCTAGTAGACGGGTCCCGGACCCAAGAGGGGCTTGGTTAGAAGGCGGGGCCCAGCTAGGGTTTGGCTTTGTATACAAGACGAAGGCTTCTAAACTTGGAAGGCACAAATGATTTAGTGTCGGACTTCGACTGTGTAGAACCCAGAGTGTTTTGTGAACTCAGGAACCCGGCCACTGTATAACGGGGTTCCTGAGGTGTTGAGAGATAGGTTCTAAGTCATAGCAATACCGCTCGATACATTGAAAGCCAGAATTTCTTCTTGTAATCGAGAATCAAATTATCAATAGCAATCTAGCAGGAGTAGATTTTACCCACAATAGAGGGTCCGAACCTGGATAAACTCGCGTCTCCCGTTCTGGCTTAACCCTTTCAAGGCCTCGTCTAGTAGCAATGACCTCACATCTAAGTTCTCCTATGAGAAAACTTTCCATGTTAACCCCACGACAGTTGGCGCCTACCATGGGGCCAGACGGAGGCTTTGTCTTCTTAGAAGGAGCTCTCCGAGGGATCAATCAGCTCGCGATCGGCAGGCTAAGGTGAAGCCGACGCGGAAGATACTACAACTATAACACCTAAGGCCTGGAGTTCGCATCCGTCGTGTCGTGGGATAATCACGGCAGACGTTACCGGGGGTAACTGATCTTGGGGCAAGACGACACAGGTGTTTGGGAGAGGGTTTAGCTCAGAGGAAAACATGATGCAACTCGATCTGGTAGCCGGCAATCAAAGTCGCCGAGTCTCCGATCTTGATATAATAACTCAACTCTGGGATTACAATAGATGCTCGATATCAGGCGATATTGCTAGGGTTCTTAGATCTCTCTCAACTAAACCTAGGGGTCGGTTTATATAGCACCCGTACCCCCTGGCTTACCCTCCAAGACACACCCTGAATCCTACCCGGGCACCGCATACAAACCCTAACTTTCCTTTACCGTAACCCACAATCCGGGTTACGAGGCCTACAAACTTGGGCCTTCCAGAAGTTTCTCTATCCTTAGCCGGATCTTGCGCAGCGTCCTTTGGGCCAGGTTACACCTTGGAGTTGGCCTACCGGGTTATTATCCCTCCATCAGTAGTCCCCAGAATAGCTTGGGCTTCACGGATCCGTCCTTGAAGCGCCTGCTATTCCCTGCAAAAATATCAAACGTACAAGTGTATGGAGGCCGGGTTAAAGTGCTTTGATAAATAGCTAGGCCTAGCTCCATGGTGGCCATATAGTAACCCGGCTTTTCTCCAAGTACTTGGCTTAGCTCTCCAGATCTGAACCCCAAAATGTCAAGATTCTATACTTGATAATTGTCCACGATATCACGGGATGGACCTCTTTCTCCTTTTTGTTCAGACACCTTGCTCAACACTTAAAGCGCATCTC
This sequence comes from Alopecurus myosuroides, assembly GCA_028641055.1. Classification (NCBI taxonomy): domain Eukaryota; kingdom Viridiplantae; phylum Streptophyta; class Magnoliopsida; order Poales; family Poaceae; genus Alopecurus; species Alopecurus myosuroides. The sequence continues at coordinate 263,002,923 of CM054061.1, read as the reverse complement.
GCAAAAAATCAAATAGATAGCCGTTTACTCCGCAATTCCCGGCTCCCGCTCGCTGAACCGGGCTTATCCACTCGTGCTATAAATAGGCTCCTTGGGGGTAACCCGAACCCTAACGGCTCATTTCCCCCCACTCTGCTTCCTTTCTGAGTCATACTTGTGCACTTCGCCAAGTCTGGCTCTTTTCGTTGAGCTTTTTCAGTGCAAACCGTGCCGCGAAAGCGGTGACGGGGCGCTCCTCGCTTGCGGCGGGGTTTCTATCCAGCGCCGCAAGAATTCTCTGATGCCACCCCTCACTCTTAACTCACATGTCAAGCACTGGCAGCTCTCATACTTTTACTGCCAAGACACCTCCCCACCCGGCCAAAAGAAACTGCCGGGTTACTCAGAGGGCCTCCTTGACATCTCCGAAAAATTTAGTGCCTTTTCCCCTGACTCGGACAGGGAGGCAATTCAACCTCTGCTATCCAAAATCACCACTCTCACGGCCCAAGGTCTCATCGGGCTCAACCTGGTGAAGACTTGGGTCGACTTCCGGATCCAACCCAATTCCATCCGCACAAAGTTGATGTGCGAGTATTCGGGGCAATCTACAGACCCACTCCGGTACTCTGACAACATCTTCGCGGCTGGTGACACTCATAAAACTATCAAGGGCTTTCTGACGGAAAATCTTGAGGTAATCCGGAACATATCCGGATTAGAGCCCTTCACACTCGAGAACCCAGCCCCCAAGGTGAAAACCTAATTTTGATGTCTTTACCTTTGCTCTTTCCACTCGATACAGTTGATGACCCTTATACTGATACTTTTCAGGCTGATGGTGATTTTTGGAAGACCAACACTTCTCCTAGCTCCGAAAGTCCAGAGGAGCAGGAAGAAGCCGTTAACTCGGACGAAGGTGCTCTCCGGATTTTACTTGGTTCCCTTAAGCTCATCATAACCCATTCATTTTCCAACTATAACTTTGATGACATCCAGAACAAGAAGATGACGAAGAAGAAAACTCCGACGGCAAAGTAGAATCCGCCAGCGACGAGGAGGAACTGGAGCCGACAGTCAAAGTCGGATCAAAGAGAAAGACTCAAGAGGCCACCTCCAAGGTTTCATATCACCCCCTCGCATTCAGTTCGTATTCCTTTAACGATATACATGAGCTACCTTGACGTTGTTCCACCGGCCATGCTTGAAGGAGTCGCCCATGACCAAGCGCAGGTCAACTCGAAATCACCCGGGTGATGGTGCTCTTAACCCGGGTATTTCATCGACTCCGACTCGGCGGGCTGGTATTTACCCTATCCTTTCTCGAACGAAACATTCTCCTTGAACCATTCCTTTATGGAATCTTGCTTGATACTTTCCAGCCTCTCCCGGGTCTAGCGACGGATTTCCTGCGGATTTCGCGGTGAATACCGGGTAAAAATCCCTTTCCTGATGCTCTACCACGCTTCATCACCCTTTCCTGATTGTATACTAGCTGCTTACTCATAACATCTATAGGGCCACGGTCGTTACCAGTGACCAAGAGGATATGGAAACCGAGGGCCCGGGTAAGGAAAGCCCGGCTGATAAGACTACAGCCGCGTCTAGCGACGAAGGGCAAGCATCGCCGATAAACCCGGACATACAAGAAGCCGAGTATCCGATTGCCTCCCATGCAAGCAAGAAGGACAGAGCCACAACCTTGGGTGCAGAAGAAGGAGCATCGGATTCCGACAAACAAATGACCCGGGTGCCGCCTCCCACTAAGAAGAAAGCTCCTTCCCGGAATTTCCAAGGCCCCGGGTCCTCTGATACGGGTAAAGACACTTTTGATCAATTGATGAACACTCTCCTCACTATGAAGACTTCGGAGAGCAAGATCTTGGAGCGCATGGCTGCAGAGCACCAGGTAGTGACACTTGATATCTCATAGTGCATACCTAGTCCCCAAGTTCCGAGCATGACTTGCTAAAGTTATGCTTGGTACTTTATGCGATATTCAGCTTACCATAATATCCAACTGACACTTGTGTTCCTTGCTACTTACAGGCGCAGATAACCTGGTCTGATGAAATTTTACTCAAGACCGAACAACTTCTTCTTGCCGAGGTAAAGCGGAGGGAAACCCTTGAAGACGACATGAAAACTTTGAAGAAGGATGTTTCTAAATACAAGAAGAAGTGCAATACCGCTCAGACCGCACTAAAGAAACTATCGGACCAGGTCGCCGATACTTATCAGATCTTGCTTAGTAAGTTTTTGCTGCCGATTAACTTCATGTCTTTGCTTTTTTGTGTGATACTCGGGATTATTGATACGTTATTTCTTTTGTTTCCATTGTAGGTGCCAACCTTGCGACCCCAGAGGAGGATGCCCTTGTCAAGGCTAGAACCCTAAAGACTGTGCTCCAGACTTTCTTTGCCGGCACAAAATTTATACTGGATGCCGTGAAGTGGCCTACGGAAGTATATCCGGGTGAAGAAAATCTCATTCAAGCCTGCTCCACTGTGCCTGGCTGGATTGAAATCTGGAAACGCTCGTCATGCCGGATTGGTATGACCCGGGCCTTTACCCTGGCCAAGGCTTTCTTTCCGAAGCTTGACCCGGCGAAGGTAATATCCGGGTTTCCCGAATTCAAGGCGGACGGTTCCAAATTTACACCCAAGGATTTCAAGGCCATACAATCCGCAGTGCGTCCCTCGGCTACCACTTTGGCCGATAGTTTGGATTTAAACACGATTATGAGTGCATACGACGCTGATGGCAAAATTGTCACGGAGGAAGCACCCCCGCCCTTTGATATCTTGGAGAAGTGGGTTGCTAACTCAGCCAGGAAGAGGGAGGCAACTGCGAAGAGAGAGGCCGAGTTAGGATCAGAGCCGTCTGCCTCTACACCAACTGTCCCTCCACCTGTCCGCCCTGGTGCGGTGAGTCCGGGTAATGCTGCCGGGAAAGCTAAGCAGCAAGCCCAGGACCAAGACCCGGAAGACCGTACTCAGGAGGCCGAATAGGGCAGTGCCATCATAATATCTTGATCACGTGATGCTTTGTATTCAAACTAGCATGCTTTTGATGGTGCGCCTGTGTACCCCTGATACTGATGTCGTAATTTGTAACGTACTTTTAGTCCGTGATATACTTTGCGGCTTTCCTGGCCTTTTGATAATCGTGCTACTTGTCTATTCTTTGAACTTGTTCTCGATACCCGACTCTCTTTTTGGCTCCCTTCGTAAGACTCGGTTTTCCGAGTATCAGGGGCTTTGATAAGTGGACTTTTCTTTAAGTCCCCAAGACTCGGATGGTAAGGTCTTTCGAACTTCGATAGCCAAGTAGTTTGTTTCTGTTTTGAAGTCCCCAGTCCCCATGACCCAAAGTCCGAGTCATGGGGGTGTGGCCTTTCTCAGAGAACAAATTGTTTTTTACCGAATCGAAAACCTAAGGCCATTCCGTGTAAGTACTGAAGTTATGCTTGATAGTCATTGAGTTTCCGGCTATTAGCCTTGTACTCTGCATAAACTTGTGGTTTAGATGACCCTTTTGACTATCTTGTACTGTAAGCCGGCTTTCGCATGGATACCATGTTGTTACATCCATACGAAAACAGGGTCAGACAAGTCCCATTGGGCTTCATGGCTGATTGTAATCGTAAGCGAACAAATCATGCCACTTTAGTGCGAGTCACATCGATTTTAAGTAAGAAAAGTCAAGAAAATTTGGCTCCTTTGTCCAGTTATAAGATTGCAGCCGTACTCGTTTGCGAATAATCGTCCCTTATAACTTATAGGCATCAAGGCCGGGTCTTTGGGTTTGTGGCTGTGCTACTTGCGCAACCAGCCCCCGAGACCTGTATACACTCAACGTTCTTAATGATACTGAAGTATTGATGTCACATGGATACTACTTACTTGTAATCAGGCTGTAACGAGATAGGATTTGATAATCATCTCTTTATTGATGCGAGAAAGTTTTGGATCAGCAGGCCGCCTCATTAAAAACCTTCCAGTCCCCTTAGGTACCCTGGGTAGGAAAAGAGCGCGTCTGAAACCTGCTGCCCGTTACATTGTTTAGTTCTTTGTGGGCACCGGTCCCGGGCTGGCGTGACCGATGCACATTCTCCACATGTTGGACTTTTTCATGATGAGTACCGGGTTTACCAGCCAACCCGGGTGAGGTGCTTCCATGACGTGGCTGGTTGTGAGCGGCCGTGCAGTTTCTTCTTTTATAGCGGATTGTTTGGGGGAATCATCCTCGATAAAAGACACCATTTTAGTATCTTGTGCTACCTTGGACTTTGCTCTTTCGCCTTCAGTACTCGGTCTTTTTGATGTGGTTCTGTTCTCCGGGTCTGCTTGAGACCGGTAGTGCTTGAGTTCTTCTTTTCTACAGGCTTGCTCGGCCATTGCTGCGTCTCCTTCATCACATTCAGCTGCTATATCTCGATTTCCATGTATGGTAATGGTCTTCTTGGGACCCGGGATTTTTAGCTGTAGATACACATAACACGGCCTAGCCATGAATTTGGCGTAAGCCGGCCTTCCGAATAACGCGTGATAAGGGCTGCGCAATTTGACTACCTCAAAGGTGAGCCATTCAACTCGATAGTTATCCTTTGACTCCCCAAAAGCTACCTCCAATGCGATTTTTCCCTCGGGGCACGCTGAATGACCCGGCACTATCCCATGAAAAACTGTTGAGCTTTTTTGTAGCTGAGACTCCTTGAGGCCCATACGTAGGAAGGTTTCCCAATACAGTATGTTGATGCTGCTTCCACCATCCATCAAAACCTTTTTCAGCTCATACCCATTGACCTGCGGTGCGACTACTAATGCCAAGACTCCCGGGTGTTCCACTCTTTCTGGGTGATCCCTTCTGCTCCATGTTACCTCCTGTTCTGACCATCTCAAGTATCTCGGGACAGCTGACGAAACTGAGTTGACCGCTTGCTTCAGTATCTTTTTGTCCTTGTTAGAGCCTCCTGTGGTATGCACATGATATTGACCCAATTGTTTGGGGTTAGCCTGGAAACCTCCTGCCCCCCCTTGGTTATTACCTTGATTTCCAGCCGCCGGGTTACCAGCTGGGGGTGGGCCGTTGCCCGGGTTTCCCCTGGACCCGGTCCTCCTCCCCGTCCTGCACCTCGCATAGCTCTGTTTACTTCCTCATTTTTCCATCTTTGTAAGTCGGCGCACTGCTCCAAGGAGTGGTTAGCTGGCCTGCCGTTCCTGCTGTGCTTCGGGCATGCCATCCTGAATATGTCCCAATTGTTACCCGGCCTTGGTGGTCCTTGATAGTTTCCTCCATTGTGATTACCTCCGTTGAAATTTCCTTCTGCTCTGGGTCTCGAAGACCCGGCTTCGGTGTTGGCGACAAACTCGGAACATCCTTCAAACGGGCGCTTGTTCTGGCTATTTCCGTTATTACCCGGTCCTGATCCATTGCCGGTTCTTCCGTTATTACTTGTGTTTGCTTTTACCTTCTTGTCATCAACTTCCTCTTCTGTAGTATCTGTCGCAGCGTGTTTGTTGCACGCATCCATTAATTCTCCCATTGTAACTTCCGACGCATTCCGACTAGATTTCATGCGAGTTAACTTTTGCACTAAAGGTATATATTTGCATGTTTTTGCCATGGCTTGTAGTGCATCCTTGGGCTGAATGTCCGTGGACGAGTGAAGTATCTCCATAACCCGGCGCACCCAACTGCGTGCCGACTCTCCCTTCTTCTGGACGCATCGCTCTAGATCATCAATAGTGAACAATTTTCTGCACGTCCCATGAAAGTGCTTGACAAACGCGATCTTCAACTCCTCCCAGGACTTGATCGATCCTTCTGGCAAATTGGTGAACCACAACTTTGCTGCTCCTTCTGACATCATCAAGTACATGAACTTGGCTTGGAGATTCTCGGATGCATTGCGAATCGACATTGCCATCTCATAACTACTTAGCCATGTTTCTGGATCCATAGTTGGCTCGTAATTCACTACTTTCCCTGGCTCTTTGAATTTTTCCGGGTAAGGTTCAGCTCTGATATTGTCCGAGAGACACTTGGGTCCCGCAAGAACGGTCGAGGCCGGCCTTGCTCTAGAAACGTGTGATGCAGCGGGGGGTGCGGCTGGGTACGGCGCTGCGGGAAGTCCATGTGGTGCAGACCCGGCCGCGGCCCTCCGAGCTCTGGAACTGTCGACAACAGCCTGTGCTGCTGATGCTGCCTGAACGCGGGGAGGAGGCGGCATTTGCTGCTGCTCTTCCCTCCGCCGCACTGAACTTGTTTGGATATTCCCTTGTTGTTGACTGACGTATGGCGTCCCGTGCATCCCGCTTCTATGATCCGGATAATTGGCTTGCTGTGCCACCACAGTGTGCAACAGATCGATGGCTTGCCGGGTCTTCTCTGCATGGGGCGACTCTCCCACCGGGATTTGATTTAACGCGAGTGTCGCCGCATACACATTGTCCATGGGATTATTGTAGTGACCGGCTGGTGTGCGAAATCGTGACGGTGGCGGTGGTGGTAGATCATTGCCGGTTGTGACTCTAGTCTGTGGGGGGGGGGGGGGTAACCCGGCCCGCTCATTTGCCGGATGTGTCCCTGCTGTCGCCGGTTGGGGTGCGGTTCCCTGGTTCACCACTGGTATCGGCTGATCCTGAGGTGTGACGAATAAAGTAGCCGGATTAATGACCCCGCCCGTTGGTGGTAACCTAGTTTGATGCCTTTGATGTACTCTAGATGTTTCCTCCCGGAGCCGAGTTTCTAGCGCATCCAGCTCACGCTGCCGCGTGGCCATCCCTTGCCTTTCTGCCTCTACTTGCCTTCTTTGCTGTTCCAGCGCACGACGAGCCACATCTAGATCCCTGACACGTTCCGCTGCGTTTTCTGGAGTGATAACCGTTGCAAGAACCGTGGGGTCTAGAATCAGATTATTATCGAATAAGGCCGGGTGGCGCGGGTTCGAAGGACCCGCCCCTGGTGTCCGGTTTCCCAGGAATCCGAACGTATTTGCGTGCAACTCCTCGTCTGCTGCGCGGCTGGTCACTGATGCCGACTCTCCATCAACCCGGGCCAGAACCGGGTCTCCGTTGGCCGCGCCCTGCTGCTGGGCCAATGCCTGAGCCGCCCCGACTGCTGCTGCGGTTGCGTTCTCTTGGTTGAGGTTGGCCGCGGGAGCCGTGTAGACCGCAACTCGGCGTATGATACTCGGTGTAAATTCATGCTGTTCTTCTCCGGCGTTATTCTCCTCGTACCGGTTCTCCAGCAGATCCAGGATAGACTCGGTATCGTCCTCTCTCTCGACCCGGTCGCGCGGGTCCATGCCGGCTCCTCCGGCTGTTCCCACTTCGCGATGGGTCCTTCCGCCGGATATGTCGTTCCGATTGATTCTTCATCATCCGATCGGGTAGAAGTGGCTCCTCCTGGCACAGAATCAGATCCAATATTGTCAGGGATCGAACTGGAAGTACATACCATACCAATGAAGACGCTGATCCGGCCGATTGTCACGACGGATCCGGATTCGAGATGATCCGATTCTGGCCCCCAGCCGGAATCGTCCACCGTCTTTTCTCCTTTGTGATCGATGTAGATCTCGCCGACGACAAGATTCTCCATGTTCTTCCGAGCTTCTCCCGTGATGTAAACACCTTTGGACGCAGGCCCCACGGTGGGCGCCAACTGTCGTGGGATAATCACGGCAGACGTTACCGGGGTAACTGATCTTGGGGCAAGACGACACAGGTGTTTGGGAGAGGGTTTAGCTCAGAGGAAAACATGATGCAACTCGATCTGGTAGCCGGCAATCAAAGTCGCCGAGTCTCCGATCTTGATATAATAACTCAACTCTGGGATTACAATAGATGCTCGATATCAGGCGATATTGCTAGGGTTCTTTGATCTCTCTCAACTAAACCTAGGGGTCGGTTTATATAGCACCCGTACCCCCTGGCTTACCCTCCAAGACACACCCAGAATCCTACCCGGGCACCGCATACAAACCCTAACTTTCCTTTACCGTAACCCACAATCCGGGTTACGAGGCCTACAAACTTGGGCCTTCCAGAAGTTTCTCTATCCTTAGCCGGATCTTGCGCAGCGTCCTTTGGGCCAGGTTACACCTTGGAGTTGGCCTACCGGGTTATTATCCCTCCATCACGTCGAGTCCGTATTTTGGGTCCCCTTAGGCAAGATCGACATATTCGGGTTCATCGGAGGAGCAAGGCAGGATCTGCCTGAGCCTGCCTCTAAAGAAACCAATCGTTCACTCGGATGGCTAATCGTCGAGCAGAAACAATGATATCGATGAAACCGAGTTTATCCTTCCACTTTTCGACGAGATGTCAATACGAACTTGATCAATGCTACAAAACCGTGTCCAGTGCTAGGTCTGGATAGTAGGCCAATATAAGAATAGCAAACCACACCCGCATTAGGAGCTAGCACAACAGCAGCAACAGCCGGCACAACGGTCAATGAGCAGGAGTCACAAACAATGGACCCGACGCGGACGGACAAGGTGGACAAGGTGTGATGGCTACATCAGCGGCACTCAATGCACTGCTCGCGAAACAAATCACAGCGGATAATCTAACGGAGCGCGCGGCGGAGATCGAGAACTTCCGTCAGAAACTCGCCCCCTGTAAGCAATTTAGCGGCACAACTCAGACGAAAATCATGTAGGAGGCCCAACGCGTGGAGAAGCAAGTAATTCACCTTAGTATTCGCCCAAGGGAATTATATATAGTACAAATGACGTGGGGGGGGGTACCCAAGAGACACCCCCCCAAACACAATAGGCCTACCCGGTGCAGCCCATCAGGAGGTGCCTTAAAGAGGCCTTCGGATAACTGTATTGAGGCCTGCTGCGGGAGCCCACGTGGAAGAAGAAACAAGAAAATACTTGCTCGAGGAGTTAGGAAAGAGTAGCACCGACTCGGAGTCGAGTCCTATTTGTGTACGCCCCCCGAGACCCGGCTACCTATATAAAGCATGGGTGGGGGTCACAACAAATCAAGCAAATCTAGATTCAGAGCTGCGCTAGATACAATATGTGCGGCACCCCGGTAACCTGTTTTTTTACCTCATTGGAATAAAGATCCGGCGGGCAGTAACCCGTCAAGTCGAGCAGTCCACTAGCTCCTTTTACCTTACGAAACCCCAGGTCCCTCACCATGGGGATTGTTGAGGTCACATCCTCTTCATTGACGCCGTCTGTGGGAGTCTGGGGCACTGTATTTGAGGCTTCTTCGACTTCATCTCCACCAAGCTACGACTCATCGATCTGCGAGGACTCGATTCGCTTCGAATCCATCGACTTCACCAAGTACTCGCTAGCACCGCGCCCGGTATTTGACTCCCTCGACAAAAGCATTGATCTCAAGATCGGTGACCTGAACTTCTGTGTGGGTCACACGGGAATGCTACGCCTACAGGACTCCCGTCGGCCTTGGCCAATGGAGCCAATTGCGGCAGAAATCCCGCTACCTCCACCCGAGGGGGAAAACTTCGGGCATCCCTATGTCATTGATCCCCACCTCCACTTTGTCGCGATGATTGGACAAGTGATGACCCACAAGTATAGGGGGTGTATCGTAGTACCTTGGATAAATAAGAGCGTCGAACCCAACGAGGAGAAAAAGGTGTCGACAAGCAGGTTGGATAGAGGATTCACTATAAACACTAGTAAACAAGTTTTTGGTGGTTTTTTTATATAGAAGATAAATAAAGTGCGAGTAAATAAAAAACAGTAATAATAATTGCAGCGAGTGGCCCAATCCTTCTTAGAGCAAAGGACAACACGGCTGGTCTACTTACGATTACCAAACGTTCTTGAGGACACATGGGAACTTCGTCAAGCGCTTTCGTTTCATACAGTTGATTAATATTCATTGTTTCGATAGGTGTTGTGTGGACGAACCTATGCTAACGCACCGCCCAACTAGGACTAATACGTACTTGTGATTATATCCCTTGCAAGCCTCCGCAACTACAAGAAAGTAATTAAGATAAATCTAACCACAACCTTAAACTCTGGGATCCTACACTCCCTCGTGCATCGGTTTCCTAACGGGGGTTTAGGTTTCTGTCACTCCGGCAACCCCACAATTGGTAGCCAAATACACAATGCATCCCTGTAGGCCCGTAAAGGTGAAGTGTCATGTAGTCGACGTTCACATGACACCACTAGATGAATAACACCACAACTTAAATATCAAACCATTAGATATTACTTCAACATAATTCCACTACTAACATCTTGACTTCTCCCATGTCATGGAGAACTAAATGAACTACTCACAAGACATCATATAGATCATAATCAGAGGTGATATAATGATGAATAACAATTTTTTCATAAAGTGCAAACACCGATAAATCTCGTAAGCATCAGCTACTAACAAGTAATCCACACCGCGAGAGAGATCTAGTGGAAAACAACAATATAGAACCCTAATTGTTACAGCGGGACGGAGGTGGATGGTGAGGATGATGGTGCTGGAGATGATGATGATCTTGATGATGCCCGGAGCGATGATGGTGACGATGGCGATGATTTCCCCTCTCCGGGGAGCAATTTCCCTGATGAATTTATCCCTGCTGGAGAGCTTTTCTCTCTGTGTTGTTTTCCGCACCGAGGAGGCGGCAGAATATTTCCTCGAAGCTTCTATAGGTCTTAGGGTTCCCTCGGGATGAAGTATGTGAAAGGGGTTGGCCAGAGGTGGGCTAGGGTGGCCACACCACCTGGTGGTTTGGGCCCCTGGTGGCCCCCCTCCAGCTCCCCTCGTGGTTGGCTCCCTCATATAGACTTCTAAGACTCCTCTGATGCCCCCTTCTTCTTCTGGTCTTCAGAAATAGGTTACCTTGACGGTGCTTTTTCCATCAGATTTCTGGTCCCGATGATTATTATGCAATAATTATAAAACATGCAAAATAAAATGAAAGAACATAAGTAATGCATCATAATATGAAATATATCGATGAATAACATAAAATTATGATATAAAATAGTGATGCAAAATGGACGTATCAACTCCCCCAAGCTTAGACCTCGCTTGTCCCCAAGCAAAACTGAACTTAGTAAAGATGACCACAGGTTTATGGAGTGAAGTGTCGATAAATAAATTAAGGAAAAGAAGCATCACATTTATCAATACACAAGTCATTCTAGACAGCAACTTCCTCACATATAACTCAACTGGAAACTAGTAGAGAGAGTCACAATAAAGGTGCAAAAGGAAATCATGATTGGTTAAGGCAAACTTTGTTCTTGGTCAGAGAACAATTAACATATTGTACTTATCTTTCGATCAGAGTCTTTATATTAGAGCTTATATTGCAGAGTTTAACATGCTCAATCATAACAGTCTCTTCCAATCATTGATAACTTTCAAAGTAGTATTTATTTATATAACAACATTGTACTAGACAAGGAAGGATAAAAGGTATGACTGAAGGAATCAACATATAGATGGTTGGATCACAACAACTCAAATGCTTGCTTAAGATACAAAGAAGTAGGTTTACTGACTCAAACCATGGAGAGATTTTATTTGACTCATGTGCTAGAGATTTTATTTTGATGTGCCCTTCGCAGAGGGAAGCTTGGATTAACTCATGTGCTAGAGATTTTATTTGATAAACATATGGAGAGCATAAAATATTTGACACTACTCCCAACCTTTCTGACACAAACCATGGCTAGCTGAATCCTCGGGTGCCTGCCAACAATCACATACCATGGAGGAGTGTCTAAATTTTTAGGGGTAGGCATGTATGTCTGATGTCTACGCACGCTTCTATTCTTGTAGACAGTTTTGGGCCTCCAAGTGTAGAGGTTTGTAGAACAACAACAAGTTTCTCTTGAATTGATTACCCAAGGTTTATCGAACTCAGGAAGGTAGAGGTCAAAGATATCCCTCTCAAGCAACCCTGCAATCAAGATACAAGAAGTCTCTTGTGTCCCCAACACACCCAATATACTTGTCAGGTATATAGGTGCACTAGTTCAGCGAAGAGAGAGTAAAATGCAAATAATATGGATGATAATAAGTGACAATAGCAATCTGAAATAAAAATGGCAGCAAGCAAACATGTAGCAGAACAGGCGGGAAACGGGTTTTCAATGCTTGGAAATAAGGCCTAGGGCTTCTATTTTCACTAGAGGACACTCTCAACAATGCTCACATAATTGAATGCATAAATATCATTTCTTCACTATGCTACTCCGAACCACTCTTCGGTCGAATAACGAACACTAATCATTGCGTAGGGCTGTAACATCACTTCTCAAGTCTATATTCCCTCTCTAGGGGACCCCAATGTCACTACGAGCGCCATAAATTAGTAAACAAACGCCAAAATTTCATAGGTTCACCTTCCAACACAAGATATAAATATCATGCTAAACCACACGGAGCACACACTGTCACCTTTACCCCATGATCAAAGTGTTTACGGAGATAACAAAACCACTTGAGTAGCATAACAGATGAAGATCAATCTACATATTCAAATATATTACAAAGCTCATGATCACATAAAGATCACACCATGGGAGAAAGAGATGAACCACAAAGCTACCGGTAGAGCCCTCAGCCTCGGGGGAGAACTACTCCCTCCTCATCATAGGAGACAACAACGGCGATGGAGATGGCGGTGGAGTCGATGGAGATGACTTCCGGGGGCACTTCACCGTCCCGGCAGGGTGCCAGAACAAAGATCTGTCCCCCGAAACTTGTCGGCGGCGGCGGCGGAGCTACGGATGTATTTTGCGGAAAAGGTCGATTCTCCTAGGGTTTATGCCTCAGGGGGAATATGTAGGCAAAAGGGCAACGTCGGTGGGCGCCCGAGGGGCCCACAACCCTAGCTGGGGCGACCAGGCGGGAGCCCACGCAAGCCTATGGTGTGGGGGCCCTAGGGCCCCCCTCCGGGTCTCTTCGGGACTTCTGGAAGCTTCCGGGGAAATAGGAACTTTGGCTTTCGTGGCATCCAATTCCGAGAATATTTCCAGAACAACTTTTCTGAAACTAAAAACAGCAGAAAACAGGGAACTGGCTCTGTGGCATCTTGTTAATAGGTTAGTCCAGAAAACGTATAAAAATGCTATAAATAAAAGAGAAAACATGTAGGAATTGGCAAAATATGATCATGGAGCATCAGAGATTAGGGATACGTTTATGACGTATCAAGCATCCCCAAGCTTAGTTCCTACTCGTCCTCGAGTAGGTAAACGATAAAACAATAATTCCGAGGTGACATGCTACTAGCGCAAACTTGATCAATCTAATGTAAAAGCCTATGCACGTTAAGATCATAAAACTTTAAACACAGGCATGATAAATAAAACTTTAATAATAAAGCATAGCAATTACTTTGCATCACGAAAAGTAACTCAAATAAAGGATCATGAATAATAATGCAAAGAAAGGTAAACGTTTGTTTCAGGTATAGAGAAAGCATGACAAAGTGATATTTCGATAGTCCTTAAGAGTGGGGCAAAACAGAAATGCCAGGACACCTTCAAAGTTGAAGAGGAAGACTAGAACAAATAATTTAAGAACAAATAATATCACATCATGAAGTAATTATTGATGATTATGGGACAAATGCACATAGAACTCAGAATGGCAAAAATGCTCTCTCAACTGTGCATAAAGTTAGAAGAAGGAGACTCAACATTAAAGTAAAAGAAAGGCCCTTCGCAAAGGGAAGCAGGGATCACTCATGTGCTAGAGCTTTTATTTTATTAAACAGAGGTATTAAAAGTTTGACACTCCTCCCATCCATCTTTCACAAACCATGGCTAACCGAATCCTCGGGTGCCTGCCAACAATCACAAACCGTGGATGAGTGTCTATATTTCGGGAGATGTATGCTAATGTCAACGAATGGTAAACAGAAAATACAGTATGTCACAAGTCAACTGGATTCACAAGAGAGGCTCCCATGGTGAAGGACGCAACTGGTGTAGAAGGTCATCCCTCTTTCTCTTTTGTTTACACAATTATGCTTTGACTGATAAACCAGGGACAAAAATAGTGAAGAGAATTTGTATGCATTAATTTGGGGCTGGGCACCCCGCTGCTAGCTCTTCTATCATTTGGATAAGCGGATGAAGCCACTAGTCCATGGTGTGAAATCCAATCAACAAGTGATAAATATTCTCTATTTACGTCCTCATGAGCAAAAACAGGAACATAAAGCAGGAGTAATTTTGAAGGTTTTAAAGGTAACACATGAGCAATTTACTTTGGAATGGTAGTTAAATACCACATTTAGGCAGGTATGGTGGACACAATGGGAAAAAGTTTGGTCTGAAGGAGTTTGGATGCACGAGTAGAGCTCATACTCGGTACAGGTGGAGGCTAGCAAAAGACTGGGAGCGACAAATCAAGAGAGCATAAGAGCCATAATCATGCATAGCGTCATAAGCATCATTAATTAAAACATAAGCAGTATAACAAGTTCAAAAACTAAGTGGTCAATGGAGGCTATTCGTTACTGGTTTGTAGTCATAAACATGGTGTGATCATGCGCCAAGTCAACCAAATAAAACATTCGAAAGAGAATACCATATATTGATGCTTTACTATGACAAGGACAACTCATGAATCTTTCAATACATATTAAACACTCTCAGCTATTTGAGTCTAATCATGCTAATCAATAACCATAAGGATTTAAAACTAAAACAACATTTAGCATGGCATGAAAAAGTTCTAGCCACAGTCTATACAAGCTTCTACTATTACTGTTATAAATTCTACTTCAAGCAGCAGTTTTCTTTCTCCCAACAAGCACCATACAAAACATGCTTTAACAAAAATTCTCTACATGCTACAGCAAGAAAACATGAGAGTACTCACATAACACTACTAAAACTAACAGCTCTGGATAAGATATGCATGAAAACAAAGGCTAAACGCAGTACTAGCAAAAAGTGAACACTCACAGAACAATAAGAATGAAAACTAGAGTGTTCTAAGCAATGAAAACGGAGCGTGTCTCTCTCACACACAAGTATGATAATATCCAAACATTTATTACAGCAAATAAAACCAACCAAACTGAAAACAAAAATAAAAGATGCTCCATGTAAAGCACATAAGATGCGACCGAATAAAAATATAGTTTCACTAGAAGTGACCTGATAATTTGTTGATGAAGAAGGGGATGCCTTGGGCATCCCAAGGCTTAGACACTTGAGTATTCTTGCAATTTTCTTGGATGTACCACCGGGGAATCCCCAATATTAGGCTTTTCACTCTTCTTCTTCACATTATATCATCCTCTTCTCTTGACCCTTGAAAACTTCCTTCACGTCAAAATTCTCACAATCTTCATTAGCAACGTTAGTGCAATTGAAATAAGAAATTAACATGGTTCAGTTTAAACACAAGTATAACACTCAAAAACACATTAGCTACTGTCACAACTTCTCTCAAAACTCTTTTTCTCAAAAGAACACCAAAAGAAAGAGATTAAGATGCAAATGCGACAAATGGCAGAAATCTGTCAAAACAGAACAGCAGGTAAAGATCAATTTTTTCAAAAATCTTCCCTTTCTCAAATAAAAAAGTGTTCTTCTAAGAAAAGTTGCGTAATTAGTTGAGGAATAATCACAAAATAATTCAGACTATTCTGATCTGCCAGGATCTTATACGATATTTTACGGTGGACAGCGGAAATCTGTATTCTGCGCAGAAATCCGAAAACCAACTCCAACTTCCCACTAGTGGCTTTACTTGGCTCAACAAAAACACAAAAGAAAAGATACAGCGGGGTTGATAAGGAAAAATAAAACACCCAGGTGCAATCACACCAAAGAAAACAAAGGAAAACTGAAAGAAAACAAAGAAATAAAACGGGTTGTCTCCTGTCAGCGCTTTTCTTTAACGCCTTTCAGCTAGGCATAATAATTTGAAAAGATGCTCACATAAGAATAAGAGTTGAAGCACAATAAGAGAGCATCAAGAAGAAAATATAAAACACATTTAAGTCTAATACACTTCCTATGAAAAATAATCTTGTAGAAAAACAAGTCATGAAAGCACAAAGCAGCGAGCATAGGAAAGCAAAACAAGTGCAACTTCAGAAATTTCAACATAAAGAGGGGAAACTTAATATTGTTTTTTCGCGAAAACGCAAAAAGATTTGCGTTTCGATGCATTGATAAAAAAGAGAGTTTGTATACACAAGCCCAGAGAAGGGCCAACCCCACACCATACAACTCAACCCGACCTATCTAGGGGAGAAGCTGACGTAGTCCTCTAGCACCTGCGTTCGCCCAGTCGCGCGCCTCGGCCATGATAGTGTCCATGAGGGAGGGGATCGAGGGGCGAGCGTTGTCGAAGACCACAGAGTTCCGGTGTTTCCAGATCCACCAAGCCGTCAACATGATCATCGACGATGTGCCTTTGCGCAAGGCGCGAGGAGTGGCCTCGAGCGCCTGCGTCCACCAATCTGAAAAGACACCCTCCTCCGTGGGGGGTCCCGCCGTGGATCGGATCCATGAGAGGACCTCATGCCAGATCGTCCTCGAGAAGGGGCAACCGGTAAGGATATGCGCCATGGTCTCCACCGCTTGGTCACATAGCGGACAGTGTGCCGCATGTGGGAGTCCTCGGCGAGCAAGCCTCTCACCCGTCCAACATCTATCCTGGCAGGCAAGCCAGATGAAGAACTTCACCCTAGGGGGCGCCCAAGTCGCCCAGTTCAACTCCCACGAAGCTGATGACAAAGATCCTTCAAAAAGGGCATTGTAGCAAGAGCGAGAGGAGTATTGTGCATCCGACGTCCAGCGCCAGACGAGCACGTCTGGTGTCTCAGACAGCGCGGTCCCCCGCACCCTGATCCAGAGCTGCACATACTGCCAGAGGGCTAAAGGGCTCAAAGCTCCCACTATGTCGGAGATCCACTCTCGCTCAACGATCCAGATGAAACTTAATATTGTTGAGATGCATAAAACCATGTTTCTGTCTCTCATAATAACTTTCAGTAGCATCATGAATAAAATTAACAATATAGCTATCACATAAAACATTCTTATCATGAGCCACATGCGTAAAAGAATTAATACTCTCTACATAAGCATAGTCATTCTTATTAATAGTAGTGGGAGAAAATTCAACAAAATAGCTATCATTATTATTCTCATCACCATACTCATTAAATATAGGAGGCATATTGTAACCATAATTAATTTTCTCCTCAATAGTAGGTGGACTGAAAATATCATATTCATTATTGTAAACAGGTGGAACTAGAATACCACAATCATTATAATCATCATATATTGGAGGCAAGGTATCATCAAAGAAAATTTCCTCCTCAAAACTTGGGGGACTAAAAATATCATATTCATCAAAACTAGGTTCCCCAAGCTTAGAAATGTCCCTAGCATTAGCAATAATGGTGTACAAAGAAATCATACTAATAACATTGCTACTAGCATGCAAATAAAGCTCCATAGGTTTTTTAATTTTCTCTTCAAACGCTTCATGTCCTAACTCAAGATAAATATTGTAAAGCTCTCTCATATTTTTGTTGTTTTCCATTAAGACTACTAGTAAAAATAAAAACAAGAAGCGAGTAAAAATAAGCCTAACTAGTGAAAACAAGAAACAAAAAGATATAATTGCAGAATCTAAAGGAAATAACTTCGAGCACTCACTCCCGAGGATGTGAGAACCTTTTACCTTACCTCCCCGGCAACGGTGCTAGAAAAAAGCTTGATGTCTACGCACGCTTCTATTCTTGTAGATAGTGTTGGGCCTCCAAGTGCAGAGGTTTGTACAACAGCAACAAGTTTCCCTTAAGTGGATTACCCAAGGTTTATCGAACTCAGGGAGGTAGAGGTCAAAGATATCCCTCTCAAGAAACCCTGCAATCAAGATACAAGAAGTCTCTTGTGTCCCCAACACACCCAATATACTTTTCAGGTATATAGGTGCACTATTTCGGCGAAGAGAGAGAGTAAAATGCAAGTAATATGGACGATAATAAGTGATAATAGCAATCTGAAATAAAAATGGCAGCAAGCAAACATGTAGCGGAACAGGCGGAAAACGAGGTTTCATTGCTTGGAAATAAGGCCTAGGGCTCCTACTTTCAGTAGAGGACACTCTCAACAATGCTCACATAATTGAATGCATAAATATCATTTCTTCACTATGCTACTCCGAACCACTCTCCAGTCGAATAACGAACACTAATCATTGCGTAGGGCTGTAACAACACTCCTCAAGTCTATATTCCCTCTCTAGGGCACCCCAATGTCACTACGAGCACCATAAATTAGTAAACAAATGCCACAATTTCATAGGTTCACCTTCCAACACAAGATATAAATATCATGCTAAACCACACGGAGCACACACTGTCACCTTTACCCCGTGATCAAAGTGTTTACGGAGATAACAAAACCACTTGAGTAGCGTAACAGATGAAGATCAATCTACATATTCAACTAGATTACAAAGCTCATGATCACATAAAGATCACACCATGGGAGAGAGAGATGAACCACATAGCTACCGGTAGAGCCCTCAGCCTCGGGGGAGAACTACTCCCTCCTCATCATAGGAGACAACAACGGCTATGGAGATGACTTCCGGGGGCACTTCACCGTCCCGGCAGGGTGCCAGAACAGAGATATTTCCCCCAAAACTTGTCGGCGGCGGCGGCGGCGGAGCTACGGATGTATTTTGCGGAAAACGTTGGTTCTCCTAGGGTTTATGCCTCGGGGGGAATATATAGGCGAAAGGGCAACGTCGGTGGGCGCCCGAGGGGCCCACACCCTTAACTGTGGCGACTAGGGGGAGCCCGCGCGAGCCTATGGTGTGGGGGCCCTAGGGCCCCCCTCCGGGTCTCTTCGGGACTTCTGGAAGCTTCCGGGGAAAATATGAACTTTGGCTTTTGTGGCATCCAATTCGGAGAATATTTCCAGAACAACTTTTCTAAAACTAAAAACAGCAGAATACGGGGATCTGGCTCTGTGGCATCTTGTTAATAGGTTAGTCTGGAAAACGTATAAAAATGTTATAAATAATGGAGAAAACATGTAGCAATTCGCAAAATATGATCATGGAGCATTAGAAATTAGGGATATGTTTTATGACGTATCAATGTCTATGTCAACAAATCTGTAAGCAAACAGTACATTAAGTCACAAGCCAACTAGACCTTACAAGAGTGGCTTGTGACTTAATGTAGTCATACGTGCTCGCAATGAGAAACTTGCACAACATCTTTTGTCCTACCAGCCTGTGGCAGCGAGGCCTCTAGGGAAACTACTGGTAATTAAGGTTCTCCTTTTAATAAAGCACTGGAGCAAAGCATTAACACTCCATGAACACACGTGATCCTCACATCACAACCATCCCCTCTGGTTGTCCCATTTTTTGTCACTTTGGGGCCTCGGTTTCCGGACAATGACATGTGTAAAACAACTTGTAGATATGATCAAGAAACATACTATACTCATGAAACGATAACATGTTCAGATCTGAGGTCATGGCACTCGGTGCCTAGTGAGAAGCATTAAGCATAACAAGTTGCAACAACGGTAGAAAACACTAACAATGATACTAGGCACTATGCCCTAACAATCTGGCATTATTACATGATCGATCTCATCCAATCCCTTCCATCCCTCTCAGCCTATAGTGGTGTTTACTCACACATGGACGGGGGAATCATGGATGGTTGATGGAGAAGAGGTGGCGGTGTCGATGGTGATGATCTCCTTCGAATCCCCGTCCCGACAGGGCGCCATAACAGGAACTTCTGATCCCCGAATCGAGGTTCGGGGTGGCGGCGGCGCTCTGTTGTGTTTCTGTGGAATATGACGACCCTTCCCCACGTTTTAGGTTTACGGGCCATATGTAGTCGAAAGGGGAGTCCGAGGGGGTCTAGGGGTGGCCCACACCACCAGGCGGCGCGGCCAAGGGGGGGGGGCGCCGGGGGGTGGTGTGGCCCCCTCCTAGCTCCTCTCCTGGCCCCCTTCTGGCTCCCGGGGTCTTCTGGTATTTTAGGACCAATGGAATCTTTTCTGGGCATTTTCCCGAAAGTTGATTTTTCTGCACAAAAACGAGACACCAAGGTAATTCTGCTGAAAACATCGTTAGTCCGTGTTACTGGTATCCAAAACTCACAAGTTTAGAAGAAAACAAATAAAAGTGTTCAGAAAAGGAGATACATTTTGGACGTATCAGTAGGCAATACTTGACCGAGTTGAAGCTTACTCGGGTCGAATCTTCCAACTAATTATTCCTTTGTTTCTTCTCAGGTTTGCACTGAAACTCATGCTACGCTGTACCAGAAGCTTCTCTGGGCCCACCGGGACCTCTCCGAGCACAACCTCCGCCTCCAGGAGCAACTGGGAGGCAAAGGTAAGAATCAGAACACCGAGATACCGAGTATGCTTTTCACTGCATTGATTTTCTAACTCGTGTTCCCTTTCTTCTCAACAGCCGTCTTGGAGCAGCAGCTGATGGCCTCCATTACCAAGATTTCTTCTCTGGAAAGTAAGTGCCTCGTTCTCTATCTCGCGTTTTATGTTTATGCTCTTTCTTCTCGAATTAACTCTGATGTCCAAATGCAGATGATCATAAAATATTTGCCGAGAAGCACCACGACTACACCACCCTTGCCGAGTCTGCACAGAGCAAAATCTCGACCCTTGAGAGTAAGCCTATTCCCCTTTTACTTATTGTATTTTCCCTCTTCCTGATATTTTACTAATCAAACTGGTTTTGTGTAGCTGAACACAAACTCTTTGATGAAAAGCATCAAGACTGTCTCACACTGGCCGAGACGCGGATGCAGCTTAATGATTGCGAGGCCAGGTACAAGGACGAGCTCCAGACTGAGAAGGTCGAGGTTACTCGGCTGAAGCTAGAACTGGCCGATATGCAAAAGCTAAAGGAGGAGGCCGAGAAGGCCAAGTACGAGCCGGAGAAGAACGCTGCTGCCGAGAAGGCCCATCAGGATGTGGAGATCAAGGACCTCAAGGATACATGAACGATCTCATCCAATCCCTACCATCCCCTTCAGCCTACAGCGGGGAATTACTCACACATGGATGGGGGAACATGGATGGTCGATGGAGAGGCGTTGGTGATGATGATGGCGATGATCTCCTCCACTTCCCCGTCCCGACAGGGTGCCAGAACAGGAACTTCTGATCCCCGGATCGAGGTTCGGGGTGGCGGCAGCGCTCTGTTGTGGTTCTGTGGAATATGACGAACCCCCTCGGATTTTAGGGTTGGAGGCTACTTTTAGTCGAAAGGGGAGTCCGAGAGGGGCTCTAGGTGGCCCACACCCTATGCTGGCGCGGCTAAGGGAGAGGGGGCGCCAGGGGGATGTGGCCACCCTGTGGCTCTTCTCCTCGCCCCCTTATGGCTCCCGGATTCTTCCGGAGTGAAAACACCAATGGGGTCTTTTATGGGCAATTTTCCGAAAGCTGATTTTTCTGCACAAAAACAAGACACCAAGGTAATTCTGCTGAAAACAGTGTTAGTCCGTGTTAGTTGTATTCAAAACACACAAGTTTAGAGGAAAACAATAAGAAAAGTGTTCGGAAAAGGAGATACGTTTTTGACGTATCATAGATCATCCCTCTTCTCTTTTGTTTACACAATTATGATTTGACTGATATATCAGGGGAAAAAAGAGTAAAGAGAATTTATAGTGATTAAGTTGGGGCTGGTAACCCCGTTGCCAGCACTTCTAGCAGTTGGATAAGCGGATGTGCAACTAGTCCAAGTGTGTAAAGTCCAATCAACGAGTAAAATAAGACCGTCTACGTACGTCCTCATGAGCTAAAACAGGTGCACAAAATAGGTATAATAGTTTTGAAGATTTTAAAGGTAGCACACAAGCAATTTACTTGGAGTGGCGGTGAAATACCACATATAGGTAGGTATGGTGGACACAAATGGCGTGGTTTTCGGCTCAAGGTTTGTATGCACAAGAAGCATTCCCTCTCAGTACAAGTTTTTGGCTAGCAAGGCTGGGTACCAAGCATAAGAGTTGAGGGAAAACAAGCAAATATACATGTGATAGAAACAATCATGCAATCTTCCTTGGAAGTACAAACGGTCTTAACTTGAGAATACTAAGCTTATGAGCCAACAAGAAAGAAAGATCATGGAACAATATATCTACATGCATCTCCGTCTTTTCTACTTAAGCCTCAAAGTATTATTGCTATTGACCGATGATAAGTTTGCCAAAACCAAATAGATTAACTTGATGCTCCCATATTGATACCAATACTAAAAAAGATCAATCATATAAAATTGCAAACTAACATAAAGTGCATAGAAGGTAAATGATGAAACTTCTCATTAATACTCCATACAACTCACACCGAGGGATACATCGATAACCAACTAAAGGAGAGATACTTCCATACTGCAAACCATCCTATATGATAACTTCTCTACTCATGATATGACTCTACTAAAAGGTAAAAAGGTGAAAGATAAAGCTGTGATACCGCGACACTCCCACAAGTTTGGAACAAGCCAAGGGAATGCCAATGCCAATGAAGAATTATTTCTTTGGTGGTGGTGATCAATTCTTCATTAAAATACTAAAACGCTCCATCATCTCGCGAAACATGCCGTTCTCCTCTTGAAGTATCTCTACCTCCCTCCTTAGAGCTCGATATCGATCACAAAACTCATCTATGACTCTGAGATCTTTCTCTACTCCAGGGATGGGCCTAAGGCCTGGAACTGATGGTCTTGGTCCCTGCATATTATGACAAAAAGCACATCCATCGTTACTTGATGACATCCTCTTTGCTTCGCTCTTAGCGCTCTGGTCCATGTTCTTGCGCTTGGGAACTTGAAGATCATTTTCCATAGGCTCGTTCCCCTTGCTATTGTTGGCGCAGGCCATAGTGCTTTTAAAACTAAAAACAGATCGTGACAGAAACAGATCAAAACAAAAACACGACGATAAAACGATATACGGGCCTCGGGGGATCCGGGGGATTATATAGGAAAAATCTACGTAACAAAAGGAAGGTGAAGTACGAAAACGGGTCGGAGAGGGTGGCGCGGCCAGGGGTGGGCCCGCGCCCGCAAGTGGTGTGGTGCCCTCGGGCACTGAATCCTACCCTTCTTTGGCTCAATATTTTTCATATTTTGCATAAACAACAAAATATAAGTTGGAAAGTAATACACGAACCTTTTATTAACAGAACTGTTGGAAAGTAATACACAACTTAGGTTGTGAAGGATTAATCGGTTCTCTAGAAGCATTAGCTAGCATGTCTTTTTGCACTTTAGTAAGTTGATCAATTTGAGTTTGAACAATTTAAAAATGTTTAACAAGCATTTTAACATCATTAGAGGTTCTTTTAATAATACCATGCAAATTATCAATAGCTCTAGAGTTTTCCATAAGGTGATTTTGCACTCTCATATTAAAGTTATCTTGCTTAACAACATAATTATCAAATTCATCTAAGCATTGATCAGGTGGTTTAGAGTAAGGAATATCTCTATTATCGAAGTATTCGATAGAGTGTACCTCAACAGTTGATGGATGAGGAATAGACTTACATAATTCTTCTATAGGAGGTAAATTCTTCACATCTTCAGATTTAATACCCCTCTCTTTAAGAGATTTCTTGGCTTCCTTCATTACTTAATCATTTAATTCAATCATCCCTCTCTTCTTGGGTGTTGGTATTGGTGTTTGCTCTGTTCTAGGTGTAGGATCAGGTATAGGTGTAGGCTCAAGTATGTTCCAATCATCATTATTTTTGGCTATTTCAGCCATTAATTCCTCAGCTTCTTCTGGAGTTCTTTTCCTGAAAACACAACCAACACAACTATCCAGGTATGTCCTAGATTCAACAGTTAGTCCATTATAAAATATATCTAGGAGCTCATTTTTAGATAGTGGGTATCAAGGGCTAGCTCTTATCAAAGAACAAAACCTTGTCCAAGATTCAGGCAATTTTTGTCCTTTAATTTTATCAAAGTTAAAGATATCCTGCATAACAACATGTTGGGCACTAGCAGGAAAATATTTTTGAAAGAAAGCATTAACCAAATCCATTGGATCAGTAATACACCCAGGGGGCAGATTGTTAAACCAAATTTCATCTTTCAACGAGAAAGGGAAGATCTTGGTAACAAAATAAGTACGCAACTTAGTATCATCAGAAAATAAACTACTCAAAGACGAAAGCTCATTCATGTGTTACATAGCACTTTTACTTTCAGTTCCACAAAAAGGTCCTTTCTCAACAATAGATATATAAGATAAATCTAAAGAGAAATCATAATCCTTGTCTATAATGTGTATGGTAGATGTGGCAAACTTAGCATCAAGATAAGATTTATATTTCATAGCATGTCTTGCAAGAAGACTCGTAAGAGCACTTGCACCAGTAGTAGCACGAGCTTCTTCAATAAAATCATCATTAAGTTCAATATAGGTTTCATCAAGATCATCAATAAGCTCAGTTGAATTTACAGGTGTACCAATATTTTCAACAGAAATTTCAGCATTTTTAATTTGTTTGGATCTAGCAATAGTAGCATCTAGGAAAGGACCTAGAGAACTAGTATCATCAAGCACAGTAGAAGCATCATCAAAAGTATGAGAAACATTCTCGGACTCAGCAGAAGTAACAATACGTGTAGCATGTGGTGGAATAAGAAGCTTACTCATAATAGACGGTGAATCAAGAGCAGAAGAGGTGTTCAGAGTTGTACCTCTTCTTGTAGTGGATGGTAATATAGGAATTTCCATCACGAGTCTTGCCCATGATGAATGGCTTGCAGCAAACAATATCATGATCAAGTGAGCAAATAAATAAAGCTATGCTCCCCGGCAACGGCGCCAGAAAATAGTCTTGATGATCCACAAGTATAGGGGATCGCAACAGTCTTCGAGGGAAGTAAAACCAAATTTATCGATTCGACACAAGGGGAGCTAAAGAATATTTATTAGCCTTAACAACTGAGTTGTCATTTCAGCTACACCTGAAATTAAACTTGCTCGCAACAATTTATCAGTGGTAATAGTTTTATAGCAGCAGTAGAAATAAAATAACAACAGTAGTAAAATAGTAACATCAGTGGCAATCGCGGAAAACAGCAGTATGGGAAGTACCGTAGGCATAAAGGGAATGGATGGACGGGCGTTGCATGGATAACATAGGTCATATAATAATAATAACTTGGGCATTGCATATAATAATATAAAGCATCAAACATGTAGGCAAACCATAGGCATGTGTTCCAATATAGTCATACGTGCTCGCAATGAGAAACTTGCACAACATCTTTTGTCCTACCATCCCGTGGCAGCGAGGCCTCTAGGGAAACTACTGATAATTAAGGTGCTCCTTTTAATAAAGCACTGGAGCAAAGCATTGACACTCCATGAACACACGTGATCCTCACATCACAACCATCCCCTCTGGTTGTCCTATTTTTTGTCACTTTGGGGCCTCGGTTTCCGGACAATGACATGTGTAACACAACTTGTAGATATGATCAGGAAACATATTATACTCATGAAACAATAACATGTTCAGATCTGAGGTCATGGCACTCGGTTCCTAGTGAGAAGCATTAAGCATAACAAGTTGCAACAACGGTAGAAAACACTAACAACTAACAATGATACTAGGCACTATGCCCTAACAATCTGGCATTATTACATGATCGATCTCATCCAATCCCTTCCATCCCTCTCAGCCTACAGTGGTGTTTACTCACACATGGACGGGGGAATCATGGATGGTTGATGGAGAAGAGGTGGCGCTGTCGATGGTGATGATCTCCTTCGAATCCCCGTCCCGACAGGGCGCCATAACAGGAACTTCTGATCCCCGAATCGAGGTTCGGGGTGGCGGCGGCGCTCTGTTGTGTTTCTGTGGAATATGACGACCCTTCCCCATGTTTTAGGTTTACGGGCCATATGTATTCGAAAGGGGAGTCCGAGGGGGTCCAGGGGTGGCCCACACTACCAGGCGGCGCGGCCAAGGGGGGGCGCCGGGGGGTGGTGTGCCCCCCTCCTAGCTCCTCTCCTGGCCCCCTTCTGGCTCCCGGGGTCTTCTGGTATTTTAGGACCAATGGGATCTTTTCTGGGCATTTTCCCGAAAGTTGATTTTTCTGCACAAAAACGAGACACCAAGGTAATTCTGCTGAAAACATCGTTAGTCCGTGTTACTGGTATCCAAAACTCACAAGTTTAGAAGAAAACAAATAAAAGTGTTCAGAAAAGGAGATACATTTTGGACGTATCAGTAGGCAATACTTGACCGAGTTGAAGCTTACTCGGGTCGAATCTTCCAACTAATTATTCCTTTGTTTCTTCTCAGGTTTGCCCTGAAACTCATGCTAGGCTGTACCAGAAGCTTCTCTGGGCCCACCGGGACCTCACCGAGCACAACCTCCGCCTCCAGGAGCAACTGGGAGACAAAGGTAAGAATCAGAACACCGAGATACCGAGTATGCTTTTCACTGCATTTATTTTCTAACTCGTGTTCCCTTTCTTCTCAACAGCCATCTTGGAGCAGCAGCTGATGGCCTCCATTACCAAGATTTCTTCTCTGGAAAGTAAGTGCCTCGTTCTCTATCTCGCGTTTTATGTTTATGCTCTTTCTTCTCGAATTAACTCTGCTGTCCAAATGCAGATGATCATAAAATATTTGCCGAGAAGCACCACGACTACACCACCCTTGCCGAGTTTGCACAGAGCAAAATCTCGACCCTTGAGAGTAAGCCTATTCCCCTTTTACTTATTGTATTTTCCCTGTTCCTGATATTTTACTAATCAAACTGTTTTTGTGTAGCTGAACACAAACTCTTTGATGAAAAGCATCAAGACTATCTCACACTGGCTGAGACGCGGATGCAGCTTAATGATTACGAGGCCAGGTACAAGGACGAGCTCCAGACGGAGAAGGCCGAGGTTACTCGGCTGAAGCTAGAACTGGCTGATATGCAAAAGCTAAAGGAGGAGGCCGAGAAGGCCAAGTACGAGATGGAGAAGAACGCTACTGCCAAGAAGGCCCATCAGGATGTGGAGATCAAGGACCTCAAGGATACATGAACGATCTCATCCAATCCCTACCATCCCCTTCAGCCTACAGCGGGGAATTACTCACACATGGATGGGGGAAACATGGATGGTCGATGGAGAGGCGTTGGTGATGATGATGGCGATGATCTCCTCCACTTCCCCGTCCCGACGGGGTGCCAGAACAGGAACTTCTGATCCTCGGATCGAGGTTCGGGGTGGCGGCGGCGCTCTGTTGTGGTTCTGTGGAATATGACGAACCCCCTCGGATTTTAGGGTTGGAGGCTACGTTTAGTCGAAAGGGGAGTCCGAGAGGGGCTCTAGGTGGCCCACACCCTATGCTGGCGCGGCTAAGGGAGAGGGGGCGCCAGGGGGATGTGGCCACCCTGTGGCTCTTCTCCTCGCCCCCTTATGGCTCCCGGATTCTTCCAGAGTGAAAACACCAATGGGGTCTTTTCTGGGCAATTTCCCGAAAGCTGATTTTTCTGCACAAAAACAAGACACCAAGGTAACAGCTGCTGGAAACAGCGTTAGTCCGTGTTAGTTGTATTCAAAACACACAAGTTTAGAGGAAAACAATAAGAAAAGTGTTCGGAAAAGGAGATACGTTTTTGACGTATCATAGATCATCCCTCTTCTCTTTTGTTTACACAATTATGATTTGACTAATATATCAGGGGCAAAACGAGTGAAGAGAATTTATAGTAATTAAGTTGGGGCTGGTAACCCAGTTGCCAGCACTTCTAGCAGTTGGATAAGCGGATGTGCAACTATTCCAAGTGTGTAAAGTCCAATCAACGAGTAAAATAAGACCGTCTACCTACGTCCTCATGAGATAAAACAGGTGCACAAAATATGTATAATAGTTTTGAAGATTTTAAAGGTAGCACACAAGCAATTTACTTGGAGTGGCGGTGAAATACCACATATAGGTAGGTATGGTGGACACAAATGGCGTGGTTTTCGGCTCAAGGTTTGTATGCACAAGAAGCATTCCCTCTCAGTACAAGTTTTTGGCTAGCAAGGCTGGGTACCAAGCATAAGAGTTGAGGGAAAACAAGCAAATATACATGTGATAGAAACAATCATGCAATCTTCCTTGGAAGTACAAACGGTCTTAACTTGAGAATACTAAGCTTATGAGCCAACAAGAAAGAAAGATCATGGAACAATATATCTACATGCATCTCCGTCTTTTCTACTTAAGCCTCAAAGTATTGTTGCTACTGACCGATGATAAGTTTGCCAAAACCAAATAGATTAACTTGATGCTCCCATATTGATACCAATACTAAAAAAAGATCAATCATATAAAATTGCAAACTAACATAAAGTGCATAGGAGGTAAATGATGAAACTTCTCATTAATACTCCATACAACTCACACCGAGGGATACATCGATAACCAACTAAAGGAGAGATACTTCCATACTGCAAACCATCCTATATGATAACTTCTCTACTCATGATATGACTCTACTAAAAGGTAAAAAGGTGAAAGATAAAGCTGTGATACCACGACACTCCCACAAGTTTGGAACAAGCCAAGGGAATGCCAATGCCAATGAAGAATTATTTCTTTGGTGGTGGTGATCAATTCTTCATTAAAATACTGAAACGCTCCATCATCTCGCGAAACATGCCGTTCTCCTCTTGAAGTATCTCTACCTCCCTCCTTAGAGCTCGATATCGATCACAAAACTCATCTATGACTCGGAGATCTTGCTCTACTCCAGGGATGGGCCTAAGGCCTGGAACTGATGGTCTTGGTCCCTGCATATTATGACAAAAAGCACATCCATCGTTACTTGATGACATCCTCTTTGCTTCGCTCTTAGCGCTCTGGTCCATGTTCTTGCGCTTGGGAACTTGAAGATCATTTTCCATAGGCTCGTTCCCCTTGCTATTGTTGGCGCAGGCCATAGTGCTTTTAAAACTAAAAACAGATCGTGACAGAAACAGATCAAAACGAAAACACGACGATAAAACGATATACGGGCCTCGGGGGATCCGGGGGATTATATAGGAAAAATCTACGTAACAAAAGGAAGGTGAAGTGCGAAAACGGGTCGGAGAGGGTGGCGCGGCCAGGGGTGGGCCCGCGCTCGCAAGTGGTGTGGTGCCCTCTGGCACCGAATCCTACCCTTCTTCGGCTCAATATTTTTCATATTTTCCATAAACAACAAAATATAAGTTGGAAAGTAATACACGAACCTTTTATTAACAGAACTGTTGGAAAGTAATACACAACTTAGATTGTGAAGGATTAATCGGTTCTCTAGAAGCATTAGCTAGCATGTCTTTTTGCACTTTAGTAAGTTGACCAATTTGAGTTTGAACAATTTAAAAATGTTTAACAAGCATTTTAACATCATTAGAGGTTCTTTTAATAATACCATGCAAATTATCAATAGCTCTAGAGTTTTCCATAAGGTGATTTTTCACTCTCATATTAAAGTTATCTTGCTTAACAACATAATTATCAAATTCATCTAAGCATTGATCAGGTGGTTTAGAGTAAGGAATATCTCTATTATCGAAGTATTGGATAGAGTGTACCTCAACAGTTGATGGATGAGGAATAGACTTACATAATTCTTCTATAGGAGGTAAATTCTTCACATCTTCAGATTTAATACCCCTCTCTTTAAGAGATTTCTTGGCTTCCTTCATTACTTCATCATTTAATTCAATCATCCCTCTCTTCTTGGGTGTTGGTATTGGTGTTTGCTCTGTTCTAGGTGTAGGATCAGGTATAGGTGTAGGCTCAAGTTGTTCCAATCATCATTATTTTTGGCTATTTCAGCCATTAATTCCTCAGCTTCTTCTGGAGTTCTTTTCCTGAAAACACAACCAACACAACTATCCAGGTATGTCCTAGAGTCAACAGTTAGTCCATTATAAAATATATCTAGGAGCTCATTTTTAGATAGTGGGTATCAAGGGCTAGCTCTTATCAAAGAACAAAACCTTGTCCACGATTCAGGCAATTTTTGTCCTTTAATTTTCTCAAAGTTAAAGATATCCTGCATAACAACATGTTGGGCACTAGCAGGAAAATATTTTTGAAAGAAAGCATTAACCAAATCCATTGGATCAGTAATACACCCAGGGGGCAGATTGTTAAACCAAATTTCATCTTTCAACGAGAAAGGGAAGATCTTGGTAACAAAATAAGTACGCAACTTAGTATCATCAGAAAATAAACTACTCAAAGACGAAAGCTCATTCATGTGTTACATAGCACTTTTACTTTAAGTTCCACAAAAAGGTCCCTTCTCAACAATAGATATATAAGATAAATCTAAAGAGAAATCATAATCCTTGTCTATAATGTGTATGGTAGATGTGGCAAACTTAGCATCAAGATAAGATTTATATTTCATAGCATGTCTTGCAAGAAGACTCGTAAGAGCACTTGCACCAGTAGTAGCACGAGCTTCTTCAATAAAATCATCATTAAGTTCAATATAGGTTTCATCAAGATCATCAATAAGCTCAGTTGAATTTACAGGTGTACCAATATTTTCAACAGAAATTTTAGCATTTTTAATTTTTTTGGATCTAGCAATAGTAGCATCTAGGAAAGGACCTAGAGAACTAGTATCATCAAGCACAGTAGAAGCATCATCAAAAGTATGAGAAACATTCTCGGACTCAGCAGAAGTAACAATACGTGTAGCATGTGGTGGGATAAGAAGCTTACTCATAATAGACGGTGAATCAAGAGCAGAAGAGGTGTTCAGAGTTGTACCTCTTCTTGTAGTGGATGGTAATATAGGAATTTCCATCACGAGTCTTGCCCATGATGAATGTCTTGCAGCAAACAATATCATGATCAAGTGAGCAAATAAATAAAGCTATGCTCCCCGGCAACGGCGCCAGAAAATAGTCTTGATGATCCACAAGTATAGGGGATCGCAACAGTCTTCGAGGGAAGTAAAACCAAATTTATCGATTCGACACAAGGGGAGCCAAAGAATATTTATTAGCCTTAACAACTGAGTTGTCAGTTCAGCTACACCTGAAAGTAAACTTGATCGCAACAATTTATCAGTGGTAATAGTTTTATAGCAGCAGTAGAAATAAAATAACAACAGTAGTAAAATAGTAACATCAGTAGCAATCGCGGAAAACAGCAGTATGTGAAGTACCGTAGGCATAAAGGGAATGGATGGACGGGCGTTGCATGGATAACATAGGTCATATAATAATAATAACTTGGGCATTGCATATAATAATATAAAGCATAAAAAAAGTAGGCAAACCATAGGCATGTGTTCCAATATAGTCATACGTGCTCGCAATGAGAAACTTGCACAACATCTTTTGTCCTACCAGCCCGTAGCAGCGAGGCCTCTAGGGAAACTACTGGTAATTAAGGTGCTCCTTTTAATAAAGAACTGGAGCAAAGCATTGATACTCCATGAACACACGTGATCCTCACATCACAACCATCCCCTCTGGTTGTCCCATTTTTTGTCACTTTGGGGCCTCGATTTCTGGACAATGACATGTGTAAAACAACTTGTAGATATGATCAAGAAACATATTATACTCATGAACCAATAACATGTTCAGATCTGAGGTCATGGCACTCGGTGCCTAGTGAGAAGCATTAAGCATAACAAGTTGCAACAACGGTAGAAAACACTAACAATGATACTAGGCACTATGCCCTAACAATCTGACATTATTACATGATCGATCTCATCCAATCCCTTCCATCCCTCTCAGCCTACAGTGGTGTTTACTCACACATGGACGGGGGAATCATGGATGGTTGATGGAGAAGAGGTGGCGGTGTCGATGGTGATGATCTCCTTCGAATCCCCGTCCCGACAGGGCGCCATAACAGGAACTTCTGATCCCCGAATCGAGGTTCGGGGTGGCGGCGGCGCTCTGTTGTGTTTCTGTGGAATATGACGACCCTTCCCCACATTTTAGGTTTACGGGCCATATGTAGTCGAAAGGGGAGTCCGAGGGGGTCTAGGGGTGGCCCACACTACCAGGCGGCGTGGTCAAGGGGGGGCGCCGGGGGGTGGTGTGGCCCCCTCCTAGCTCCTCTCCTGGCCCCCTTCTGGCTCCCGGGGTCTTATGGTATTTTAGGACCAATGGGATCTTTTCTGGGCAATTTCCCGAAAGTTGATTTTTCTGCACAAAAACGAGACACCAAGGTAATTCTGCTGAAAACATCGTTAGTCTGTGTTACTGGTATCCAAAACTCACAAGTTTAGAAGAAAACAAATAAAAGTGTTCAGAAAAGGAGATACATTTTGGACGTATCAGTAGGCAATACTTGACCGAGTTGAAGCTTACTCGGGTCAAATCTTCCAACTAATTATTCCTTTGTTTCTTCTCAGGTTTGCACTGAAACTCATGCTAGGCTGTACCAGAAGCTTCTCTGGGCCCACCGGGACCTCACCGAGCACAACCTCCGCCTCCAGGAGCAACTGGGAGGCAAAGGTAAGAATCAGAACACCGAGATACCGAGTATGCTTTTCACTGCATTGATTTTCTAACTCGTGTTCCCTTTCTTCTCAACAGCCGTCATGGAACAGCAGCTGATGGCCTCCATTACCAAGATTTCTTCTCTGGAAAGTAAGTACCTCGTTCTCTATCTCGCGTTTTATGTTTATGCTCTTTCTTCTCGAATTAACTCTACTGTCCAAATGCAGATGATCATAAAATATTTGCCGAGAAGCACCACGACTACACCACCCTTGCCGAGTCTGCACAGAGCAAAATCTCGACCCTTGAGAGTAAGCCTATTCCCCTTTTACTTATTGTATTTTCCCTGTTCCTGATATTTTACTAATCAAACTGTTTTTGTGTAGCTGAACACAAACTCTTTGATGAAAAGCATTATGACTGTCGCACACTGGCCAAGACGTGGATGCAGCTTAATGATTGCGAGGCCAGGTACAAGGACGAGCTCCAGACTGAGAAGGCTGAGGTTACTCGGCTGAAGCTAGAACTGGCCGATATGCAAAAGCTAAAGGAGGAGGCCGAGAAGGCCAAGTACGAGCTGGAGAAGAACGCTGCTGCCGAGAAGGCCCATCAGGATGTGGAGATCAAGGACCTCAAGGACCAGAACACCGAGCTCGAGGCCATGGTGGACTCCTCACGCACTCTGCTGGATAAGTGCCATGCGGACGCTGACAATTGGCTCTCCCGGCTCACTGCACTCACCCTAGAGCTGAAAAGTAAGCCTTATTATTTCTCTGTTTCCTTTATCTCTTGATTTTACTTGCCGAATTGATTCTTAACTTAACCCGGATAGCCTTCCTCATAGGAGCATTCCCCGACATGGAAGCCTGCGTCGTACATGCCGTTGCGAAGGCCGGGAAGAGAAGATAAGAAGCCGGGTATGTCGTCTCGGCAGGTGATAGCATTGAAGACCAGGTTGAGGGCATCAAAGCCCGAGTTCTGCCCCTCAGATCTATGGGAGCCAACCTCGTCTGAAGCGCGCTCCGGGTTTATGAGTACTTCTGGTCGGGTAAGGAGCACCCCAAGACTACTGACGAGCTGGCAAAAGCCTGGATCAACTCAAGGGCCGCCTCAAGGAGTGGCGCGCTTCTGCAGCTCGGGCCGGGGCAAATGAGACAATGCATTTTGTCTTGTCCTGGTACGAGACCATCGACCTTGACGCTTTTAACACCATGCGGACCAAATCCAAATGGTCCGCTCAACCAGAATGCGTCCGGGCTCGCAAGGAAACTACATATGGGTTGGCCTCCTACGCCGATACCAAGGAGTACGTGGAAGGTCCCCCCAAGCCCGACACCGAGAGCGAGGATGAAGATGAGGATGAGGGCGACAAGGGAGACGATGTCGACGAAGAAGCTGAGGAGGATGATGACTCCGAGGAGGTTGACAAGGTGATCGAGGCCGAGAACGATCCGGACGAAATTACCGAGACTGCTACCACTCCAACTGCCGAGATCGTCACCATCGATATGGTCATCTCCTAGCCCGCTGCCGAGCTGAGTACCCCCGAGCCCGCTACTGAGACGGTCGCATCCGAGCTCGCCATCGAGACAGTTGTCTCCGAGCCTGTTGCCGAGTCCAGCAACCCGGCGGGGACCGACCCAGACTCCACTCCTCAGGCTGCAGCCTAAATCTCTATCAAACACTTTTAAATTCGTCAGATTCCCGGTATGCCGGGTGAAGTTGTAAGAAATACATTTATCGTTTGCCACTCTGCTTTTAATTTAAGTTTGTGCAAGACTGGCTGAATGCCAGATTACTTTAATTCGAGTCCCCGAGTTCGTTTTCTTATCCACTCGGTATTTTCTTCTCTGCTCTTGCCTGCCACTTGTGGCCTTTTGACAGTCGAGTCACAAGATTTCAAAAACCAAGTTTATAATTTTCACAACTCTAAGATAAGAATTAAAACTTCCCAACACTTAGCCAAAAAAAGGAATAAAAACAACGTATGTCAGTTTACTAACTCTTTTTTTCCTTAGTAGTTTTTCATGTGATCATTGACCCTTGGCTTGTTCTCTCGCTTGCCATGAAGCCGGGTTTCGGACAACCGCGAAGTCGGAGAGTTGGCCCTTAGGTTTAAGCACACTACTAAACTTACACATGAAATTCCGAGATGATTAACCGACATACCAAAGTAGTAAGTAAGAACACAAAACAAGTTAGGCACATGCAGTCCCCGAGTTCCTTCTCGGGGTGCCGACATAGATTCAACTCGGTGAGGAGATACATACAATGCATTTTCAGGAATGAAAATGACGGAGTAGAGGTACATTCAAGGGGCGCTTAGTTTCCTCTCCGGACTTGTCCATCCTCTTCTTCTGCGGTTCATGTGCATCGATGAGATAGTATGCATCATTGTGCAGAGCCTTGCTCACAATGAATGGCCCTTCCGAAGGAGGGGAAAGCTTGTGCATCCCGGCTGTGCGTTGCACCATCCTAAGCACTAAATCTCCTTCTCGGAATACCCTTGGGTTTATCTTCCGGCTATGATAGCGTCTCAGGTTCTGTTGGTATACAGCTGATCTCGACAGAGTTAACTCTCTTGCTTCTTCTAGCAAATCAACATCATCTTCTCGGGCTTCTCTTGCCTCTGCCTCTGTATAGAGAGCCACTATCGGTGAGTCATGCTCAAGGTCAGTGGGAAACATGGCCTCTGCTCCGTATACCAGGAAGAATGGTGTGTACCAGGTAGATCGGTTAGTGGTAGTCCTTAGAATCCACAACACCGTTGGCAACTCGTCTAGCCAATAACCCGGGGTTCGCTGTAATGGCTCAATCAGCCAAGGCTTTATTCCGGATAGGACCATGCCATTAGCTATTTCAACTTGCCCTTTTGATTCTGGATGCGGGACTGACGCATTGTCTAGCCGGATCCTCTTTTCCTTGCAGAACCGAGCAAAGGCTCCCTTAGCGAAAGTTTTTCCATTATCCGAGATGATCCAATGCGTGTAGCCATATATCAGGATAATGTCCTTCAAAAAGGTCACACCTGTGTGCCCATCGCATTTCCGGATTGGCTTCACCTCAATCCATTTGGTAAATTTGTCAACTATGACCAGGATATGAGTCATGTTGGCCCGAGTTCGCTTGAAGGGCCCCACCATGTCCAAGCACCATACTTGTCGCACCCGGACTTCTAGGGGATACTCACAGTCCGTTAAACAGTAGATAAATGGCTTACGGGGCATATCGGCACCCGCATCTCAATATGAGCAGGCCAACACGTAAACGTGTGACAACCATTCTCTTACTATTCATCGTCTGCGCAAACCATCCCATAGAAATCCAGATACTTCCATTGACGTACTTCAAAACATACACACATGGTACGTCAACGGCATTTGAACAACTTATATCACAACAGATCTCTAAGACACAAAAGATTGAAATAAGTTGCAAATAGCTCTCACTAGAGCAGAGATTGCAAATACAATCATCCAGAGGACACATGTCCCAACAATTCATCATTACATCACAGCGGAAGCATTCAAAAGGTCTGAGTACAGACAAATCCAACTAGGCCTAAGAGGCCGGAAACGAAAAGACGGAGCCCATCCACGAAGTCTCGGATCCTGCCCGGGTCCGCTATCTACTCGTCAGCAGTCTCGTCATACTCCACGTAGTAGCCACCATGGGGATCCTCGGAAACGTAGTCTGCGGAAACCACAGCCCCAAAGGGGTCAGTACATAAACGTACTGGCAAGCAAGACTCACAATTCACCAAAGTGTACCCCACAACATCAAGCACAGATGCTTTGGGTTCAACGGAAGAAAGGGGTGATACAAAGGATGCTGCAGCGGGCTGCTCTAACCAACTACAGAAACACGCTACAACTTTCGGCTAACAGAGAGGGGATAAGATAGCGTATCGGAACCAACTACTACTAACTCCAAACAAACCCATCCTGGATCTCGCCCCTTATCCAAAGAAGCAATCCGAGGATAACTCACACAGTTGGATTAATGATGGTTCAAGTTGTTGTGTCAATAAGACTATTACTAGTCAAGTTATCATTAGTTAGGTGTAAGTTGTTCTGAGTACTTGTTAGCCATTACTTTCACCAAGTCATCCATAACCGCGGAAAACACGGCTTCTCGAGAAGATTTATCCCTGCAGGGGTGCACCAATTTGGCCGTACACGTAAGAATAACCCGCCAGATGGGAAGGCCTTTCCCACCAAGCGGGGCACTCAACACAACTCAACTCTTCTTCGCATCAAGCCCAAAGAACCCCGTGCAATTGAGCGCACGGCTAATCAAGCCCCACGAAGAAAAGGGGACCCTCATAGCACTCTAAGAACGTGTCTCCCTAAATGCCGACTATAAAAGTTCCACCCTGGCGCCAAGGGTTCGCACCTGCATATGCATGCGGCAAATGGAAAACCCGAACTAAATGAGGCGATTTGGACGAGATGCGAATCGAATCAAATTGAGGGGGGCGCCCATACACGCTTCCCACATGCGGTTAGTGCGCTCATCATGGATCAGTAGACAAGACCCTTTTCCTAATTAGGGTCGACACTAGCAGGCCTCAAAACCACGCCGGGCCTCCTGCCGGTGCCTTAGGGCATCTCCAGCCGTCCCCCCCAGAGCCCCCCCAGGGGGTTTTTTTCGCGGCGGAAGCGGCGAATAGCGCCGCTTCTTCACCACTCGCCCCCCCCAGAGGCCCAAATAGCGCCGTTTCGGCGCTAAATAGCGCCGCGGCACCCAGGCCAAACCCAGCCCGCTGGGTTCGGCCTGGGGGGGCGAAACTGCGCGGCCGCGCGCGTGGGCCAGCTCGGTCAGCGACGCGACGGGAAAGCGCGGGAACAGAAGCCACCGCCCGTGACCTCCTTCTCGGCGCCCGCGCCGTCAAAGGCTGCCGGAGTTATGGCGTGGCGGCCGCCCAGTGCATGCACCCCGGTCAAAGGCTGCCGGATTAATGGCGTGGCGGCAGCGGTGACACGCGCGGCGCGGCGACTGGCCCGCCAAGCTATAAAAATGGTGCCCGCCCCCTCCCCGTACGCACATTCTCGTCTCCTCCCTCGCCGTTCTTTCTCCATCTTCTCCGTCCTCTCCCTCGCCGCAATGGATCGTCTCTGGGACGCGTGGCCCGACAGCGACTACGACGACGAGCTGCAGCCAGCGGCGCCGGAGCAACTTCAGCCGCAGCAGGTGGCGTCGGAGCCGCTTCAGCCGCAGCAGGTGGCGCCGGAGCCGCAGCAGTGGCACCGGAGCCGCAGCAGGACGAGGCACGAGAAGCACGGCGGGCTGCCCGTCAGTGGAGGCGGGAGGTGAGGCGGCAGCCGATATGGCCCGAGCAGCACGCCGGGCTGCACTCGTTCGAGACGACGCAGAACGAGGGCGCGTACCGCGAGGTTCGCGGCGTCCTCGTGCAGGCGGCGCAGGCGGCGGAGGCGGCCGCCATCCAGGCCTCTCTGGAGTCACACTAGAGGGAGGAGGCAGCGCGAGAGGTGCGCCGGCAGATGGCCGCGCGCGCTGCCTC
This sequence comes from Alopecurus myosuroides, assembly GCA_028641055.1. Classification (NCBI taxonomy): domain Eukaryota; kingdom Viridiplantae; phylum Streptophyta; class Magnoliopsida; order Poales; family Poaceae; genus Alopecurus; species Alopecurus myosuroides. Next base: position 262,964,918 of record CM054061.1, on the reverse strand, counting down.
GGCCGAGCAGGCGGGCATTATCGCCCTCTACGAGGCCGACCGGCGGCAGGTGGCGCTGCAGGGCGAGCGCCGCAGCCGCCCGCCCTCCGAGCAGGCGCAGCTGCACCGGCTGCGTCTGCAAGCCCGAGCGGAGCGGGCGGTGCAACGCCGTCAGAGCGAAGCTGGCCCCTCCAACCAGCGCCGCCACGGCGACGCCGCTGATGAAGACGACGATGCGTAGGCGTAGGGGTAGTTATCAGCAAATTATTATTACCTCAAAATTAGCAGGTTGTTGTTTAACATCGAGCCCCAGAACATAATGAAATAGTAACAGAAAGTAACGGACAACAGACTCGAGCAAAAACAACCCTAAGCATGCTAGTAAGACACGGGCAACAAGCAAAAAGGTTATAGGTGTGGAGGTGAGGATATATCGGGGTTAAGGGATAACATGTGATAGGATCGAACACAAGCAACGATTCATAGGGCTAGCAGAATAGACAACGGAAAGTATCGGTATCCAATGTTGAAAGGAACACAATGGTTCATGTGAGTGAATACTTGCCTGCAAACTCAGCAGCCTGGTACTGAGCTAGATCCTCAGAAGGGGTGTCGTAAGTATCGTCGGTCTCAACGTCGTCGTTTATCCGAGAAGAAGCAAACAAACAACGCAGAGAGATAAGCAATCAATAACATGGCATAATGCACAAACATGGGATGATGCATGACCATTTAATTGATGCAGCAAAATAAACTAGTTGACATGGTAACAACATGATTAAATGGACCCACATGCAATTTGAGTTGCATATGAAAAGCCCATGAACTATGGTTGAATTAATTGTTTTACAACTAAATAACAGGTGAAGGTGGATTAGCATGATGCATGGATGAGGAAAACAGAAAAATAACAACAATAGAACCAATTGGAAATAAGGTTTACCAATTTTGGAATTTTATTTATTAAGTTATGGAATTTTGGTTACTTAAAGGTGTCACACAAGCATTTTTTGTTTTCACCAACTTTAGTTGTTCAAAATAGATAACAAAATTCATATTTGGAAAGAACACAAGATTTTAGTTGGAATACATGTTTCACTTGTTGAAAAAGGATTTCAAATAATTTACTTATGAATTAAACAAGTTAAACAAGATTTAATTGAATTTAATTCAAGTTTGAATTTATTTGAATTTTTATTTGTTCAAAACATTAAGTGAGATTCATATTTGAAAAGTTTATACTTTGATGGTCTGAAAACATATTTTATATGTTCAAAAATAATTTAATTTGAGCAAGGTATGAACTTAACAATATTAAATGATTTAAACAAGGTTTAAATTATTTAACCAATTTTAATTATTCAAAACATGAAACAAATTTTATATTTGGAAAGAGGGTTTAATTTTGCATGGAAAACATATTTCATTTGTTGAAATTGGATTTAAAATGAGCAAGTTATTATTTTGGCAATTTTAAATGCATGAAATAAGAAACAGTTGTTTTCAGCAATTTAATTTATCCAAAACAGCAAACAAAGTTGATATTTGCAAAGTATATGAAAAATTGAATGGAAAACATATTTAGTTTGTTGGATTTGGAATTTTTATGCCCAAGTTATGATTTTTGCAAAATTAAATGAATTTAACAAGAATTCAAATGTTGCACCAATTTAACTTATTCAAAACAGTAAACAAATTGCATTGAAAAGGTTGAAAACATGTAGCAAATGTTTCACTGAACATTTTGAGTTATTAAACATAATTTTTGGGTTATTATTGAATTTATTATGCAATTTTCCATAATCATTCTTATTCTACCATTTTTAGTAAACAGAGGGAAACATGCTCAAAATTAATTCAATTGTGACCAAATAAAATACCAATGTGTAGAGTTTGTTAAGACAAATTTTTAGAGCCCAAGTTTGCTTAAATTGGATGAACCAAACTCAAGTTATGAAATTCCAAAGTTTCCAATTTTTATGGCATTTTCAGTAATTAATTATTTAGTGCAAATAGTTTTACAGAAACATGTTGCAATTTGGTTACTAATGGAAAGGGCACAAGATTTTGAATCCACAGGAATTTGAATCATTCAATTTGGAGCAAAATTCAATTTTATATGGATTTTAGAAGTAATTGCTCAGATTTGAGTTTCTGAAATTCGGGCAGAAAAGAAAAAACAGAAATAAAAAGGGTGTGGCTTTGGGGGATCGAACCCAGCACCTGGGCGTGCGCACAAGGGTCACTGCCACTGCGGTGACTGCTCGACTTGTGATAGGAAAGGCAGCGCGGGGTGGATATGCTGTTGCTCGCGCGTTTAACTGAAAGTTACTGAACTGAACCCGATCGTTCTGTTCCTCGACGGAGGAGGCTGCCGACGGCAGCTGCGCTCGCGTGGCCGTGCGCTCGTGTGCGGTGTGCGCGGTGGGTGTTGAGGGTGTGCTGCTGCTGTGGCCACGAGAGAGAGGAGGGGAGGGGAGCGAGAGGGAGAGGTGAGCTCACCTCGATGGCGACAGAAGGAGGCGGAGCAGGTTGGTGCAGGGGGCGTCGGCGACAGGAGGTGGTCGGCGACGGCGCTCCGGTGCCCCCCGGCCCGCGCCGAGTGGTGGAGGAGGGAGAGGGCGGCCGGGGGGTTCCATTCCCGGCCCTAGCATGGCCGGAGGGGGACCCTCCCGGCGGCGATCGCCGGAGCAAAAGGAGGGGAATTTCGGTGGGTTCAGTTACAGAGAGTTGCAGAACAAAGAGGAAGAGGGTGGGAGGAGAGGAAGAAGATTGGAGGCGGGGAGAGGGAAAGAGGGAGGTAGGAGGCTAGGGCAGAGGGAACCCTAGGGCTAGGGGTCGAGTTATAGGGGGAGGGAGGTGGTCGCAGCCGTTGCTGCTCCTCTGAACATTACGCGGACACGATGGATGCGATCCGTACCGAGGTAGAAGAAAGAGGGGGGTCGAAGGGGTATGGGCTAAGGGGAGTTGGGCTGGGCCTGGTGCTCTCTCTCTCCCTTTGTTTATTCTTTTTGTTCTATTATATTTTTTTTTGTGCTGAATAGAAATAGGAAGAGAATGAGGGTTTTTGGGTTAGAAATTTTTAGGGAAATGTTTGTAACAACTCCTTATTGGAATAGCAACATGTGCAAGCTTGGGTTTCCAAATATTTCAAAATATTTTGATGGTTGTAAATTGGTTGAACTTTGAATGAAAATTGAGATTAAGTGATTTATTAAAAACAACACTTAAATAGTTTGATCCTTATAGTTTAATTGAAACAAAAGGATTAGAAATGTGTTGTAATTATCACTAATTCCAAAAGGCTGCTGTTTGGAAAAATGTGATTTGAATTTGGAAGCAATTTGAATTAAGTGAGTTATTAAAAGCCAATTTTAATAGTTTGAACCTTAAGGTTTAATGGAAACAAATGATGGAGTGTTTTGTCATTTTCATAATTTTCAAAAGGGGTTGATGTTTTGGAAATTAATGGAATTTGCAAAGGGTTTGGTATTAAATGAATTTTTGTTAGAAACAAAACAACAGTTTGGAATCACAACTTTTATGGAAACAAATGATTGTTTTGATTTGAAATATCATTTTGGAAATTGTAACATCACAAGTATGAAACAAAAGGTTTGAAATTTGAGTTGAAATTCAAATAGAAAACAAAGGAAAACAGTTGGAAAACAAAGCAAAACAGAGGAAAACAAATGGAAAACAAGCAAAACAAATGCAATGAACATGATGTCATGATGCAAAACATAAAATAACAGAGAGCAAACATTCTAATAGCTATTTTTCATACTTGGGATGTTACAATACTGCAAATGGCCAAGTGATAGGACTAGTTTTGAGCTCGGAAGCAGGCATATATATCTTGGTTGCATACCTCTGGCACCGATTGCACTTCCTTACTAGGTCTTCTGCTTGTTGCAAGGCAGTGAGCCAAAAGAACCCATCCCGGAAAGCTTTCTTCACTAGAGCCCGATATGAGGCGTGGTGCCCACATTCCCCCTAATGTATCTCTCGGAGAATTTCCTCTCCCTCTTCTGGCTCAACACAGCGATGGAGCACGCCTGTGGTACTTCTCTTGTATAGTTCTTTGTTGATGATGGTGTAGCGTTTGGCTCTTCTCTGTATTTTCCCGGCCGAGATCTGATCACTCGGTAAAGTACAATCCGCCAAGTAAGACATTATGGGCTGAGCCCAACTCGGTATCGCCCGAGTAGGAAACATGGGTTCATCAACCTCCATTAGATCAGCCGACATGACTTGATCCGATATAGGAACGAGTTCCTAAGTCCCCGGGTTCTGCGAGGCAGTCCCCGAGATGAGGGAGGCAGTCCCCGAGTTCTCCTTCACGCTCCCCCCATCAATCTCCATGGGAACAACTTCTTATTCGTGCATAGCCGGGACAAATATTGAATCCGACTCGGGAGATGGTTTGATGGAAGGCTTCCTAAGATGCTCCAATGCAATTCCCGCCGGGATGGCCTGCCGAGAAGTTCCCAATTTGGACAGAGCATCAGCAGCATGATTTTCAGCTTGGTGGATATGATGGAACACACATCCGTCAAAGTATCCCGAGATGTTCTGGACAAGGAACCGATAAGAAGACATGTTGGCATCCAACGCGTCCCAAGTCCCCGAGGCCTGTTGGACCACCAGATCTGAGTCGCCATAGCATATTACTCGACGGACACCAATTTCCTTGGCCACTTTTAGTCCATGGACTAAGGCCTCATACTCGTCCATATTGTTGGATGCTGCAAAGTGGATTTGCAGGACATACTTGAGTTGATCATGCTTGGGTGAGGTGAGCACAACACCGACACCGAGACCTTCTTTCACCTTGGAGCCATCGAAATGCATTCGCCAGTAATTTGTTTCCGGCAGGGGAGGCTCATATTGCATTTCGGCCCAATCAACAAAGAAATCCGCTAGTGCTTGAGATTTGATGGCTTCTCTTTTCGCATACATCGGGGTGTAAGCAGCTAGCTCAATCGCCCATTTGGCAACTCATCCACTTGCATCCTTGTTGCCCATAATCTCCGAGATGGGGGCAGTACTCACCACTGTAATCGGATGCTCTTGAATATAGTGCTTTAGCTTCTTGGAGGCCATATAGACTCCATATGTCATCTTCTGATAGTGAGGGTAGTTTTGCTTCGAGTTGGAGATCACCTCACTGAGATAGTATACCGGCCTATGCACCGACTTGCCCTCCTCTTCTCGCTCCACTACCACCACCACACTAACAACTCGATTGGTGGCTGCAATATAGAGCAACATTGGCTCCTTAGGCAGAGGAGACGCCAGAACTGGAGCTGTACCCAACATAGTCTTGAGATCTCGGAAAGCCACATCGGCTTGTGGTGTCTAGACAAATTTGTCACTTTTCTTCATCAGCTGGTACAGAGGTAAATCCTTCTCGCTCATTCTCCCAATGAACCGACTAAGGGAAGCTAGGCACCCAGCGAATCTCTGCACATCCTTCAAGGATCTCGAAAGAGACATGCTATCAATTGCATTTATCTTGGAGGGGTTGGCCTCGATACCTTGGCTGGACACGAGAAAACCGAGTAACTTTCCTGCCGGAACACCAAAGGTGCACCTGGTCGGGTTGAGCTTCATCCGGTACTTTCGCAAGTTCGCGAATGTTTCTCGGATATCTTCTAGGAGTGTGTGTTTCTCCTTAGTCTTGATGACTATGTCATCCACATACACCTGCACATTTTTTACCAATTTGCTCGTGCAAGCATTTCTGCATGCATCTCTGGTATGTGGCCCCCCCAGCATTTCTCAAACCAAAACACATGACACGATAGCAATAAGCCCCGTATGGGGTAATAAAGGCAATCTTTATTTGATCAGCCGGGTTGAGAGGAATCTGATGAAAACCAGGATATGCATCTATGAAAGACAACAGCTCACACCCGGCCGTGGAATCGATCACCTGATCTATCCGGGGCAGCGGGAATGGATCTATTGGACATGCCTTGTTCAAGTCGGTGTAGTCCACACACATGCGCCACACCACAGCGACCATCGGGTCATCCTTCTTCTTCTTGACCATGACCGGGTTGGCCAACCAATCCAGGTGCAGTACCTCCATGATAAATTCACTTGCTAGCAGCCTTGTGATCTCATCACAAATGGCTTTCCTCCTTTCAGCAGCAAAGTGACGCAGGGCTTGTTTCACCGGTTTGGCATCCGGTCTCACATGAAGAGAGTGCTCAACCAACTCCCCCGGGACACCCGGCAGGTCCTGATTGGACCATGCGAAGACATCCCAATTCTCACGGAGGAAGTGGATGAGCTCGCTTTCCTATTTCTCCTCCAACCCGGCACCAATGATGGCAACACACTAAGGGAACTCGGTGTCAATCTGCACCTTCTTGGTCTCCTGGGAGGCTTGGAAGGTGTCACTGTGTGAAGGGCTAGGCATCACGGGCATACCGAGTTGAGTTACTTGAGCCATGGCCACCACCTCGTGTATCTTCTTTTTCTCGGCAGCAATGACTATCGACTCAGTCAGCCGAGATTCAGCTGACGCGCACTCTAGAGAGCCATGGCCACCACCTTGGGCATCCCGGGCATGCCGAGTTGAGTTGCTTGAGCCATGGCCACCACCTCGTGTATCTTCTTCTTCTCGGCAGCAATGACCATCGACTCAGCCAGCCGAGATTCGGCTGACGCGCACTCCAGAGAGCGCCTGTAATCACCCGATATGGTGATGATGCCATTGGGACCGGGAAGCTTCATCTTCAAATAGGACGCATGGGTTGAAGCCATGAACTTGGACAGAGCTGGCCTGCCGAGAAGAGCATGATAACGGCTCTGAAGAACAACCACCTTGAACTGCAAGCATTCAGTTCAACAGCTTTCTCGGGTGCCAAAAAGCACATCAATCCAAATCTTGCCCATAGGGGCACAAGATACTGCCGGCACAACTCCGTGGAAGGTAGTTCGGCTCTGCTGCAGCATGTTCTCGGTGATATCGAGCTTCTCCATTGCATCTCGGTATAGAATGTTGATGCTGCTGCCATTGTCAATCAACACCTTGCTGAACTTCACGTTGATCTTGGGCCCAATGAAGGTTGGGTCCAATACCAGGGCATAACTACCTGGGTTAGGCATGATCTTGGGATGATCCTCCTGAGACCAAACGATCTTCTGCTCGCACCAGTACATGTACTCGGCCAGTGCCAGCATCACTGCATTAACCTCCTTCGCGCGCCTGTGTAAGCTCTGCTTGTCATCCGGATCGGTGGTGAACACCATATAGCTCTGGTGGTGTTCCTGGTAATCATTTCGTCCTCTGCCGCCACCATTGTTGTTGTTGTAGTTGTTGTTGCGATTGTTGTAGTTGCGACTGTTGTTGCGGTTCTCGTTGTTGTAGTAGTTGTTGTTGTTGGCTCCCTGAGCCACTTGGTTCACATTCTCGGGCCTCCTCTGATTCTCCGCAGGCCTTGGAGCTGCTGCCCGGATGGGCTGAATGTTTGAACCCGGAGCTGGCAGAGGCGGCGGAGAAGGCAATTGAACGAAACCCTCGCTCTTGATCCGGTCCCACCAGCTGCACTGCCTAGAGGTGTGGTTTGCCGGCCTACTCGGATGCCGAGTGTGGTAGCTTCACAACTCATCTCTCGTCATTTCAAAGGTAAACCTTTGCGGTGCATCTCGGGACTGCTTTGGATCCGTCCACTGCTTCTTGTAGTTCTGGTTCTGATTCTGCACATACTGGGGCCCAGTGTTCTTTTGCCTCTGGCTGCTTCCTACATCAGGTTGATCCGGATCCACTGCGGCTACATGGTTTGAGCCATAGCGGGCATCCGGCCTGCCATCTCGCCTCTTGTTCCAGTAGTCCGAGCGGTCATTTCTCCTGGAGGGCCCGGAACCATCATTGTCGTGATGCCTCCTACTCGGCTCAATCAAGTGCAGTAAAGGTTGTGTCGGATCTCTGAGAGCTTACATGTCGGCGATCTTGATGGTCTCGGCCAATGTACTCGGCATCTCCCTCTGCAGCTTCTGCCAAAGCATGCGGCCATGTCGGCATCCTTGTGAAATCCATGCAATGGTCTATGACTCATTCACACCTTCACAGGTGTTCCTTAGTGTGCTCCACCGAGTAAGATACTCTCGGTCAGTCTCCTCCTCTCTCTGCTTGCACGCAGAGAGTTGCTATGGCCGATTTGGCCTCCGGTAGGTGCTGGTGAAGTTGCTAATGAAAGCATCCGAGAAGTAAAGCCAGCAGTTGATGTTGTCTCTCGGTAAGTTGTTCAGACAGATCCGAGTTGGGCCCTCCAACATCTATGGCACATATCTCACCGCCCACTGGCGGTTACCACCGGCAATGTGCACGGTAGTGACCTAATCACTCAACCAGTCTGCCGGCTTGGTGCTGCCGTCATAGGTTTTTGTCCCTCTTGCCAGCTGGAACTTGGAGACAACCGGTTCATTCATGATCCTGGGACCGAAACAGAGTGGTCCCGGAGGGCCTTTCTCCTCCATCTCCTCTGACAGGTAGATCATGTCAAGCTTGTACCTTGCATCACTCGGTTGCAACACTCGGGCCCCCAACCAAGCCCCAACACCTCCAGCATCAGCATAGCGATCATTTCTCTGGTACCCGGCTTGCTCCATTGCCGAGTAGCCATCATTGTACCGGTCTTGATGTCCAGCACCGGGTTGGTGCTGAACCGGGTTGACCATAGGGGCATTTCCCTGTGGCTGAACAGCAGGTGCGGCACCGGGTTGAGGCTGAACTGGGTTGGCTTCCGGGTGCCGAGAAGCATTATCTCGGTTGCGTCCTTGTCCTCCTTGGGGAACTCGGGCAGCATCATGTCCACCTTGAGCAACATGTTCTTGCCCGGGCTGCCGATGTACATCTAACTGTTTTCTCCCGACAGCCGGGTCATATAGTTGGATTTGCTTATTTTTCCCGGAGTTCACACTCCGAGATCTTCCACCACCGAGATGAGGGGAGGAGGCTTGGCCTCCTGATCTCCCCCCATGCGACTGAACCACATGAGATGCACCGGCTCCCGAATTCGCCTTCCGGAAAGCCTCATTTTGCCTACCAGCCTCAAGAACAAGCTCATTAAGCCGGTCCTGCTACCTAGCGCGAGCTTCACCCGTTAGATTTGGCAACTCGGCAGCAACTGCCTCTGCCGCCCTAAGATTCTTAGCAGGAGAACTATATTTAGGCCTACCAGCAGAATTAACACTAGCAGATTTACTAGCAGTTTTACCATCTCTAGCCATCTCGGCACCGAGATCATGACCTCGGTTACGCACAATACCTAACCGACTAGGATTGTTCCCGACAGGAGTAAGACCATGACCTCTATTGTACTCATTCATGTCGAGATCGAACTCTTGCCTAGTTTTGGACATATCCCTGGCCTCGAGCAGAATGGCCTGGCGCTGCTCCTCGAGTTGCTGCCGCACCACCGCCGGATCCGCATCCGTGGTGACTGGCATGCTTAGATTCTTGATGATGTCTGCGAAAGGAGCCGGCCTTGGAGTCGGTGTAGCAGGAGCCTTGAAGCCCGGTTAGTTCTCAGGTTTCTCCAGTGGCTTGTGGCCCGGCCGAGCCGACTTGTCTAGACGCTCTTCTTGGCTGCAGGAGCCAGACCGGTCATCATCACCTCCACGCTGCCCACAGGGCGATCGATACGCTGACCATGGATGGTGAGAACGACAGGAGGATCCGCAGCAACAAGCACTGCCTCGGGGGTACTCGCGGATGACCGTGGTAGCGACGTACACCGAATGCGTGGTGAAGCTGATGAAAGAGCCGCCCGCGGGCACATGTCTGCCGCCGAAATCACCGGCGTTGTCGGTGACGAAGTCGAGGGAGCCGAATATTTGGACAAGGGCACAGACCACGCGCTCGTCCGAATGAAGATGAGGTCCCGTCCGGATAGAGACCCCAGCCAGCGCCGCTACTGGCCCCACGGTGGGCGCCAACTGTCGTGGTGGCGAACTGACAGATGCCATAGGATGGCTTGAGTTTGGGGCCGATAGACACTGTGGGTATCCGGGGAGGGATTGCACGCCTAGCCGGTGCACTCACTACACTGCAAACACAACAATCTACCCAGGTTCGGGGCCCTCTTGTGGAGGTAACACCCCTACTCCTGCCTTTCTGTCTATATCAGTGGTAACCGAGTACAAGGTGTTCCTCAAGCTCACAGAGCTAGAGGAAGAAGAAGCACTCTCTTCTCTCTCTGTAAAATGTCTAGCCTTGTGTAACCTCTGGGCCATCCCTCGCGCAGGAGGGGTGTGGCCACCTTATATACTGGTGGCCACTGACTGATAGTATAGGGTTAGGCGAAATACACTGTGCCGTAGCGCACGCTTGTGTATTCTCGCTGATAGACGCCGAAATTCGTCTCTGTCGTGGCCACTACCATGTCATGTACCCCTTGTCAGAGACAGGACGTGGCCTCGCCCATGCTCTGCACTGCTCCAACGTACGTATACGCATCATCACGCCTAGTAAGTTGAACCGCACGCGCGTACTCTCCCTTAATCTTCGGAATTCCAACTGCTCCATTGACTTCCCTCCAGGATAGAAAAGATCTTTGTCTACCCGGTTTCTCCAAGTGCAACTCGGACAACCCGGGGAAGACTCACTTCTTTACTTGGCTCCTTGTTCTTCTTACCGAGATAGAGATACCCATCTCGGTAACCATCCAACTCGGTAATCACCCATCTCGGATAAGGGCATCTCGAATAAGGGCATGTCGGTAAACAGTAGCTCAGACACCATTTCTTACCAACCTTGCCCCTACTCGGGGGTAGCCCCCGACAAGTTGGCATCACACACCACGTGTCATGTCCCCATGCACATCAACAAAATGGCTTAGCATAACGCAAACACCGCTACATTGTAGAGGTAGATATTTCCCTTCTAGCTCATGCCTCCATGACACTAAAATTCTCGGATGAAGCTTTTCTTACAGCTACATTCCTCATAAATATACTTCCTAGCAAAGTCCTCAAGTTGGAATCCCCTGTTGAACGTATCCTTCATACTATGCCAAATTATGCCTCGCTCCGTATTTTTGGCTGTGCTTGCTGGCCAAACCTTCGTCCCTACAACAAACGGAAACTTAGTTTTTGTTCCACATGTTGTGTCTTTCTAGGATACAGTCCACGTCATAAAGGAGTCAAGTGTCTAGAACAATCTATTCGCCACATCTACATCTCACAGGATGTGGTGTTTGATGAAAACGTCTCCCCTTTGACTCCATGCATAAAAATGCCGATGCACTTCTTCGCCAACAAATTGTATTACTTCCTACATCACCTATACAAGGGGATGCAAATGTTGATGACCATATGTCTTTGCCGGTTGTGACTCTTACTAACCATACCCAGCTACCTGAAGTACAAGCTGGTGAAAATTCGGTGCAAACTGCTAATGAAACGAGCCAAAATGGTAAAAATACGGATGCAACAAGTGACAAAACTGGTGATGACGTTGATGCTGATTCGGGTGATCTCTCGGATCCGGAGCCCTCCCATCCCGAGGGAGATTCGTCTCGTTATTGCGCTGGTTTCCGCGCCTTGGAAGACCACCCTGCCTTGCCTGGCCACTCCGTGTCACCCACGTCAGGCTACGACGAGCGCGCATGGGACTCCGCATGGTCCCCACCGTGGTCTGACCACTCCTCGTCGGCAACGTCAAGCGAATACACGCACACGGGACACCAAGCGGTCCCCGGCCGACAACGGCAGCATCACCAGGTCCCCGCGGTCTCCCTCTCCTGATTCGCCTGCCTCGTCCAGGCGTGTGGTCGACGCCCACGTGGAGGACAACGACAACAGGACAGAGAGGCCCACGCCATCTTCCTTTTCCTTCGCGTTTGCGCGTGCGGACACCGATGAAGGCCACTCAGACGCCGCCATGTCGCGTGACGCGGGATCCAATGATGATTCAAGGGCTTTCGATGCTCCTAGATTGTCTGTGCCATCCACGCGTACTACCTCGCCTGTTGCTTCTCCAATCCATCAAATTGGATTGAGCACTCGCCTTAAAAAGGAATTCAAAAGCCAAAATACTATAAATATGGCACTATAAGGTATGGAAAACAACCACAAATTTATAAAAGCCACTCTACTTGTCCAGGTTTGCTTGTTTCCACAGGAGAACCCTCCTGTTTAACCTAATCACTTGATGATCCAATGTGGCGCAAAGCAATGGAGGAAGAGTATGATGCTTTGCTTTAGAACTGGACTTGGCATCTTATCCCTCCTAGCAGAAATAAAAATCTGATTGATTGCAAGTGGGTCTATTGTGTAAAAAAACATGCAAATGGTACGGTTGACAGTTACAAATCACGTCTTGTTGCAAAAGGGTTCAAGCAAAGGTATGGTATAGACTATGAAGATACCTTCAGTCATGTTGTTAAAACTGCAACCATTAGACTTGTCTTAGCAGTTGCAGTGTTTCGAGGATTGAGTTTACGACAGGTAGATGTCAAGAACCTGAAGGTCTTGAAAATGATGACACTACTCACTATATTTGCAAGCTTGATAAAGCGCTCTATGGATTAAAGCAGGATCCAAGAGCTTGGTACTCTCGGCTCATTTTTAGGTTACAAAGTCTTAGTTTTGTTCCATCCAAGGCTGAGACCTCACCATTTCTATATCAGAAAGAAGGAATTAGTATGTTTATGTTGATTTATGTTGATGATATAATAGTAGCAAGTGTTCTAATGATGCTATTCCTACTTTGCTACAAGATCTTAATGCACACTTTGCTATAAGGGATCTTGGTGATGTACATTATTTTCTAGGCATTGAGGTCAAAAGGACTCAGGAAGGTTTACTGTTGACACAAGAAAAGTATGCTAATGATCTACTATCCCGGGTTGGAATGATAAACTACAAACCAGCTCCTACACCATTGTCCTCCACTAAGACCTTGTCTTTGCATGAAAGAACACTTCTTGGTTTTGATGATAGTACACAATACAGAAACATAGTTGGTGCACTCCAGTATTTAACTCTCACATGTCCATATTTGTCCTTTGCAGTTAGTAAAGTTTGTCAATTTCTCCATGCTCCCACAACAACTTATTGGACAACTGTTAAGAGGATTTTGAGATATGTCCAGAATACATTAAATGTTGGTATTACTCTCATGCACTCACCATCCACACTTTTGAGTGTTTTTTTAGATGCAGATTGGGCTGGCTGTCTTGATGACAGAAGATCCACTAGAGGTTTTGCTATCTTCTTTGGACCCAACTTGATTTCTTGGAGTGCCCGCAAACAAGCAATGATATCACGTTCTAGTACAAAAGCTGAGTATAAATTTTTAGCAAATGATACTACATAGTTGATATGGGTTGAAACATTACTTCATGAGCTTGGAGTAAATATGATGCAAAAACCATGCCTTTGGTGTGACAACCTAGGTGCTACCTAGTTGTCATCTAATCCCGTTTTTCATGCTCGCACTAAACACATAGAGATAGATTATCATTTTGTAAGAGAAAGAGTAGCAAATAGACAGTTAGAAGTAAAGTTTATTTCTAGTAAGGATCAAGTAGCTGATGGTTTTACAAAACCTCTTCCTGTTAAGGGTCTAGATGATTTCAAGCATAATCTAAACCTTTGTACAAGTTTAGATTAAGGGAGGGTGTCGAACAAACTTGTTATCTTGGCCCTTACGTTATGGAGTAGTACTCTAACATCCACGTGTGAGGCCTTTTTCACGCTATATAAACACATACACGATGCCTCCAACGAGGTCAATCGTGTCCGCTCAATTCACCGACACGTAGATCTTGGACTGTATCAAGGTTACTCCAAATACTTGGGTATCTTGGATCGTATCAAGAATCAGACCTTGAAATTGCTATTCTTTCCCCTTTGGATTCTAGTAGTGTCTCTCCAATATTTCTCAATTAATTACTGAAATTATATTCGCACGGTGGACCAGCCGTGGAGGTGAAGTGGTTTCAATAAGAGTAAGTTTGGCTTGGCTCGTGATATCTGGATGTTACCCTCAGGGTTTGTTGCCGGGTAATCGACTAAGTAGGATTTGCTAGTTCTCTTGGTTCGATTTGGTTTCGTGTTTTTGGTGTTCTTCGTGTGTTCTTCATCCACCTCGGTCAATTCGTGAAGATAGGGCCATCCAAGAGGACTGAGCCTCATTAGACGTCATACAAGGGAATTGCAATAAGTTTTATAGGTTTCATAAACAAATAATGTTGAGAAATGAGAGTGACGGGAACTACACCATTAAAGTAAGATGCTACAGGCTCCTATCTAATTGGAATGCACATGAAATTTCTATTCTTTGCATGCCTATTTGACTTGTGCCCTTTTATGTAGTTCCAAGATGCTCACACTATGTACATCAGGTTAAACCTCGATAATAAGAAGGTCGTCAATTTGATTAATTGGTGGGTGAAAATTGGATTTTTTTTATTCTTTTTGAACGGTCGAGAGGAGGGGTCTGATGTACAAAAAGTTTGGATGCCGGGGTGGGGGAGGGGGGAGGGAGGGGGCGTCAGGAAGGCCAATTGGGAACAAGAATGCAAAGACGGCAAGGAAGGCACCTACTTTGACGTGCAAAAGCATGAACTCAAGGCTACAGAGAAGATCGAGGAGCTCTTGACCATGTCCAGCGACACAAGCAACATGGGCCCAATCAAAGGGCTTACTTTGCTGAAGAAAGAAGTCGCATCACGAGGTGAGGAAAGAGGCATGAGAGGCGGCCGGAGAGGCAGCCGAAGAGGGTGCCGAACGATTTGCATACATTGTTGTGATGGTTTTGCATTTTGAGGGCCGAACATGTGTTGGCGGAGATTTTTATTTGATGCCTAGTGTGGTATGGACGTATTTGAGTTGGACGAAGATTTGGTTGCCGAATTTGTTATCGGTATAGACTATTTTATAGCAAAATGTGAATGATCATTAAAAAGTGGACCGAGGCGAGTGTTTGAGAGATACCGTTGGGCGGACACAATTGGGGCATACCGGACACATTTTTTCAAGGGTAGGGGTGGTGCTGGTGGAGATGCTCTTACACGATGGTGCCAACTTTTCGCAAACAGATATTCCAAATTATCTTTTATGAATTTCCACACATGTGAAAGGAAAAACATATAAGAATATGTTCATGTACAATAGGACCAACCATTATTCCCAATATGCAAATAGGAATGAGAAGAAAATCAAGCTATAAAGAATTACATCACGCATACATCGAAAGCTAACTGCAGACTGTTGTACTTGCACACCTACTTGTTCACCTTACCTTCCACGATCCCTTCGTTCCCGGCCAGGATCATGTATTTGTCTTTCCTGGTCTGTTCGGTGAGCTCGAACGCAAGCGCCTCGCCGAGCACACGCTGTACTCGGTTCGCCGCGTCGATTGTGTGGCTTTTGTTGTGGCCGTGGCCGCACTCCTCACCGTTCGTCGTCGCAGTACGAACCGGCTCCAAGAACTCGACGCGGTACTCTGGCCGCGGGTTCATCATGAAGTACAGCGGGTCGAGCACTTTGGACGCCGGCTTCGTAGACGTGCCGTAGAACATGTCGACGCTCGTCTCCAGCGCGACGGGGGTGACCTCAGCGGTGAGCTCCGCGAAGAGCGGGCTGAACCGGAGCAAGTAGGGCTCCCGGCAGGTGGTTCCCTCGGGACACACCACGAGGTCCCCGCGCGCCAGCAGCGCCTCCATGCGCCGCCGGTCCTCGTTCCGATCTCGGGTCAGCCTCGCCGTGCGGATGGGCGCGATCAGCTCAGAGACGGGGCTCACGCTGTACGTGACGGCGGTAACTGGCTTGTTAAGACAGGCCGCGACAGTTATCGGGTCCAGGAGCGTGCGGTGGTTGCACACGTAGAGGCGGCCTCCTGCCTTGTTTTTCTCCGTGCCGTCGGTCGGCGGGCCGGCGATGACGCGGGAGCGGAAGCCGGTGAGCGACCCCAGCGGGACAGAGACGCGGTAGGGAAGGAGGCTGTATGCTACGCTGCGGAAGATAGCCAGGAAGATGCCGAACGGGAGGTATGTGTACATGGCGATGGCGGCGGCGAAGGTCGGCGTGAAGGCGAGGCGGCCGTCGTGGAACACCAAGGGCTTGGGGTAGCTGCCCTTTGGCAATGGATGCCATGCCGTCTTGTCGGCATCGCTCACAGCATAGGTTTCCTGCAGTTTAGACGGTTCAGTCCATTTTTAGAAGGTTGTTATAGAGAAAACGAGAATCTGCAACAAGTCGCATGTGTCGATGTTTTGCAGTTGTAATTAATTTATTTTATTTACGACAAGAAGATCTATGTTAAGAGTGCCGAAAATTGATTTACGAGTTTCAGAAATATAAATAATGGAATTTAAATGTAGGAGAAAATTTAGACTGGATAGTGATAAATCTTTCGGCTGTAGAAAATTGGAAAATTTAACAACGGGCCTAATTACGTGAGCGATGTATAAATCTGGGCGCTAAAGTATGTTTTATCGTCTGATCGTAAATATGCTTGATACAGTACCATTGTTTCTTGCTCCAAGTACTTCACTGTTCCCCGCCAAAAAAAAAAAAAAAAGGGAACCAGTTATATATAGCATGAAACTAGCCGGCAATATTTTATAAAAAAATCTTTACCTTAAGAAGCTATCTAACATTACTCCGCACGACACCTGGTAGGTATCCGTTGCTACCAAACTTCAACTAAGAGGAGGATGTGGATGTTTTCATCTTTGGAGCTTGAAATATGCTATGATCCTATGCCCCAATTTTCCCACCAAACGCATCCTACTAATTTCTTTAGACACCAAGTCAAAATAAAATATTAGCGACATATGCAGTTTGATTTATTTATTTTCCGTCCACGTCCGAGTCCATTTGGTAACATGTAGTAGCACTCTCGAAGTTCATGTACGGAGTACTCTACTGTATTATAGACCCATACATGGTGTGCATATATATACGTCTGGGTGCTACATCATAAATTCACGATCCAAATATTAAACTATTTGATCTCAAAACCTGCATCGATATTGTCATATAGCTTATATATGCAACCTCTGCAACTTTTGTAGAGAAATAAATTTGACCGAGATGCAACAATGTTTGTTGATCTAACATGGCTAACTTGCACATATATATACGGATGCATCCTAACTGCAGCGTGAATAGTGCCCTTTCTTGTGAAAATTCCAACCTACCATTACCAAATTTAACCTAATTAACCATGGAGTATCCGCTACACGGCGACCTTAATTTTATGACTGACAAGTATCATTGGGCTGCAAATCTCTCTACCTGGAAAGGCTACTTTATATCTGAATATTATGGAATTTCTTATAGACAAAATACTTACTTACATGAATAAACCAACTTAATTTAGAATCTCTAGTTTTATCTTGTACTGGCAATCACGAAATGATATCAAGACTCACCTTGCAATACTGAGAAAACCGATGGTTCATCCCGCTGTCAATTCCGACAAGCCGGAACGCTTCCTCATGCTTGCCCTTGTTCATCACCTCCTCCATTTCCTCCTCAACCGGAGCCCCATCCTTGTGGCCGGTTACGGCTTCATCTACGATAACCCCGACGTAACGGCCGGCGACCACCATGAGCTCCTTTCCAACGACCGTGTCCACACCAAGGTATTCCTTCAAGAACCCCTCGACCATCACCCTCGGAAACAAGGTACATACCGCGACAACCCTCCTCGCCTTCTTCACGGCCTCGAGCCCTTCCATGGCCGTCTCTTCCAAGAAGAGCTTTGGCAGAACTGCCTTGCCAACCCTAACGACCTCCTTCTCACGCAGCCCGAAGAAGGTGACCATGACCATGGCCTTGAGGCGCATGCCATCACTGGCGAGGCACGTGAGAGGATAGGCGAGCAGGAGCAAAAGGCCGCGAAGGAAGCCGCCGGCCTCAACGGCGACGAGCATGAAGTAGGCGAAGGTAGATAGCTGCGACCTTAGGAGCCATGCCTCTACGTCGACTATGACCGTCTGTCCTTGTAGCTTATCCGTTGGTGGCAAGGATGTAGCCGTCTTGGCCGTTGCTGTGGTTGAGCGGCGGTAGTGCCGGCCCGAGAGGTTTCGCCGGAGGAGGCGGCGAATGGGGCTGAAGGGCTTGTGGAATGGAAATGGCTTCTTCACCATGGCTTGTACGTGGTTTGCTTATGGTTTTGTTTGTGGAGTCTGCAGTACCTGGGGTGGTGTACTTATAGGCCGGGATGGCAACTTAATTAAGCAAGTACTCGGCCAGAAGCATTTGAAGTTTGACCAGCCTTTGTTGGGTGGGGTTGGAGGAACAGGTAGGACTAGGAGAATGCTTGAGCCGTGTCAATGTTTACATATGTAGATATGGCACGCATGTATAGTTGTCCAAAAAGGTGTATTCAAGGACACGTCAATCAAACATATCGACGTCCGCACAGAATTTAATCCCGGGAACATGTCAGATCTAAACAGGCCGCGACCACCATTAAATCTTAAGCCCTGTGACGTACACAGCAAGCGGCCCAAATATCTTACCTAGTCTGCTCCTTTAAAATAAATTAATGCCGATCACCCTGGAGACAGAAACCCCGTGCTATACTGAATTCTGACTCAGTTGATTAGCTAGCTAACTAAAAAAAAAGCAACAGTAGCTAGCCATGCACGTATCTTTACCTATTAATTTGGAATTGATGATGGTTCATCTACACATTTAAATAGGTCCTCACCTGATCAAATCTTAACTCCCGTGACGTACAGTAAGCATCGTCCGGTCTGATCGCTCGGCGGCTAGCTGCTTCTGGTGTACGACCGGACCATCAGACCACAGTGGGCAGTAACAAAGTAGTAACATCAATACCACGGGTGGAATCGGTAACATATAGGGTGAAGGTGAACAGAAGCTTGCAGAATGGTTTTATGCTAGAGAGGGGGCTGAGGCAAGGGGAATCCCACTAGTGGAAACAACACCTTTCGTTTAGGGCTAGAAAAGTCATTAGTCCCGGTTGCATCAAAATTCGGGACAAATGATATGCATTGGTCCCGGTTTGTGCGCCCGAGGCAGCAGAAATCGCCTGAGAGCATTGGTCCCGGTTCTTAGCAGGCATTTGTCCCGGTTTGTGGCATGAACCGGGACCAATGCCTCGCCACAGGCCACGTGGCACGCGCAAGGGCATTGGTCCCGGTTCATGCCACAAACCGGGACGAATGTCCCCATTCCCCTACATTTACTGCCTCCCAGCCCTCTTCCCTCTGTTTTTTTTTGCTTGGAGGAGTGAGAGAGGTGGGTTCTAGTGTGTGTTATTTTACTATGCACACGAGGTGTTCGACGAAATACCCGAGCCACACATTAGCTCACAGAAAATGGTATCTTCGACCGAGGTTAGCAAACTTATCTTTTTCATCTGTAATTGATACATAAAAAAGTTATATTTGTCGATGTACTATGGTCATTTCTCTTTGAAGATGTTATTGTAATGTTTTTTGATAAACTTAATTATACGATGCAGATGGATGCACGGCAGCGATGGATGAACGGTGACCGACGCACTTCCGAGTATATGGCAGGCCTGAATGCATTTCTCACTGTAGCTCAGGCGAACAAAGATAATGGCTTTATGTGTTGCCCATGTGTTGATTGTCGGAACGTCAAGGAGCACTCTTCCTCGAGAGTCCTTCACGGCCACCTACTTCGGAGAGGTTTCATGTCCAGCTATAATTGCTGGACCAAGCATGGAGAAAGAGGGGTTGTGATGGAAGACAATG
Source organism: Alopecurus myosuroides (assembly GCA_028641055.1). Taxonomy (NCBI): domain Eukaryota; kingdom Viridiplantae; phylum Streptophyta; class Magnoliopsida; order Poales; family Poaceae; genus Alopecurus; species Alopecurus myosuroides. The sequence goes on along the minus strand of CM054061.1, from coordinate 262,945,215 downwards.
AAGAAGAAGAAGAAGATGCTTTGTTCCCTGAATACGGTGATACTGCAATGGAAGATAATGCATAAGAAGGAGGTGATCAAGAACAGGCATTAGAAGAGCCCGATGATAATCTTGGCCGAGTTATTGCTGATGCAAGGGAAGACTGTGAAAGTGAATTGGAGAAGTTGAAGCTGGACAAAATGTTACAGGATCATAAAAAGTTGTTGTACCCAAATTGCGAAGATGGCAGCACAAAACTCGGTACCACACTGGAGTTGCTGAAATGGAAGGCACATAACGGTGTGACTGACAAGGCATTTGAGAGTTTACTTCAACTAATGAAGCCGAAGCTTCCAAAGGATAACGAATTGCCTGAGAGTACGTACGAAGCAAAGAAAGCTCTCTGCCCTCTAGGATTAGATGTGCAGAAGATACATGCATGCATTAATGACTGCATCCTCTACCGCGGTGAGAAGTACGAGAATTTGGATGAATGTCCAGTATGCACTGCACCGCGGTATAAGATCAGAGCAGATAACCCTGGTGAAGTTGACGGCGAGCCCCCCGTAAGAGGGTTCCTGCAAAGGTGATGTGGTATGCTCCTATAATACCACGGGTGAAACGTCTGTTTAGAAACAAAGAGCATGCTAGGTTGTTGCGATGGCACAAACAAGACCGTAAGAAAGACGGAAAGTTGAGACACCCCGCCGATGGATCGTAGTGGAGAAAGACCGAGAGAGACTTCCCGGACTTTACAGGAGAGGCAAGAAACTTATGGTTTGGTCTAAGTACAGATGACTTTAATCCTTTTAGGGAGCAGAGCTCCAGTCATAGCACCTGGCCCGTGACTCTATGTATGTACAACCTTCCTCCTTGGTTGTGCATGAAGCGCAAGTTCATTATGATGTCAGTTCTCATCCAAGGCCCGAGGCAACCTGGCAACGACATTGATGTGTATCTAAGGCCATTAGTGGAAGAACTCTTACAATTGTGGGGAAAACCAGGTGTACGTGTGTGGGATGAGAATGAACAAAAGACATTTGACCTACGGGCGTTGCTTTTTGTAGCCATCAATGATTGGCCTGCTCTTAGTAACATTTACGGACATACAAACAAGGGATACAATGTATACACACACTCTTTAGATAAGACCGATAGTGTTTATTTGTATAAATGTAAAAAGGTTGTATACCTGGGGCATCGTAGATTTCTTCCGATCAAGCATCCCATAAGAAAGAAAGGAGGAAGCATTACAGAGGTGAGGCAGATACCCGAAAGAAGCCTGACCTCCGTATTGGTAATGATTTATTTGATATGGTCAAGGACCTAAAAGTTATCTTTGGGAAGGGTGATGGCAGCCAACCTGTTCCGAACGGCCCTGATAAGCGCGCACCCATGTGGAAGAAGAAATCTATATTTTGGGAGCTACCCTATTGGAAAGTTCTAGAGGCCCGCTCTTCAATCGACGTGATACACGTGACAAAGAATCTCTGCGTCAACCTACTATGATTCCCGGGCGTGTATGGGAAGTCAAAAGATACGCCAGAAGCACGGGAGGACCAGCAACGTATGAAAGACCCAAGCAACAAGCACACGGATACAGGGCGCCATTACTTAAGCAGCTACGCTCTTACTAAAGCAGAGAAGGAAATATTTTTTGAAGTCCTTTACATTATCAAGGTTCCGTCTGGCTTCTCGTCAAATATAAAGGGGATAATAAACATGGCAGAGAAAAATTCCAAAACCTGTAGTCTCATGTCTGCCACGTGATTATGACGCGGTTCCTTCCGATTGCATTAAGGGGGTTTCTACCGGAAAATGTTCGAGTACCCATTGTGAAGCTATGTTCATTCCTCAATGCAATATATCAGAAGGTAATTGATCAAGAAATTCTGGCAAGATTACAGAGGGATGTGGTCAAGTGTCTTGTTAGTTTTGAGTTGGTGTTCCCACCATCCTTCTTCAACATTATGACTCATCTCTTGGTTCACCTATGTGAAGAGATTCATATTATCGGTCTGGTATTTCTACACAATATGTTCCCCTTTGAGAGGTTCATGGGAGTCTTGAAGAAATATGTTCATAACCATGCTAGGCTAGAAGGAAGCATCTCGAAGGGCTATGGAACAGAGGAGGTCATTGGGTTCTGTGTTGACTTTATTCCTGACCTTAAGACGGTTGGTGTTCCTGAATCGCGACATGAGGGGAGACTGAGGGGAAAAGGAACGCTGGGAAAGAAAACAATGATACCCAGGGACGTGCATTCTTTCACTAAAGCACACTACACAGTTCTACAAAATTCCATCTTCGTGGCTCCGTATCTCGAGGAACACAAGAATATTGTACGCTCCACAAACCCGGGGAAGGATGACTCATGGATTAAACTCAAACACATGGAGATTTTCGAAAGTTGGTTGCAAACACATCTTATAAATGACACCACTGTTGAAGATCAACTGTACATGTTGGTCGGGTCACCATCTTCGACTATTGGGAGTTTTCAAGGGTACGAGATAAATGGGAATACATTTTACACGATCGCCCAAGATAAGAAGATCACCAACCAAAATAGTAGTGTCCGCTTTGATACAACAAACGAGAATGGAAAAAAATGACACATACTATGGTTACATAGAGGAGATATGGGAACTTGACTATGGACCTTCTTTTAAGGTCCCTTTGTTCAAGTGCAAATGGGTCAACCTGAATGGAGAATGGGTAAAGGTAGACCCGCTTTACGGAAAGACAACAATGGATCTCAACAATATTGGTTACAATGACGAACCATTCGTCCTAGCCAATGATGTGGCTCAGGTCTTCTATGTGAAGGACATGTCCTCCATACCGAAAAAAAAATAAGCAAACAAATATATCATACGATGAGACGAAGCGTCACATAGTTCTTTCAGGGAAAAGAAACATTGTGGGAATCAAGGACAAGACATACATGTCAGAAGATTATAATAAGTTTGTTGAAATTCCACCCTTCATAGTGAAAGCTGACTCAACCATCCCGTTAAATAATGAAGATGCTCCATGGTTACGGCCGAAGCGATCATAAGCAAGGGACTAGGGTTCATGGACCATCTCTACACAAATAAAATTCAGAAGACTAGATAGGGATGTTGTTGGTGATGTGTAATAATAAACGTGGAATACATGATCATAGTTCTGTTGAAAAAGTGTTCACAAAAACTTGCTATCTCCTTCTAACATTCTAGGGTTTCAGTTTGAAACGACGAGTGTTATGGCCAAACACATGGCATAGTTTGTAATAATGAGCCCATATTGCACACAAACATGCATCTTGGAAGCACGGACAATGTTGACGAAGGAGTTGTGACGCGTGGCGCGGGAGTTGTGACGCGTGGCCAGGAGGGCGCGGTATAAACTGCTGGGCCTCGAGCGTCTTCTCCTCTCCACGCGCCCACTCCTCTCCACGCACCATGGCGCCGCCACCATGCCTCCAAGGAGGAACAGCACCACCGGCTTCCGCGGCGTCCGAGCACGGCAGAACGGAATGTTCAGCGCGGATATCCGCTGCGGGGACGACCGCATCCCCCTCGGCTCCTTTGCGACGGCGGCGGAGGCCGCCCGCGCCTGGGACGCGGCGGCCTGGCGCCCGCCCGCGGTCACTGATGAACTTCAACGACTGCCACACCCTCTGGGAAGCGGAGGCCAGGGCACCGAAGCCGCAGATCGTCACTGCCGCCGACCACCTCCACCTCCGCCACCGCGCTCAGGGTCTAGTCGACGCCAGGGATGACCGCGTCGTCCGCGAGTATTACCGGAACAATCCGGGGGAGGAGAGCACCGACGAGGAGCTCTGGCAGACCCGCACGGCTGATAGGGCGGGGCGCCGCCTCGAAGGCCACCTCGCGTTAGATGCCGCTCGGGAGGCGAGGACGAAGGCGCTGCAAGAGCTCCGTCGGGCCGACCACGCCGGCGAAGTCTGGGCCTCCGACGATACGAGGTGGGGGCCTATCTCGGACATACAATCATGCACCTCCGACGATGACGAGGAGGTCACCGACGAGTTCGGCGACGACGATGACCCGGAGGAGGTCACCGATGAGTTCCCCGACGACGACGAGGAGTAGTGTTCGTCTGTTTTCTGTTTTTAATAAAAGAATTTGTATTCCGGCGGACTGCGGCGCGCTAGCGCATCTGTTTTCTGTTTTTAATAAAAGAATTTGTAGCACCCTATTTATTTTTTTATAGAGCTTCTGTATTTGCTGTCGCACCGACGCTCGCGCCCATATTGAACACAAACATGCATCTTGGATAGATAAAAAAGGCAGTACATAATGGCAAGAGTGGATCTAAACCTAAACAGAGAACATAGATCTACATAATGGCAAGACTGGATCCGATCTGCCAGTCATACTCCTGCCTAGGCCTATAGTACTCCGACTCGTAATCGTCGCCGTCATCGTCACTATCGTCGGACGGTGCTCTGGAGTCCCTCAGAGGATCACGACGCCAGGACTGGGCGTGAGGGTAGTGCAGGCGGGGGTTATCGCCGGCCCTGATGTAGTTCATGACGCTCTGAAGAGTCCGTCCGCGGCCCCACCATAGCTGACGACTAGCCTCGTTGAAGTTCGAAGGAGGCGAGACGTTCTCCTCGTACCTGGCGAGCGCACTCTCACGCTGATTAATGAAGAAGGCGTCCCAGTAGGGAGGTAGTCAGGATTCCAACTGGGATTACTCCGCTGCTCCGGCGTGAGCTCGTGGTAGTAGTGGTTCATGTTGGACGCCCGACGCGCCACACCTTGAGGTAGAGGAGGGACCGACACTCCTCCGGCGCTCAGCATCCAACCAGCGGAACGCTGTAGCCAGGCGGGCAGGGGTAGATCGAGGCGGAAAGTGCCTCGGCCTGGAGGAAGGTTAGAGTGGGTACGGTAGAAGCCATGAGAGAGGGGTGAGTTTATATGTTTTTATGCCAATGGTGGCAATGCATACATATATATAGTGAGAAGAAACAGACCCTTTAGTCCCGGCCTGTTTTACCAACCGGGACGAAATGGTACGGGTTTCGTTGGGAAACGGATCGTCCCTTTAGTCCCGGCCTGTTTTACCATCCGGGACTAAATGGTTAGGGTTCCGTTGGGACCAATCAGAAAGAATCACACGGATCGTGTTTCTTTCAAGCGCTTGTGAGTCGTTGGATTAGGGGTGTGTTTCTTTCGAGCTGTCGTGAGCCGTTCGATTAGGGGTACGGTGTGTTTCTTTCGAGCGGTTGTGAGCCGTTGGATCATGGGTGTTTCTTAACCGTTGGATCAAAACCCTAGCAGAACACTTTGTGAGCCAGAGGACCCTATATATAGCCCACCTTCATACATCAGTCAGTTCATCGAGCAAATACAAACCATCCGGATTCGCCAACATACGTCCTACTATGCATTTAGTATGCATATATGCACTCAGTAGCCACGGTTGGGCTGTATGCTGGCAATACCGATTGTTTTGTTTTACACCCCCCTTTAAGGTTTGACAAAAGGTTTTGATACATCATTTAGTTCATCGACCGAATACAAATCATCTGGATTCGCCATCATACGTCCAACCGTTCTTTTGATATGCATATATGCACTCAGTAGCCACGGTCGGGAAGTATGATGGCGATACCGATTGTTTTGTTCTACATCCCCCTTGAAGGTTTGACAAAAGGTTTGATACTACGTATATATCTGTCTGCCTTGTATGCGACGAAACTATGTATATGGATGGATCAACTGGTCTGATGTGCACTTATTATAAATTTAGCGTACCTTGTTCTGTATTTGAAACGTGTGGAGTTATTATTTGAAACATAAAGGATATAATGGAAAACAGAATAAAACAATAGAAAACATAAAGTAAATAATGGAAAACATAAAGGAAACAATAGAAAACAAAAAAGGTAACAACAGAAAACAAAATAAAACAAGAGAAAACAAAAAGAAAATAAGAGAAAACAAAATAAAACAATAGAAAACATAAAGGAAAACAATAGAAAACAGAATAAAATAAGAGAAAACAAAAAGGAAACAAGAGAAAACAAAATAAAACAATAGAAAACATAAAGGAAAACAATAGAAAACAAAATAAAACAAGAGAAACAAAAAGAATACAAGAGAAAACAAAATAAAACAATAGAAAACATAAGGGAAAACAATAGAAAACATAAAGGAAACGATAGAAGACAAAATAAAACAAGAGAGAACAAAAAGGAAACAAGAGAAAACAAAATAAAACAATAGAAAACATAAAGGAAAACAATAGAAAACATAAAGGAAACAATAAAAAACAAAAAAGGTAACAACAAAAAACAAAATAAAACAATAGAAAACATAAAGAAAAACAATAAAAACATAAAGGAAACAAAATATGGAAACCACCTTATCAGTCACCCAATTGAGTTTTAAAACATCAGAAGTGAGTTGAATTTATCTTTCTGTTAATTTTTATATAATTTGCAATTTTCAGAATTTATTAAATTATTTGATATTTTCTCCATTTCTTAAATTAATTAATTCAAAATGCAAAAAATTCAAAATTTTAAACTTCACCAAATATGCTGGAAATGAATATATTCAGTTACTTTATAATTATATGATTGTTATTTAATGTTTTATAGGAGTTTTGGAAAAACTAAAAGAAACAAATTTCAAATATAAAAATAATTAAAAATAGGGCATTCGTCCCGGTTTTTGCAAACAACCGGGACAGATGCACCCCCCCAACACGCGCGCTCCACGTGCCCCATCCGCCCGCTGCAAACAAAAAAGTGTGAGGCATCCATCCCGGTTGGTAGCAACAACCAGGACGGAAGACCCTTTCATCCAGGTTGTTGCTACCAACCGGGACGGATGCCCCGTCCTATATAACTGTGTTGTCTCCTTCCCTAAAATCACAACTCCGCGCGCAGGTTTGGTTCGACGACGCCGCCAGGCTGCCCGTCTCCCGCGCCCGCGCCATCGTCGTACTCGCCGTGGAGGAGCGCCGTTGCCTGCGCCCGCGCCCTCGAACTGCACCCGCGCCTGTACGTTCCACGCCGCGCCCGCCCGCCTCTGGAGCTCGCCGCGCCCGCGTCATGGACGAGCTCGCCGTCGGGCCAACGCCGGCCTGCGCCCGTGGACGACCTCTCCGCTCGCCCATCGCCCCTCGCCGTCGATCGTCTCCGATCGCTCCCTGTACGTAGGTAAGAAACATAGATTTTTTAAGTGCTTTTGTTTTTAGAATTTTTTTACTGTTAGAAACGTTAGAATTTAGTGTTCAAAAAATTAGAAATTTTAGTGTTAGAGAATTTAGGTATTTTCACTTAGAATTTTTTTACTTAGAATTTATTGTTAGAAAAATTAGAAATTTTAGTGTTAGAGAATTTAGGTATTTGTACTTAGAAAATTTTAGTGTTAGAAATTTTAGAGTTAGAAAATTAGAAATTTTAGTGTTAGAGAAATGTTAGTGTTAGAAAAATTAAAAAACATTGTGTTAGAGAAATTTTTACTAAGTTAGTGTTAGAAAATTTTACTTAGAAATTTAGTGTTAGAAATTGTTACTTAGAAATTTAGTGTTAGAATTTGTTTACTTAGAAATTTAGTGTTAGAAGTTAGTGTTAGAAATTTTTACTTAGGAATTTTTAGTGTTAGGAATTTCACTTAAGAATTTTTAGAAAATTTCACTTAGTTAGTGTTAGAAAATTTCACTAAGTTAGAAAATTTTCACTAAGTTAGAAAATTCACTAAGTTAGAATAATTTCACTAAGTTAGAAAATTTCACTAAGTTAGAAAAATTTCACTAAGTTAGTGTTCGAAAATTTTACTAAGTTAGTGTTAGAAAATTTCACTAAGTTAGAAATTTTCACTAAGTTATAAACATTTCACTAAGTTAGAAAATTTCACTAAGTTAGAAAATTTCACGAAGTTATATTTTTTTTACTTAGTGTTAGAAATTTGGAACTGTTATGAGGCACATAGACCGATGACCATCTTGTTCCTGTTAAGAGGTACTACATGCAGTGGTGATCTGGGGAAAGGAACGAATGCAAGGGTTTCTAGATTTCTTTCGAACTAAATAATGTCACATATGTAATATGGTTCGTGAGATCCGGATGAAGTTGAACCCTTTAGTGCACATTCGTAATGGTGACATTCCTCAGAAATCCCTTCCGGGGTTATGAAGAATGTCCCCATTATGTATGTGCACAAAAGGGTCTAGTTTTTCCGGATTTCACTATTACATATTTGATTTTGTTTAGTTTCAGAAAACTCCAGAAACCCTTCCTTCCCCCGCATCGCCATCACGTGTATTTACCTCGTAACAAGCACAAAATGTGAAAGTCCAACTTCACATCAAGCCCGATGACCATCTTGTTCCTGTTAAGAGGTACTACAGGCGGTGGTGATCCCGAGAAAGGATGAAGATGAGGGTTTCGTTTGGAACTAAGGAACGTTGCATATGTAATATTATTGTTAGTGATATCTGAACTGAGTTGCACCGTTTGGTACATATACGTAATGGTGATATTCTTAATAGCCCCGTCCGGGGTTATCAAGAATGTCCCCATTATGTATGTGCATGAAATGGTCCAACTTTGTTCGGATCTCATAAACACTTACGTATGTGATTTTGTTTAGTTTCAACGAAGTTCAGAAACCCTTGTCTTCATCCTTCTCCAGATCGCCATCAAGTATACTAGCTCGTAACAAGCACAAGATATGAGAAGGGCCAATTTGATCCTTTGTGTTTAAGTTTCATCTTATTTATGTCATATTTCTCTATTTACTATTTTTTACTAAGTTAGAAACACTAAGGTATTTTACTTAATTAGGAATATTTACTTAGTCCCGGTCTGTTTTTAGTTTATGTCTCTGTTGGACCCGACGGGCGATGTCCGGGACTGGGCCCCGCCGGGCTGGCACTGGGATGTCCTTACTGCCGGGACACGCGGCTTGGTAAGAAATCCGGGTGACGTGGTCGACCCGGATATTCTTTGGTGGCCATCGCGTGGGCCACGGTCGGTGCGGAGAGAGCCGACCCCTGAGGAGGTGGTACATCAACGTATCAGGGAGGAGGACGAGCACGTCCGTCGCTACATGTACTTGCTGGATAGGGAGTATTGTCATGACCCCGGACCCTGAGATATACATACTGTTATGTGCTCCTAGCCTTGGACTCACAAGGGCTTCAGGGTTACCAGCCCCGGCCGCAACAAACAACGACAGGCAGACTGGATTCATCGGCACGTAGTCCGGATCCCCAGTCTACTACTCCTTGTATCCATGCTAGTCATAACAAACTATGCATATCAAAGCATCCATGAATCGAATGAAACTGGAGGAAACGGGACCAAAGCTATACAGAGATGCTATGTGTCCAGAAAGTGCAACAACAATCGAGGGTTACTGGGGTTACCTCGCCCCAGGCCGAATCACATCGGCAGGCGGGCTCGGACATGGATCATCGGCTCCACAACCCCTCGACTGCGACAACTATGCAGGCATAGCCAAAACTGTATAAAAATGAGCTCGAAACCAACAACCGATCAAAGCAGTACTCTAAACATGAAGATGTATTAGACAAGTGTTACTAGAGTATAGCTTACAAGCAGAGGTCACACGACCCAACATTACATCAGACAACGGAAGGCAAATTATGTTGCTAATCAACAAGAACAAAAAAGGCCTAAGAGGCCGCAACATAAGGCGACGTCCCAGCCCATAGATTCCAGGATGCTACCTGGGAACCCCAAACTACTCGTCAATGTCGACGTTGAATCATCACCGGAGTGACGAACTCCACCTGAACCAAAATTAAGCAAACTTGAGTACGGGAGGTACTCAACAAGACTTAGTTACCCTATTATATATCTGCTGATTTCATAAAGGGTTTTATGAAGGTTGATTTGCGTAAAGCAATCTTTATTTTCCAAATCGAGGAGGAATAGCACGTCTCATAGAAGGTTTTCAAAACAGATGAGAAACTCACTACTGTAATCATCATCTTTTGAAACCACCAACATTATTTGCCAGCATCTCACATGCTACAAGGATGACCCCTCTCGGCATTTCCGAGGAGGCAACCTTGATCTACTGCCTCCATGCATTGTCAAAATCTTTTACGTCACGTTCAAGTTATCTATGGCCCCGTGACATTCACCAAGTCGTTCTTAACCGTGGACACGGCTTTCCGAAAGATTTATCCCTGCAGGGTGGTACACTTTACCGACACGTACCATCTGACTCTTAACGCCACATGTACGCTCGTCCATGGAGCGCGGCAGAGGGTGGTTGGCCACGACCTTTACCTTGTCGAGCCCTATCCATGAGTCAACCCAAACAGGGCTACCCCGTCAACAGGGAGTTGGCCACCTCCTGACGGCACCTGTTCTGTGAGTCGGGATCAAGATCCATGTACGTCCATCACTTGTCCCGGTCACGCACTAAACACCTCCAAAAGGTTTTTGACTCACACGCAGATGGAAATCCCAAACTACGTGACCACGGATAGAACTAAACAAGTTAGTTAGTCGAGCGCGGTCTGTTAGGCCCCGCGTGTGGTTGCACGCTCAGTCTTGGTTTCCGCGGCGAGACCTTACTCCTAGGGTTGGCAAGTACAGGACAAACAACCACTTCCCAAGTGGCCTCCCGTCCAAGCCTTAGTCAAGTTAACCACACAGTACTCATATTACCACATCATCATATCATACTAGGTTATCGCAGCTCTGATTCATCAACCGGATGGAGCAGAGGTAACAAACATATGAAACTAAGCGGTAGCAGATATGAGGCTCTGGCAATGCGCACAAGCAAATCTATGGCGGCTAGGAGCAGTGGATCAGGTCATTGTGGCAATGCAGTATATAGGTGAACTATATCTAGTAGCATCAAATACTTTAGAATCGAATGCAAAGTACGAGAATCAATTGTTGTTGGAAAACATATATGAGCAGATAATAGGTTATGCTTGCCTTGGTTATAAGAAAACCAATAGAAATTTCTTCTGGAATAAGTGCTTGACTTGTCGGTTAAGATCAAGTATTCACCATTGGATTGCTGGCCTTCTCTTCGGAGTCACGTTCTACCGAGGGGGAAACAACACCGGAAGGGAAATAACAATCAACACATGGCATCGATGCAATGTGCAATATGTATGCATGAGCAGGTTAATGCACTGAAATAAAGCCCTAAGCATGATCGTTGGGTTGCTAGGGATCATATGTCAGTTAGGCATTTTTACTGAATTTATCCCGAAATAGACCATGGAGGGCCAATTCGGGTGATTATGAAAGTGAGTACAAGTTAAAGTGCTCAAATGGGTTTGAAAACACCATAACTAGATTCCAATTGTCATTTTGAGCAATTTGATATATAACTTTTAATTTTCTAATTTTATTGAATAAAAACTTATTTTTTATTTTAAAATGAATTAACAACATTAAATAAATGCTCATTTTTGGACTTCTCAAACATGTGTGAAAATTACATATTTGGATAGAGAATATTTTTATGAACATTTTGGTACCTTATTTATATTTTTCTGGATAATAAAACATTAATTATTGATTTTACCAAATTACTCATTTTCTGTAATATAAACATTTCAGGAAAAGAAATAGGACTATGACATCATAGTGACGTCCAGGTGACGTCATCCATGGCCAAAATGGCACTGTCTTAGCTCAATGTCTCGATTCAGCGCACGATTCTAGAATCGAAGATCACCACGCGGTAGAGGGTAGCGCGGGGAGTCGAGGGATGCCCGCGGTTGACCAAATGGTCACCGGAATCCCCGCCGGCGTCGAGGTCTAGCGGCGGCAGAGGATGGCGCACGGTGACAATTAGCTAGGGAGTGCGGGGAGGCGAATTAAAGGGGTGGGGAGGCTCAGCAGCTCACCACGAAGGCGATGAGACAGACGGCGGGGCCGGAGGGGCTCGGAATCACCGGCGACCAACGATGGAGGTCGGTGGCCATCGTTGTGAACGACGACAAAATTCTCCTCCGTGCGGCCCTCTGAGCACCCACCCGTACTCGAGGAAGAGGAGGAAGGCGAGGCAGTTCTGACGGTGGCCTCGGCTCGTCGCGGCGTGGCCGGAGATGGCGGCGCCATGGCGGCTAACCCTAGCTAGGGTTTCGGCCATGAGGGCAATAGAGAGGGAGAGAGAGCTGTGAGGGACGAGGAGGAGGGAAGAGGCACACGGGTTCCTTGTGCCTTATCGGCTCGAGCAAGAAGGGAGACAGAGAGGTACGCGGCAAGGCAGCTGGCGATACCACAGAGCTGCTCCGACTGTCAAAGGTTGAAGACAACCTTTTTGCACAAAGCCCCCAACAGTTTTCAGATTTGATAGAAAAGCCCTTTTCTAAAATAAAACTGAACAGAAAATAAAGTTTTGAGGACCTTCTTGCAACCAGAAAAATTGGCAAAAATAGTTTTTGGAATCCTTTTCAAAATTCCAATGTCACCATCATTTTGTTTACCAACTTTTAAAAAGTTTTGAATTCAAATTTTGGATGACCACTTTAAGTGGTTTTTGGGCAAGTTTTAAAATATATTCAAGTTCAATTCTTGTTCAAATTTTCATGCATTCTATGTCATGAACACAACACCACAAACCCTTTATAAGAAAATTTGGGATGTTACAAGTATAGCAGCGGTTTGTCGATTATTCAGAGGGTTCCTTACCACGTGACCTATGACCCTGTGAGGGTTCCTTACCTATGGATGCGTAGCACCCGCGACCCAGCACCCCACGGCTTAGGACCCGGTCGGAGTTAATTAGTTTGAGAGATGTCATGAATATGTATAAGTGATATTATTCGATCCTGATGTATTAGGGTTAAATAAAATGAACCCGAGCTATATAACTCTTTGTGTGTATTGATACGTTTAAATATTTCATCAATGTTGCTTTTATAATTGAAATGAGGATCTGGAACATATAGTTACTCTTTTTTCTAACTTTTTTAGGTATAAGTACTATTAGCTATTATCTATAAGCAATTTTGATGAAATGGATCTGGAACATATAGTTACTCTTTTTTCTAACTTAGGGAATTTTGTGTATTTTCAGAAAAGTATGGAGCCAAGAGACGAATATGCGGAAAACTTGCTCGCGGGTTTAATCCACGGGCTCGAGGGAGAGACCGTTGTGAGCCAGTGGATGAACGACTCCGGTGAGGGAGATCCAGAGCTCACCCGAGGAGACGTCTCTTCTGAGGGAGAAGCCGACGGCTCCGGTGGAACCGTACAAATTACAAACACCGGCTCCGAGGTCCATATAGATATGTTAATTAATGAAGCATCCGTTGTCTATATACATGTATTAACAATATTTATATTTTTAGCCATCCGGTTCAAGCATATCAACCGGAAAAAAGACTAAACGAGGCGCAACAAAGAAGTTGAAAGATACAGAAAGATATAGGGTCGAAACGATCGCAGCAGACGGCGCACCCGACCTTCCCGCTGATGTTGCCCAAAAATTTGTGAAGCAATGCAGAGTGCTAGTTAGGGATCACATCCCGATCACTGTTCAAGAGTGGAATGAGCCAAAAGATCCGCGGAAACAAGGAATTTCATATGTCAGCAAAACAGCCAAAGATCATCTTTTCAAAAAGATCATGTCTAATTTCACCTTACCCTTGCCGGAGGTGGACGAGAATGAGGCGGGTGAGAATGAGGAGGTAGATGGTGAAGCCGATGTTAATAAAAAGAAACTTGAGTTAATGGAAAAGGTCAAGGCGTGGACTCTGAAAAAGATGGCCCAGCAATTCAGCAAGTGGAATAAAAGATTGAACTTTGACTTTATTAAGAAGGGGAAGACTCCGGATTTCACTCAAGGGTATTAGAAAATACAACCCTTATGCATATTTTGTGAAGTACAAGCTGTCAGAGAATGCACATGAATGGTAAAAAACAAATCAGAAAAAGGTATATCACCATATTATGGGGCAAGCTGGCTACAAGGGTTCCCTACCCAAGTGGGAGAAATGGGAGAACGACCTGCTTGAGAAGGGGATCACTCCCGAGCCATTCCTATGGGTCGAGCGGACAAGGTCTTGGTTCTACGGGCATGGGGGCAAGTTGGACGCCGAAGGAAAAGCAATCTATAACCTAAGGCATAAAGAGAATCCTCTACCCATAGAAGATCTTAGAAGCTCAATAAAGGATGTTCAAGAGGGGAGGTTCGTGCCAGATAGAGAAAAAGACGAGCTCACACGCGCCCTCAAGAATAAGGAACACGTAGGGCGTACACGAGGAACAAAAGGCAATCTCCGTGGAGTATTGGGTTTGACGACAGCAAAAAGAAATATCGATAGATGGTGTCAACAGAAAAGGGACGCGGAGGCAGCTGAAGCAGGTAGTCAGACAAACTGGAGGCGTCAACTTGAAGAACAGATAAAGCAGACGCAGGAGGTAGCAATGAAGCAGCAGGAGCAAATTAACACACCTAGCCAGCAGCTAGTGTCTACAGGCGTACCACACATGGTAGAAGGTGGAGTCGATGCTACCGGCGCCGCACATTCTCACCGGAAAAGCAGCGTTGTGTCCACGTAGCTCCCATGTGATGATGCACCACCGATGATGCACCCAGTGGATGATATCGCGGAGATGACAACCTGTGAGCTCCACGTGAAGGTCGTCAATATAACCATCAAGGCGGCAGTCGACTATGTCTTACCAATCGGTAACGAACCAACTCACCATAGTCTTTCGGTTCTAGGTGGCTACGCCGTTGTTGGGGTCGATGAAGTTGTCAACAGATTCGGGTGGGTGAAGCTTGAATTCCTTGAAGGTGAAGTAGGAGAGGTGACTGAACTCGGAGAAGCCAAGAAGTTGACCGTTCTATGCCTAAAGGAATGCAATGTGCTTCCAAATGAGACGACAAGGCCATCGACTCCTCACCATTCTCCAGTGCAACAGTCTCCAGCGCGGTCGTCTCCGCCATGCATGCCGTCTCCAGCGCGGTCGCCTACGCCGTGCATGCCGTCTCCAGCGCGGTCGCCTACGCCGCCGCGCCAGCCTTCTCCGCCCACTAAGTTTCTGCCGAAACGTAAAAGATCACCCAAATGTCAATGGTCACCCCTCCCGAAGGTACCAAAGGAGTTACCCATGTTACCTTACAACTATACTCCTGAGCAAACCCAAAAATCGCAAGGGGCGAATACGAGGCGTGGAAATCGAAGCCGAAGGAGCAGAAAAAGGCAGATTTCCCCGAGACCTAAGAAGATGTAGAACGAGCGTGGAAAATGGTGAAGACTCTTCATCAACCCGAGCCGAGTCTGTCATCTGACTATGACCGCTCTATTCTGAAGTCACACCAGGAAATGGTGCGGTCGCCGAAGAGTAGTAGCGCAAGCGCGAAAAGGGGAAATCAGTTGCCCAGCTCGGAGAGGAGGAAAAACGATCCATCTCCCCGCTCAAAGTGATTTCCAATACCCAGGTGGGGCCGAGTACTAATGCTGATGAGCAAATTGATCCGGAGTTTATAGAACTGTACGGACAAAGGGCAGCTGCTGCGGGTTTGTCCATTGCTGAGTATATGCAAACAATAGACTACTTCCCCCCTGCTGAATGTGCGTACAAATACCAGCACGGGAATCCTCTCATCAAACCCGAGGAGGTAAAGGATCTACCAACCAAAATGCGAAGAGTGCATAATTGGTATATGTAAGCCGCTCAGAAATCTTAGGACTGGATAGTGCTCGGAGTTATAGACGAGCACTACGGGTATGGAGATGGACTGGTTCTGATTCAATTTTTCGAATTGTTTCATTTATTCATGCAGTAGGCCCTCGACAAATCTATCGTTCTTGCCTATTGTCTGTAAGTACTTATTTCTCTAAGTAAGTCTCTAGCTAGCTCACCTCGTTCATTGCATATTCATATATATATATATATATATATATATATATATATATATATATATATATAGTACACTCATTATATTATAATTGCAGAATGAAGATTCTCGAATGCAAAAGAGGACAAATCTATGATATTGGGTTCATTGACCCACATTTTGTTAATCATAAGACTCTTGAGCTATCTCCCAAGGATACGGAAGATAACCTTGTGAGGGCAATAAGGTTTCAACAACACCGACAAGAAATACTATTTCCTTACAACTTCGGGTGAGTGTTACTGTGTTGTACACATTCTGTTTTCCTTACTCGGTGTTCAGTGTATAATTGATGAGTTCTGCGTGCGCAACTTCCACTATATTCTGCTAATCTTCCAAGTTTAAAAAGGAAAAGTACTGGTAATGGACCCAAAACATAAACCCCTAGCGATGTGGGTGGACATGCAGGAAATGATCCAGCGATAATTTCAATCTTCATTAATTTCAATCTTTATATATGGCTCTATATCGACTACTTTGTTTCATTTTCGGATATCAAGTAATTACTAACTCCTTTTATTTTTTTCTTTCCCGGGCAGCGTTTGGAAGAGGTTCACAAGAAAAGCCAGGGGTGAATGGAAATCAGAGCTTATATTTGATATTGTGCAAGTAAGTACTACTATCTAGATCTGCGCATCTCCTTGATTCTAGTGTCGATACCATTATCATGGCTGGTTGATTATTATTTTGACTGAAACCATGTTCTCGTAAAGTGCTTCCAACAGGGATACGGGAATCACTTGTGTGGATAATACGTCTGCGAGTTCATTCGTCAGACGACCTGTCCCAAGGGCAGAGATTTAAACAAACTTCATGTACGTCAGTCGTCAATTTTTCTTATTACCATATATTTTAGTTACTTAGTTTCATTAATATATATTGACCACTCTTTATTATATTAGATCGAACGGCTCCGGGACGGTCTTCTACCAAGGGACCGCATACGAGCAATTCAGGAGGAAATTTTGGGCTTCTTAGATGCAGAGGTCCTAAATTTAGATGGAGAGTACTATAGTGCCGGTTGGTAATGAATTTGATTTTTTAATTCATTCCATCGGTCATGTAATATGCTCGATATACTTAGCTTCTGTAATATAAGTGTTCCTTCTTTTGCTATATATATGTATTACTTATTCACTCGTGGGATTCGGGAGGTCCGGGGAGGGGCCACCGAGGCTCCTCTCTTCTCGTGGGATCCGGGAGGTCCGGGGAAGGGCCACCGGGCTCCTCTCTTCTCCTAAGATCCGGGAGGTCTGGGGAGTGTCCACCAAGGCTCCTTATCAGTGTATGGTGACAGGGGTATCGTAAAATCGAATTGATCGCAAAACATAAAATAAAAAGGAAAACAAAAAATAGAAAAAAAACTCTGCCGTGGCAGAGAAAATGGCAAAAGTGCTGCCGCGGCAGAGGAGGCATTCATCCCGGTTCGTGTTAAGAACCGGGACGAATGTCCCTGGCCAGGTTCCAGTGCACCTACCACGTGGTCAGCCCCATTTGTCCCGGGTCCTAGCACAACAGGGACCAATGGGGGAGGGCCATTTGTCCCGGCTGGCCCATCCCGATTGCACAACCGGGACAAATGGGGCTTACCAACCGGGATGGTTGGCCCTGTTTCCACTAGTGCCCCTTTCCCCTTATCTCTTTATCCTTTGTGCCGAAGGTTTATCAGCTCTCCTGCGTCATACCGAAGAGGAGGGGTCTCTAGGGGATACAACTTTGCCCGAACACTCCTAAGATCAATCATCTGTTCTTTGCTGACGATTCCTTGATAATCATGAAGGCAAATGGGGCAAATGCAAGGAAACTGCAGCAGATCTTGGCTATAATCATGAAGTCCACGACATTGTTCGGTAAGGGCACAAAACAAGGAGCTAAAAATGAGGTTCTCGGGGTCCTCGGGATACCAAGGGTCTAGGAATGAAAGATACCTCGGCCTGCCGGTACATCTGGGAGCGTCCAAGGCGAAGGAATTTGTGTACCTCAAGGAAAAGGTGTGGCAACGTATATAGGGATGGAAGGAGCGACTACTCTCGAAAGCCAGGAAGGAGATAATGATAAAGGCAATTGCACGGAGGTTTCAAAAAAAAAGGCAATTGCACGGGCAATCCCCACCTATGATATGTCATGTTTTGATCTCACGAGATCGTTATGCGAGGAAATTAGTGCAATGATATGTCGATATTGGTGGAATGCACAAGATGAAAAGAACAAGTGCCATTGGGTGAGTTGGGAGAACCTCTCACGACCGAAGGAGGAGGGGGGCCTGGGGGTTAGGGACCTTCACATTTTTACATGGATATGTTGGCAAGACAAGGATGGCGTATGCTGCAAAACCCGGACTCTTTGTGTTGCTCTATACTGAAAGCTATGTATTTCCTGAACTCCACTATTCTAGATGTTGCCCCTAGACCGGGGATGCCGTAC
Source organism: Alopecurus myosuroides (assembly GCA_028641055.1). Classification (NCBI taxonomy): domain Eukaryota; kingdom Viridiplantae; phylum Streptophyta; class Magnoliopsida; order Poales; family Poaceae; genus Alopecurus; species Alopecurus myosuroides. The sequence goes on along the minus strand of CM054061.1, from coordinate 262,926,928 downwards.
ACATGGAGGAGTGTCCTCAAGAGGGTTGAGCTCCTGAAACATGGCGTGATTTGGCGTGTCGGCACTGGAGAAAATATTGATGCCTTCCGTGATCCTTGGATCCCACAGGGGTCTACACAGCGTCCAAGTACGCCAAACGGCTTGGGAGAACCTATAATGGTTTCAGACCTTATGGACCAGGAGACAACGAGCTGGGATGTGGGTCTGATTCACATAGTTTTCTGCCAAGAGGATGCAAAGGAAATACTCTCAATCCCCCTCTGGCCGGATATGGAAGATTGGGTGGCCCGGCATTTCGATAACAAGGGAATTTTCTCTGTGAAATCAGCTTGCCACCTTGGTGTCAGTCTAAGGGAAGCCAAGCAGAGCCGGGACAGCAGTTCATCGATGCAACCCAACCATATAAACCCTTTGTGGAAGAGGTGTCAAGACATCGTAGTAGTTTTCATAGACGGGGGTGCCATGAGACTACGGTAGAGACGTGGGGTAACGGGATAGCGTAGTAACACAGAACACGGGATTTTACCCAGGTTCGGTACGTCGCGACAGTACGGCGTACCTACTCCTGCACTTCTCACTAATTGGGACTAAAGCCCGTATAACAGGGTTACAATGTGAGGGAATAGATCTAGCTACTCGACGAGGATGAACTTCTCGGCGAGTTGCGTAGAGCTTGAACTTGTGTCTAACTTGTGCTTGTTTAATCTATCTCCCGTCCGGCTTTATATAATAGCCGGATTAGGGCTTACAGAACAGGAAACCTAGAAGACTACGTTTAACTTGTAACTTGGAAAGTAAGGAATCCGTCTTCTCCTCCAAGCCAGATCACGCGGGCCGTGATCCGGGTTCTTCTAGAATCCGGCTTCTACGCGTCGGACTACTGGGCCGCCCAATGGACCTAAGCCCATTACCATGTAGGCCACCCTGGCAGTCCGGCTCTTTGTCTACCATCTTCTATACCCCTATTCAGTATATATCCGACAGTAGCCCCCAGGAAGGATCAAAACTCTGATTCTCCGTCTTTCGTCAAATACATTTTGTCCGGGAAATCTTGATTCAGCAGTCTTGATTCTTTCTACTTTCCTTTTGAAGGAGATGGTAACATAAAACTCGGAACTATGAAAGTCCGGCTTTTCTTCTCGCGATCCTTCGCGGGAAAGGAACTTCTAACGTCAGCGCTTTAATCATGCTGACGCAGGCGGCGCTTGGTTTCACGCGGGAAACCCTGCAACATATCTCTGAAAGATTCTCACGGGAAACGAGGAGATAGCCATCATTCCCCTGTCGTTATATTTCCCGTAGTTTCCGGCGAGCGACACGCGTCGAACATCCAACGGTCGAAAGAGCCGTTGGCACATATCTAAACGGATTCCTGGCTATAAATAGCCGTCATCGTCCTCCTCCGAAACTTTCCTCACTCCCTCACTGCCCACGCCATTGCTGCGCACGCGAGCTCGAGAGCAAGTCCTTGTCCCAGGCGCACTTAGCATCAAACGCACCGAAACGCAAAGCACCACCGAAAGATGGCCTCCTTGCCGTCGTCACCAACCCGCACCGCCATCGACGAGCTTGTCAACGATTTGGATCCGCAGCCGGGATCGCAGACGCACGCCGGCGGCGAGCCGGAGAAGACCGCTACTTCCGCGGCGGGTGGAGAAAACACTTCCACCGCCGCGGATATTGCGCCATCGAGCGCCGCGACAACCCCGCCGTTTGCACCTGAAACGGCGGAGGAAAAGATCGAGCTCCTCGGCGACGAACTCGCCGCCGCGGAGGCCGCCGCCGCCGCCGCCACCGGAGCGGACGAGGAAGCGGAATCTGCAGGCAACTGGAGTGCCTGCAGTATTCCCCCGGCTCTCCTTCCAAACTTGGAAAAGGAGGGCCTGGTTCTCAAGAAGAAATGGCGGCTGCCAGAAGAAGAAACCAAACCCGCGCCACGAGATGGCGAAAGGGTACTCCTTTCTTCCCACCTTTTGCGAGGTATGGGTCTTCCACCATCTTCTTTCTTCCTCCAGGTTCTTTCTCATTACAACATCCAGCCCCACAATCTTCCCCCCAATTCCATTCTGTACATGGCCGGCTTTCAGGCCTTGTTCGAAGGCTACTTAGGGCTAGAACCTAGGTTAGATTTCTGGATGTACTGTTTTGGAGTTAAGCGAAACTCTTCGGAGGGCGCACTCCCAACTTGCGGAACTATATCCTTCACTCTTCGGAGATTCCGAGAGGATTGGTTCCCCAAGATCAAAACTTCAGAATCCGTCAAATTTTGGACGGGTTCTTTCTTCTATCATCCCGACGTGCCTTTTCCTAAAAAGGCCGTCGGGGTTCCACCTTTTGTGAACTCCGCCGCCGTTCCCCAGGATAACTGGGGAACAGAAGCCGTCCAAGTTCTGCCGCCAGATCTGCTAAAGATCAAGCGGCGCATCGCCAAGCTCACCTCCATGGATCCGCCTCTAACCGGCATGGACACGGTTCTATGCTGGCTGATTAGGCGGATCCAGCCACTAGCCAACCACAGCGGCCGTTTCCTGTGTGAATACACGGGAGTCAACGATCCGATGCGGACATCCGCCAAGGATTGGCCCGCAAAGGAACTTAGGCGGCGCATCAACCAGTTGGTCGCATCGCGCGACCAATACACAGAGAGTCGGCCAATGTACACGGCCAAAAATCCGATTCCCAAGGTAATTTTTCAGTCTTTTGGGTACAGTTCTATTTTATCTCGGATTTCCTAGCTCCTGATTTTGATCTTACTTGTTCGACAGTTCGAGGATCTTTCAGATTCGGACTTGGTGTCTGAGGCTGAGCTGGACGCGCTGCGCACCGCCGCTACAGGTGGACGCAAGCGCAAGAAGATAACTTCCTCGGACGAAATTATCGATCTTGATGGAATTCCCGTCGCCACCTCCAGGTTCTTTCTTCTGGAAATTTCTTTTATGGGAACTTTTTTCATCCATCTTCGGTGTTTTGACCTTTTCCGGGTTTTTATGTTTTTAGCCTGCCACCTTCCACCCTGAAGCCGAAGAAGCTGAACAAACACAAGGTTTCTTCCAGCCGAGGCAGCCAACCTTCTCCCGCCGTCGCCCCGGACACGCCAAGCACGATGGCGGAAGAGCCTACTGCAGCCCCCACCACCAAGCCCCCAGAGCCCAGCCAGCCCATTGTGTCCGACCCGGACACGAGGGAAAGGGCGGCCCCAGAGGTGGAAAAATTAACTCGGACTTTCGACGAGTAAATTCCCACCTTTGACAAGGATTTCAAAGCTATCAATGACGGCTTGGACGCAGCCGGGAATCTCTTCGCGGAATACGCGAAAGAGTTCAAAGAAAACTTGGCAGGTTTGCAGCGCATGAGCCAGGTATATAACTCTAGCCCCCAAGCATTAATTAAAATGCGTGCTTTTTTGCTTTGATGCTTTTTGTACTCATTCTTCTCCTTGCCATGTTTCAGCAAACCTCCGAAGCCATCAACAGGGAAGTTTTCAGGAAGCTTACCATCAAGAATAAAGAAGTTAGAAGTCTTCTATCTATTCTTGAAGAAAGGGAAGCAGAGCTGGAATCAGCTAAGCTCGCATTGTCGGAAACACAAGGTAAACATTTTCCTCCTGAAATTTCCAATTCAATTATTTGCCTAAGTTTTTTCCGAGGAGCTGGCTAACTCGGATTTTTCCCTTGCTTTTCAGCTGCATTAGCTGAGGCTAAACAAGCAGCAGAAGATTCTGGCAATGCCGAAATTCTCCGCAAGGAGAATGTTGAGCTTCACAAGAACCTTGTGAAAGCACAACAAGACTTGGAAGCCAGTAATCTGGCCCTTGGAGTTTCTAATTCCAAGGCTTCCGAGCAGGCGGAGAAGGACAAATCCACCATTCGGGATTTGACCGACGCTCTGAACCTTCGCCTGGAGGAAGTTTCCGAGATCGACAAGCTCATCGGTAAATCTCTTATTCATTTGTCGTCTTTCCAAGTTTTACTTGCTCTGTTTTTCCATCTAACTTTTTTAGGTATTTTATTGGAAAAAACAGGCGATACCCCAGATGGCACTCGGATTGCAGGCATCCGATCTTTCGGGGAGACATGGAATTTGATCAAGGCTGCTGCAACGCAGCTGGTGGACAAGTTTCTTCCCGGAAAATCTGGGGAGTGCTCGGAGGTTGAAAAACTTCTGGGTGCCATCATGGAGGTGGCGGAGTCTAAGGAATCTCTCCTTCGCTCCGCTGCACGGGGTGGTGCGCGCATGGCTCTTGGCCTCATGCGCATGCACTACCCTAGTGCTAAATCCTGGCGCGTGGCGTCCGGTGTCCCTCAAGGATACACGGATATGCAACGAAACACCATCTTTGGTGAAGTCAAAGGCCACGCCACCCAGATTGCCTCCATGGTAAATATCTCCGTCAACTATCCAGAAGCGGAGATCCCTCCAATCCCCGAAGACGAAAGCAGCGAGGAGGAGTCAGATGCTTGAAGGGTTACCTGGAACCTGGATAGAAAAAATAGACAATAGGAGCATTACTGTTCTTTTAATGTAATCCAAAATGTAATGCTTCTTTTGTATGAATGAAACTTTCGTCTGTTGCAGTTTAAATTATGAAATTCTTTGCAAGTTTTTTGGGTTTTGATCATTCCTTTATCTTCTAAGTTCTCTGGTGTGTATGTTTTAACTGTCCTTAGTGTTTGAAATGGCTCAAATAGCAATATGAATCTTCATGCCGAGTAACTGGGGACGAACCAAGCAGTTTTGAAACTCGGAAACATGGATCATGCTAAAGGCATTTTTACTAACTAGTTCCAGTAACCCAACACACACACAATCAGATAAGACTTAGAGAATTCAAGGAAAGTTTTAAGTGAAACTTGGGCACACAGGCAATTCAAGTTTCCCTTAGCCGTTAATAGGCTGAAAAATCATTCAGTTTTGTAACGCCGAGTACGCAAGCACAATTCGGGTTAACGTTGAGCAATTTGTAAGATCATTGGGAAATAGATGAGGCGGAAACACTTTATACTTATAAAGAATATGGATGACAGCATTCCGACAACTTTATTTCATGATCTCAAAAGATGTTTACATAGAATTGAACTAAGTACGGAAAGGTACATAACTTTCTAGACGTTCCCAGGCTTCCGCAATCCACTTGACTTTGTCGAATTTTTTCAGCAGCTTGTAGAGTGGTAAGATTTTATCCCCCAGCCGACTGATAAATCTGCTGACGGCTGCAGCGGAACCCGTCAATCTTTGGACATCTTTTACACATGTAGGTTTTGAGATGTTCAAGATTGCCTTGATCTTTTCCGGGTTAACTTCTATTCCTCTGTGGGAAACAATGAAACCCAGAAGTTTTCCTGAGGGAACCCCGAATACGCACTTAGATGGATTCAACTTCATCTTGTAAGTGCGCAAGTTTTCGAAAGTTTCTCGCAAATCCTCAAGGAGTGTATCTTTTTCCTTGGTTACGACGGCAATATCGTCCACGTAAACATGGACGTTTCTGCCAATTTGACTATGCAAACAACGTTGCATGCAACGCTGGTAGGTTGCACCTGCGTTCTTCAGGCCAAAAGGCATGGTTATGTAATAGTACGTCCCATACGGGGTTATAAAAGAAGTCTTGATTTGATCTTCCTTTTTCATGCGTATTTGGTGGTACCCGGAGTATGCATCCAAAAAGCATAAAAGCTCGGAGCCTGCAGTGGCATCTATTATTTGATCGATTCGCGGTAACGCGAACCTATCTTTCGGACACAACTTGTTCAATCCTGTGTAATCTATACACATTCTAAGAGCAGTGGTGTCTTTCTTCGGTACTAGGACCGGATTTGCGGACCAATCAGTATGGATTACTTCCTTGATGAAATCCACTGCTAAAAGCCGGATAATTTCCTTGCCAATAGCCTTCCGTCTTCTTCCGTCAAATCGACGGAGGCCTTGTTTGACGGGTTTTGATCCGGGAATAACCTTGAGTTGGTGCTCAGCAAGTTCCCTGGGTACGCCTGGCATGTCAGCTGGACACCAGGAAAAAATATCCCAGTTCTCACGGAGGAACTTGATGAGCTCGCCTTCCTATTTGTCAGTCATCCCAGTCCCTACGACGACGAATTTTGTCGGATCTTTGGGATCTAGGATTACCTGTCTTGTATTCTCGGACGCCTTGAAGCTATCTGTTGGCTTCCGAGTTTCTTTTCCTGCCGGCATTTCTTTCGGCGATACCTCCTTGGCTAATTCCTTCAGTTCCTCCTTTGCTATAACTCTCTGAGCGCAAAGGGCGTTTTCTTTCTCCAACTCGTTTGCTAGCTTGAAATCACCGGCAATGGTGATTACTCCTCCTTTGGGTCCTGGCATCTTCAGCTTGTTATAGATATAACAGGATCTTGCCATGAATTTGGCGAAAGCTGGACGTCCGAGTATTGCGAGATACACGCTTTCGAACGGCACTACTTCGAAGGATACTTTTTCCTGCCGGAAGTGATCTTTATCTCCGAAGGTGACATCTAGGGAAATTTCTCCTAGGGATCGTGCTTGCCTGCCAGGAACAATGCCATGGAAGCGTATATTGCTGTAGTTGAGCTGGGACTCGGAGATCTTCAAGTGCTTCAGTGTATCCAGGTACATTATATTAATGCTGGATGCTCCGTCCATCAGCACTCTTCTTAGCCTAGTGTTTTGAACAATAGGGCTGACAACAAGAGCTTGTGTGCCGGGTTCAGGGATATTTCCGGGATGATCAGACTGATCCCAGATTATCGGTGTGTTGGAGTACTTCAAGAATTTCGGGGTCGCAGGCACAACTGCGTTTATCTCCCGAAGTGTTCTTTTGGCCACCTTTGCTGACGGGGTTGCTAGGAAAGTTAGCATTGCTTCTCCATCAACTCTCAGAAATTTGGGTTCGCCTTTTCGCTGTTGTTCCTGGATTTTGTCATCAGTGTCCGATTCACTGTCTTCTTTTTCAGCTTCTGACTTTTGTTTGGCAGGTTTCCTTTTGGAACCCTTCCCCTTATTTCCGGATCCTGCATTGCCTTTCATATGCTTGTTTAGCCGGCATTGCGCGTTTGTGTGGGTTGGTTTCCCAAATTGCGAGTGGTGGACGCAGGGTTCCGACTTAATGCTCTCCCATTCTTCGGGAGTGTAATTGATTGGATCTGGACTGCGGCCTTTCCACTTGTTCACCTTTTCTCCTCCAAAGGCTATGTTGACCTCCTTGGGCTTTGTCGTTGACTCTGGAGTTCCTTTTTTGTCAGAACGAGGGGTTTTCTTGGCGAGTATTAGTGACTCAATATTGCCTCCTCTTGCTCTGATATCATCTTCGGCTGCGGCATGCTCATTAGCGGTTGTAAGCATAGATCCGAGATCTTTGTGCTGTTTAGAACCAACCATGAACGGTACGAGTCCGGGTTTTAGGCCATTGACGAAAGCATGCATTGCTTGTACGTCAGTTACTCCAGAGCAACTATTCTTCATTGCAGTCCATCTGGAGATGAAATCCACGTATGGTTCGTCCTCAAATTGGGTGCAACGGTTCAGCTGGTTGATGCTATTTGGGCGTTTGTATGTTCCCCGAAAATGCTGAGTGAATACTCTCGCCATATCATCCCAACTGTCGACAGTTCTTGATGGTAAACCATTAATCCAATCTCTGGCTCCGTCTAGCAACATTAGGGGAAGAAACTTGACAGCTTCCAGGTCTGTCCCATTGTTGATTTGGACGGCTGTATAATAATCTGAGAGCCAGGTATCCGGGTTTGTACTGCCGGTATACTTTTGGTAGGTTGGACCAACTTTGGCGAAGCCAGAATGCAGGGTTATCCTTCGGATCCTGTCAGTAAAACACTTAGGACCAAAGTATAGATCATCCTTTTCTGCTCTATCAATGTGTGCAGAATATCTTCCGGCTGAATGGACAGAAGGGGATCTACTCCTCTCTTTTCCATTGTTGCGCGGATGCGCTTTTCCGGGGTTGTTTCTATCTCTTCCGTTGTCACGCCCCTTGGGATTAGGTGGAGTCCTGCTCCTGTACCTTTCCTTATCCTTAGGCGGTGTCCGAGATCTTTCACGTCTGTGAGGTATATCGTATCTTCCAGCTTTCTCAGCTGGGTTTCTTGGAGGTGGCATTATTTTGCCGTCATTCCGGTGTTTGTCTTCCCGATCACGTGGTTTATATCCATCTTTCGGGAGATGAGGTCCGGTTCTAGACGCTGCGTCCCGGTTGTCGGGGTTTTTCTTGTCTTTTCTCGGATCCTCTTTTTTATCCGAATCTCCGGGTTCTTCCGGTCCAGGTGCTCCAGCAGCGCAAGTAGCTGTTTTGCAGAGGGCGGAATTATCATGCAGCCTCCCTGATCGCTCTTGGCCTCGCTGCTGCTGCTGTAATGCTTTTCCTAAGAAAGCATACACCCCTTGGAGTTTTTCCCCGTTGGAGTACAGATCATTGTTTAGGATGGCGAACGCTGCTTCCGCGTTTTCTGCTGCGGTTTTGTATATTGGTTCGCCCTTGGCATCTTTGCCGTTTAACTGCTTTTGCCAAGATGGGTTATAGAACCTTTCTTTTGGCGGCAGTTCTTCCGGTCTTGCGATTCCGGGTAACCTAGTAGGTTTTAAGGCAGATCTATGCTTTCTCTCGTACTCCTCTATTTCTTCCTTCATGACTTTGATGTCATTATGGGTTTGTTGGAGATGTTGCCGAGATCTAAGCAGATGTTGCTGTTGCCGTTGAAAAGCTTGTCTCCTGGCTTCCAGCATCTCAGGGGGTTCATCTGGTCCCACTGGTGTTTTTAATAGCTCTTGCTCTTCCTGTTCCGTCATTGGCGGAGCAGTGATTTCCTTAGATTTCTTTTCCGCTGGCTTTGTGCCGCTAATATCTCCTACTTCCAGGTTTTCATCAGCGAGATCGGCTGATTTTTTCTTCCGGAGTTTGTATTGGAGTTTTTTAGAAGCACGGTGCTTTTTCTTGGAAGAGGGAGGTTTTTTGACAGGCTCGTCTTCTGTCATCTCCTTAACATTGGGGAATATCGGAGAAGTTTCTCCGTCTTCTCTCTCTTCCACTGGCGGAGGGGTTTTAGGGCTTTCCTGGCTGTCGGCACCCGTTGTATCAGCTGGTTTTGCCATTAGCACTTCATGGAATCCCTCTTGAAAGGACTTAACCTTTCTTACGAAGGCACCCTCGTCTTCGTCTTCGGAGTCGAAGTTATCCGATCCGGTTTCCGACTCCAATCTCGCCTCAATGGCGGCAAGCACGGACTCTGCTTCCGAGTTCATCGTCTGGTTGACGGGTGTCGGATCTTCCGTCTCTGTGACGGGTATTTGTTCTTCCGTCTCTACGACGGGTAGGTTGTTGTCTGCCTCTTGCACGGGATTTCCGTCATCCGTGTTTTCAGCGATTTCGGATTGCACCATGCCGATAAAGTGTGTATCACTGTTTTGTCGGCGATCTGAGCAGAATCCGAGATCATAGTCGTCTTCGACTGGGTATAGGGCGGGTGGGATAAATTTACTTCCACCGCAAAACCCCATTGCTTCTGCAGTTAGTCCGATAAAGATGTTAGCAGATCCAATCGGTAACACGCAGGCACTTACCAGGTGGTTTTGCGCCGGTATGTAGGATCCGTTGTCGAGGAAGCGCCCGACGTCGTCGTCGAATTCCAAGCTTCCGACAGTGATCGATCTCCCAATTCCGCCGAGTATCCCAGATCGGAATTTCACGCCTGACGTCGTTTGCCCCACGGTGGGCGCCAACTGTCGAGACATCGTAGTAGTTTTCATAGACGGGGGTGCCATGAGACTACGGTAGAGACGTGGGGTAACGGGATAGCGTAGTAACACAGAACACGGGATTTTACCCAGGTTCGGTACGTCGCGGCAGTACGGCGTACCTACTCCTGCACTTCTCACTAATTGGGACTAAAGCCCGTATAACAGGGTTACAATGTGAGGGAATAGATATAGCTACTCGACGAGGATGAACTTCTCGGCGAGTTGCGTAGAGCTTGAACTTGTGTCTAACTTGTGCTTGTTTAATCTATCTCCCGTCCGGCTTTATATAATAGCCGGATTAGGGCTTACAGAACAGGAAACCTAGAAGACTACGTTTAACTTGTAACTTGGAAAGTAAGGAATCCGTCTTCTCCTCCAAGCCAGATCACGCGGGCCGTGATCCGGGTTCTTCTAGAATCCGGCTTCTACGCGTCGGACTACTGGGCCGCCCAATGGACCTAAGCCCATTACCATGTAGGCCACCCTGGCAGTCCGGCTCTTTGTCTACCATCTTCTATACCCCTATTCAGTATATATCCGACAAGAGGATTTGGCAACTGAAGCTGAAAATATTTATTTGGAGACTCTGTCACAACAGTCTGCTACCCGGATGAATATAAAATGGAAGAGAATTGACCTTGACACCAGATGCCCGATGTGTAATCCCGCTGATGAAGATGGTGGCCACTTATTTCTAAAATGCAAGCATGTCAAAGCTGTGTGGCGCAACCTTCTGCTGGATGATGTCAGGTCAACTCTACTTTCTGCTCAGGATCCGAAAAGGATGTTTGACATGATTCTTGTCCTACCACCTGATCGTCGGTATCTAGTTCTTACCCTATTCTGGGCCGGTGGACAACTAAGAACAAGAAGAATGCGGAGGAGAGGGAGCGCTCTGCTGGTGAGGTTTGCCACCTAATTCAGCGCCATGTCATGGACTTTAAAGGGAGTACTAGCTCAATTCCAGCCTCAAGAACAACTCAACCCAACTCTGCGATCCGACAAGCTTCATGGTCGCCGCCCCCAACTGAGTACACGGAGGTGAACTTCGACGCTGCGTACATTAAGGAGACTGGAGCAGGCGCATGAGGTTTTATCGCCAGAACTGATACTGCGAGTTCATCGCAGCTGCGGCGAGCAAGCTCCAGAATGTACGCGATGCTCTGCATACAGAAACAGAGGCATGTCTGGCAGTCATTGAAGGAGCCGATGCCATCGGTTTGCACCGAGTAATCCTTGAATCAGACTGCAAGAATCTGATTATAACAATCAAGAAGAGGAGCTATGATCTTGCGCCAGTAGGGGTGCTGCTGAAGGAGATTAGAAGCACCAGCAGGCTTTCTTTTGATCATGTTGATTTTATATTCGCGCCTCACGCCTGTAAGACTGCTGCTCACACCCTAGCCCAGTACGGCTTGTCTGCCGACACCACCTGTACTGGCTGGGAGGGTGAAGCTCCAGACTTTGTTTCTGCCGTGGTGACTAGCGATATTGTTGTGCACCCTGAGTAATGTATTTCCATTCCCACGTAACAAAACATCAATACCACGTAGGCAAAAAATCTGACGTGGCAAGTAATTAATATGGAGAGAGATGGTGATGGTAACATAGTTAGTTACCATCACATCACATATTTCAATGCACTATGTGTCTACAACCTAATAAATGCTTGTTTGCATGACACCACATGTATGTTACTCCCCACTATGGAGGTACTAACATAGACTAGTAACAAACATCATGTTACTACTCTTAGTTAGTCCCGTGCCAATGCATTGTTTCTTGACACAGTATCATAGGAGTATTAAAAATTTAAGAATCTACTTGTCCAATGCATTGTCTCTTAAAGGTTGTATCTAAATTTAATAAAATAGTGCTCATGCATGTATATTATTGGACAATTAGCTATTTTTGCCTATGATGACGTGCAAAGGTTGTATCTTAGCTAAAATACAACCCTACCCTCTCTCTTCATTAAATAGTGTGACACATCAGTAAATTGCATACGAAACCGTGCTAAGAAACCCCCATTGGGATAGGCCTTACTCCCCACTATGAGCAGCCTTAGAACGCCTTGTGGGCCGTTCCTTGTCATATTAAGGCAACTGTTCTCGGGGTACCCTATGTCTCGCTTCAAGCGAGCGAGAGGCCTTGCATCGCCTCGCTCACGCTCGAGAAATGCACCTGGCTAAAATTTAGTTACATGGGCCTGGCCCATTGCGCATCAGGGGGCCAACCAGAAGCAGCTACATCTCACGTTCCTACTTTGTAAGGTAGTTGGCTGGCACATTTTATTTTATTTTATTTTATTTTCTTTTTCAAATTATTTTGTTAGAAAAAAATTCAAATAGCTTAAAATGAATAATTTTTTAAATGGTGAACAATTTTAAAAATAGCATGGTGAACAATTTTTGAAAATGAACAATTTTTTAACATGGCAAAAAATTTCTGAAAAATAAAAAATTAATAATATAGTGAGTTTTTAAAAATGAATATTTTTTAGAAATTGTGAACAAAATTTAAAAATGCAGTTTTTTTACCCAATGAACATTTTTTTTAAAAATATTGTTCATTTTTAGAAAAGTGTTCATTTCAAAAATTTGTTCATTTTCAAAAATAAATAAAAACTATTTATTTTCATAATTTGTTCATATTATATTTTACTTGATGAGGACGTCGCTAGTACATCTACACTTTCTCCCATTGATGATGATATTGTTGTTCAAGAAAAACACGATGAAGTGAGGATTGGCCTAATGATTAAATCAAGAACGAAACTACTAGAACGCGAGGTGAGCTCGCTCCTATTAAATTATGATGTTTGTTGTTATGAGAATTTTATACTACCTAAATCTCTGCATTTATGTATGATTCGGGTTATTGATAACACGAGCACTATTGGAGGAGAGGAGCATGGAGCAATGCATGGGAGAACACAAGGAGAGAGGTGATCATGGCATAACAAGCAAGAAGGAGAAATTAGGAGCTGATTTGGATGGAGTTGGGAGCATCAAGAACATGTCCTAGGGTGCCCCAGCCCATAATTATTGGTGATGCGCAATACACCTTATGGGGGCACCAAGGACATGTCCTAGGTCCTCCCATACGATTGGAATAAGGCCCTGCGTGGCCAATTGGCCACACCCCTTTCTTTGGGTCGGTTTGTACCCCCCTTAGTCGAGTCCCACTTGAGTTCAAGTTCAAACTTTCAGTCATGAGTCCAAGTTGTGTTAGGTTGGGTTGGTGCTTGCGCAAGTGCCCTTGTGGCCGCACGCCCCCTCTTATATACCTCCCACCTGCATGTGGTGAAGGTTAGACTACCTTTAAACATAAACCCTAAAACTCCATTGTTGTTTGCTCGAAGCATACATCAGGAATTGTTATCTTGCAAGATTTGCGTGTTATCTGCTGTTCCACTGGGAATTAGTTGATACAGGACCACTTGTAGTCAGTGGCTTCTAGTGCAAGTGTGTGGATTTGTGAATATCCAAGGGATTGGTTGATGCTGCAATTGGCATCAGGAATTAGCCGGAGAGTTCGTGGAGAGACACAATTTATCAGATCCTTGTTATCGTGTGAGTTCACTGAGAAGATCGGGCAACCCCTTATCATCTTGGTATCGTATTTACAGGTTAACTCGGTGAGATATCTTTGATCCATTAGATTCGAGTTGTTTCATTATCTATACAGAAACAGCCACAAAAAAAACAGGAGTAATTCATTGCCATAGCCGTAGATCCTCCCCACTATCGAGTTTTAGTTGTTGTTTGTGTTTGATTTCGTGTTCCTTTTCTCTTTTTCAGTCTTGTTAGTCTAGGTTTAGGGTTTTAGCTGTTCGTCGAGTTCATCCATAGAGTACACCGAAAATCCTACACAAAAATCCCCAATCCGATTGCTATTCCTTGTTGTTTTCGAGTTGGGCTCGGTTTCCTTGCACGGCACCAATTCGAGCAATCCTCTGCCGCGGGTCCAATCCCTGCCGTGATCCTACTCCCTCTTGGATTGGCACTCTCCCGCGCATAAGAGCAACACATGCGCGCGCGCCCTTGTTGCGTTACCACGCGCTTCCCATTGTGCACAACTGTTGCCGCCACGGCAGAGATTTGGCGCGTTTGCTGCCGCGAGAGCGCTGCCGCGGGTACAAAATGCTGCGTTTCGATGCCATCACGGCAGAAAAACGAGTCGTTCCCTGCCGCGAATTTCTTGTACTTTTTGTTGTTTTCGGTCTAGTTTTCTTTCTCGTTTTCTTTAGGATTCCAGTCCGATCATTGTGAGCTTTAGACATAGCCTCTCTACAGCAATTCATACGTACCTTTCCCAAAAGAATAGCTATAGTTATTATTTTGCTCTTTTTCAGGCAGCTCTATATCATACATTTGTGTCACATTGATCATAGCATTGATCGGCCAGTAAAAAAAGAGAAAACATAAAATAGTAAAATGAGAAACAAGAATTGAAAAAAAAGCAAAAAGGCCTTGAGATATATTGATATTATTGTGGAGGTGTTTTCATCATTGCTATATTGACACACCATTGAGCAATCTTGTGCCTGTTTATCATTGAGCTTGGCTAGTGTCTTTCGAGAGCATTGCAATATTTCCATCCATATAATTGCATTGCCATATTTGTCTCCACTTTGGTGTGTGTTTCCTAGGTGATTTTTTTCTGTCATCACAAACAGTAAAATAAGACTTGTTATTGGTGTTGTTAGGTATCCATACCAAGCCCCACTATATATCCCGCTTTTCCTTGTGAGAGCTAAAATCCCTGAGTATTCTCTTATTCACACCAAGTCATAGTAGTGTTTTTGCTTGTGGTAAGATATTGCTATTCACTTTGGAACAGTAAGTTAATCCATTTCTTTGCCATTTTTGAGGGAGTTGTGAGAAAGCACCACACCCCATATTGTTTTATTTCACTAACACACTAATCCATGGAGTCTTGTTCTAGTGATGATGTGCAGGTGGGTAAAATTGCTAGGAAAACTGCTGAGGCCTCTACTAAGAAGACTGTTGATTATTTGCTCACATGGGGAGAATTCTCCAAATTCCGAGATATGGTAGCAACCAAAATTGACAAGAAACTTGATTCTTATGATGAGAGCTTGAGGAAAGATTTGCAAGAGATGGATATCAAACTTGAGAAAGCTGCTACTCAAGAATCTATTGATATGATGCAAGAGTCTCTCACAAATTTGACTAGGAAAATTGCTCAATTGTCTACTCAACTACAACAAAGGGCTCCTCAACTGCGTGATGATGATGATTGGGAGCTAGGACGAGCCCATTCTCACAATGGCCGTGGAGGTTTTGCTACAAGGAGGGTACAAGTTCATGATAATAATAGAGAAGATGATGGTTTGGGGAAGCCTAAATTTTCTATTCCTCCTTTCACCTTTGATCATGATGATGTAGAAAAGTATTTGATGTGGGAGCTGAAAATTGAGAAGCTATGGAGATTGCATGAATACTATGAAGATAGGAAGATTAAATTGGCTTCTTCTAGTTTTGATGG
Organism: Alopecurus myosuroides; assembly: GCA_028641055.1. Lineage (NCBI taxonomy): Eukaryota > Viridiplantae > Streptophyta > Magnoliopsida > Poales > Poaceae > Alopecurus > Alopecurus myosuroides. Next base: position 262,911,676 of record CM054061.1, on the reverse strand, counting down.
TTATGCTCTTTTGTGGTGGCATAATATTACACAATTGTGGGCAGAAAATGGTGATCCAGAAATTGTTACTTGGGCTACTATGAAGCAACTCAGGAGGAACAGATTTGGGCCAAAGAATTATGTGAGAACATTATATGATAAATTGCAGAAATTGAAGCAAGGAACATTATCAGTTGATGCTTATTATACAGAGATGGATTTGATTATTCAGAGGGCCAAAGTTAGAGAGGAACCAAAACATACTATGCAGCATTTTCTCTCAGGTTTGCAATTTAAAATCAGAAGCATTGTGAGGCATATTCAGTACAATGATATGAATGAATTGTTACATCATGCTAGAGAGGCAGAATCACATTTGGTTGAGGAGGCAAAATTGAGTGCTAGGAGGGTGTTCACCCCCTCAAAATTCTGGTTTTTCATCCCCATCACCACAACCAGTCCCTAGCCGTGGGGTTTCCACTACCAAACCCGAGAGCAACCCCTCTACTTCTTGGAGGCAAGTGCAACCAGCAGCTAGTGCTAGTGGATCCACATCTTCTACAACCCGAAATAGAGATATGCCATGCCAAACATGTGGAGGAAAATGACACTTTAAGAGAGAATGTCCCAATAAGAAAACCATGCTTGTTAATGAGGATAATGAGTACGAGACTGGAGATGATGATGATCCTAATGAGGAGGATGATTATGATGACAAAGGAGGTCCACTTGATGCTTATGCCACACATTACCCCACTATTGTTTGATCACAAAATGTTGCTGCTTTGAGTGTTATTCCTTCTCCAGAAAATGAGAGGTGCAATCTTTTCCAAACCAAAGCAATTGTGGTTCCTAAAATGCCTTGCAAAGTTATTATTGATGGAGGGAGTTGCATAAATCTAGCTAGTAAAGAGCTATGTGCAAAGCTGAAATTGAAGTATATTCGACACCCTCATCCTTATTATATACAAACACTGAGTGATAAAGGAGAGATGAAGGTGAGCTACATGGTGAGAGTGGAGTTCCAAATTGGGCCATATTCTGATGTGATGTTGTGCCCATGTCTGTTTGTCACATGTTGCTTGGAAGACCATGGCAGTTTGGCAGGAATGTTACACATAATGGGAGAGCTAACACATACCAGTTGAATTGGCATGGGAAGGACACTATTTTGAGACCTATGACACCACAGCAAATTGTAAATGAGTCTCGTAAAAAAACTGAAGTGAATTTAGTTAAGGAGAGTGAGAAACAAAAAAAAAGAATAATCCTTCTATGAGTGATAAAAACAAGATGAGTGGTAGAAATAAAAGTGAGGGAGTGAGCCTATTATGTATGCTAGCCACCAAAGAGGACTTGAGATAATTTAGTGAGGATCCTAGTTTGCTTCCTATAGTGCTTATGCACAAGGGAGAAATATTGGTTTCTCATGACATGACCCCTATTCCTCTTGGTGTTTCTCATGTGTTACAGGAGTTTGATGATGTTTTTCCAGAGGAGGTACCAGCAGGGCTGCCACCATTGCATGGTATTGAGCATCAAATTGATTTGATTCCTAGAGCTACATTGCCAAACTGAGTCCCTTAAAGGACCAATCCCCAAGAAACCAAGGAAATTCAGAAACAAGTGCAGGAGCTTCTCGATAAAGGGTATATTCGAATTGGCTTATCTCCATGTGATGTTCCTGTTATTTTAGTCCCTAAGAAAGATGGTACTTGGCGCATGTGTCTAGATTGTAGAGCAAATAACAACATCACTATTTGTTATCGTCATCCTATACCTCGTCTGGAGGACATGTTAGACGAATTAAGTGGTGCTGCTGTTTTCTCTAAAATTGATTTGCGTAGTGGTTATGATCAAATTAGCATGAAAGAGGGGGATGAATTGAAAACTGCTTTCAAAACAAAATTTGGTTTATATGAATGGTTAGTGATGCCTTTTGGTTTAACCAATGCACCTAGTACTTTCATGAGACTTATGAACCATGTTTTGAGAGAGTTTATTGGTAGATTTGTGGTAGTTTATTTTGATGATATTCTCATATATAGCCACAATGAACATGAACATATTGATCATATTAGACAAGTCTTGCATGTGTTAAGAGCAAATAAATTGTATGGTAATCTTGCTAAGTGCACTTTTTGCAAAGATAAGGTCATTTTTCTGGGATATGTTGTTTATAAACATGGAATTGAAGTGGATGAATCTAAAATTGAAGCTATTAAAAATTGGCCTATTCCTACAAATGTTAGCCAAGTAAGAAGTTTTAATGGGTTGGCTGGTTTCTATAGAAGATTGTTCAAGGATTTTAGTACTCTTGTTGCACCTTTAAATGAATTAACTAAAGGGTGTTGATTTCGAATGGGGGGGTTGAACAAGACATTGCTTTTGATGAGATAAAGAACAAGTTGATTTCGGCCCCATTGTTAATTTTGCCTAATTTCAACAAACAATTTGAAATTGAGTGCGATGCAAGTGGTATTGGTATTGGTGGAGTGCTTATGCAAGAAAACAAACATGTTGCTTATTTTTCTGAGAAATTGCATGGTGCCCAATTGAACTATTCTGTTTATGATAAAGAATTGTATGCACTTGTTAGAGTTCTTGAGGTTTGGAAACATTATTTGTGTCTGAAAGAATTTATCATACATTCTGATCATGAGGCTTTGAAATTTTTAAAGAGCCAATCTAGCCTTAATAAAAGACATTCTAAGTGGGTTGAATTCATTGAATCTTTCCCATACATAATTAAGTACAGGAAAGGCAAAGATAATGTTGTTGCTGATGCTCTCTCTAGGAAAAGTATGCCTTTAACTCAACTGGATGTGAAAATTCCTGGTTTGGAGACTGTGAAAGATTTTTATGCTCAAGATAATGATTTTAAACATGCTTATGCGAATTGTACTAATGTGAAAGCATGGGATAAATTTCATTTGCATGATGGAGCTAACAAATTATGTGTGCCCGAGTCGTCGTTGTGTTTGTTATTGTTGCAGGAATCACACAATGGTGGATTGATGGGACACTTTGGGAGGGAGAAAACATTGCTAATGTTGGCTGATCACTTTTATTGGCCACGAATGAGAAGAGATGTGGAGAGGTTTGTGAGACGTTGCATCACTTGCAACAAGGCTAAGTCTAAATTAAAACCTCATGGATTATATACTCCTCTTCCTGCACCTACTACACCTTGGGAATACATTAGTATGGATTTTGTGTTAGGTTTGCCTAGGACTAATGAAGACATGATTCTATATTTATGGTAGTGGATAGATTCTCTAGAATGTCACATTTTATTGCATGCCACAAGAGCGACGATGCGTCGCACATTGCTAATCTGTTTTTCAGGGATATAGTGAGATTGCATTTAGTACCCAAGACTATTGTTTCTGATCGTGATGTGAAGTTCATGAGCTATTTCTGGAAGACACTATGGGGGAAGCTGGGGACAAAGCTGCTATTTTCTACTACTTTTCACCCCCAAACTGATGGACAAACGGAGGTGGTGAATCGCACATTATCCACATTGTTGTGAGCCATGATTAAAAAGAACTTGCAGGAGTGGGATGAGTGTTTGCCTCATGTTGAGTTTGCATACAACAGGGATATACATTCTAGTACTCAGCTATGCCCGTTTGAGGTGGTGTATGGTTTCAAGCCAATAACACCACTAGATTTGCTGCCACTTCCTATATAAGAGAGAGTCAATATGGAGGCTGCAAAACATGCTAATTTTGTGAGGAAGATCCATGAGAAGACCAAAGAAGCAATTGAGAAAACAGGAAGACATGTTGCTGAGAGAGTAAACAAGAAGAGGAAAGAAGTACTATTTTGGCCAGGTGATTTGGTGTGGGTGCATTTTCGTAAGGACAAATTTCCCACATTGCGCAAGCCAAAGTTGATACCACGAGGTTCTGGTCCATATAAAGTGCTTCAGAAGATTAATGATAATGCTTATAAGATTGATCTTCCTAGTGATGAGTTTAGTGTGAGTAATTCTTTCAGTGTTGCTTATTTATCACCATACCCTGGAGAGGACCTTGATGCGTTGAGGTCGACGCCTTTTCAAGGGGGGGTGTGACGAGGACATCCCTAGTACATCTACACTTTCTTCTATTGATGATGATGTTGCTGTTCAAGAAAAACATGATGAAGTGATGATTGGACCAATGACTAGATCAAGAACCAAACTATTAGAACAGCAGGTGAACTCACTCCTATTAAATTATGATGTTTATTGTTATGAGAATTTTATACTACCTAAATCTCTGCATTTATGTATGATTCAGGTTATTGATAACACAAGCATTATTGGAGGAGAGGAGCATGGAGCCATGGAGCAATGCATGGGAGAACACAAGGAGAGAGGTGATCATGGCAGCACAAGCAAGAAGGAGAAACCAGGAGCTGATTTGGATGGAGTTGGGAGCATCAAGGACATGTCCTAGGGTGCCCTAGCCCATAATTATTGGTGATACGCAATACACCTTATGGGGGCACCAAGGACATGTCCTAGGTCCTCCCATACGATTGGAATAAGGCTCTGCATGGCCAATTGGCCGCACCCCTTTGTTTCGGTCGGTTTGTTCCCCCTTAGTCAAGTGCCACTTGAGTTCGAGTCCAAACTTTAAGTCATGAGTCCAAGTTGTGTTAGGTTGGGTTGGTGCTTTCTTAAGTGCCCTTGTGGCAGCACCCCCCTCTTATATACCCCCCACCTGCGTGTGGTGAAGGTTAGACTACCTTTAAACATAAACCCTAGAACTCCATTGTTGTCTGCTCGAAGCATACAATAGGAATCGTTACCTTGCAAGATTTTTGTGTTATCTGCGGTTCCACTGGGAATTAGTTGATACACGATCACTTGTAGTCGGTGGCTGCTAGTTCAAGTGTGTGGATTTGCGAATATCCAAGGGATTGGTTGCTGCTGCAATTGGCATCAGAAATTAGCCGGAGAGTTCGTGGAGAGGCACAATTTATCAGATCCTTCTTATCGTGTGAGTTCACTGAGAAGATCGGGCAACCCCTTATCATTACTGTTGAGATTTGTTTAATTATTCTTATTTGAAAAATATTCAGATTTTAAAATGGTTTGGATTTTTAAAAATGCAGAAAACAAATATAAAAATGGTGCAGAAAACAAATAGAAAAACAAATGAAAAAAGAAACAGAGAAAAAATTAGAAGAAAAAAAATTGAAAGAAGACACGATCCTAAGATGAGCCGGCCCACATCGCGATCGCTGCGAGCGAGTCGGTATATATATAGTTCTGGCGCGTTCTCGGACCATCCTTCAGGGGAGCTCCTAAATACCGCCCGCAGACGACACTTCGCTCCCGGCGTCTGTGGGGTGGCGCTGTTGGACCGGCCCATTTAAGCATCTTCTCCTTTTATCAATTAAAAAAATCTGAAAAAATGAACAAATAAAATTAGACAAAAAATTTAACAAAAAATAAACATAAAAGGAACACGAAAAAAAATAGAAAAGGAAACTAAAAAAATTTGAACAAAAAAACTGAAAAAAAACGTAGAAAAAGAAATCCAAGATTCGCTCCCAGACGGGCCAGCCCACTAACGCCCGTCTCCAGACGGCGCACCAAAAAAACGCCGCCAACGGGCGGTATTTAGCATTTGGCATCCTTCAGCTAGCGATTTGATTCCTTCTAAAAAAAGGTGGGGATTTTGTGCCCAGTGGCGAAAACAGGATTTATACATGAGAGGGTGAAGAATTTTGTATGTGAGGGGATAATAAATTATATATATCAAGACTATATAGCGAGATGACGCCATATCAGCAAAATATTTCTTAGTATGAAAGTAAATCAACTTTCTAATTGATCAAATTTTGGACATTGTCGGATTGTACAACATATTATTTATGTTGTCTTTTTTTTCTCCGTGACATAATAGGGATGCAAAATAATAGTTAAAAAAACACAGCCAGCTAGTAATTGAATCCATTGTCACACGGCCATCTTATATGCAAAGTACATATCATAGTAATTGGTTGTAATTCACAAAAAACTACTACTAAGTGTATACCTACCTTCAGATTTGGGTCTGGTTCTCCATGAGTATGATGGCACGACAGTGTTGGAGATATGCCCTAGAGGCAAATAAATGATGGGTTTATTTGTCATATCTCATTAAGTTTATAATAAATTTTATATCATGCTATAATTGTATTAATAGCAAATAAATACATGTGTGATATGTAAACAAACATATTTCTTAGTGAGCCTCTATACTAACTAGTTCATTGGGCAATTGATGATCGATGGTTTCACGATCATGTGACATTTATGTCAATTGACAATTGAACGACTAGTATGGGCACCTAGAGGAGGGGTGAATAGGTGCTACGACCAATTTTATTTTTTCTTAAAATTAAGACATGACACAAAGGTAAATCCTCTAGATATGCAACTATGGTGAATTTACCTATATGACAACAATAAGAAGATACAAGATACAAACTCAAAGTAAAGGATAAGGGAACGAGGTAACCGATAACGAATGCACACGGAGACAATGATGTAATCCCGAGTTCCTCCCTTTGAGGGGAGTACGTCTCATTGGAGGGGTGTGAGCTCTCCACAAAGGTCTACTCAACGCCACAAAGGTCTCACCCTATTCTCTGATGAACCTCGCCACAAAGGCCGAGTTCACCTTGCACTATTGATCCACTTTTAGGCGGGAATCAAATCATTTACAACAAGCTTGAGGCACACACCCACAACCAAATTGGGGGCTCCCAAGAATCACCAAGAGTAGCTAGGAGGTCTAAGTTTTACACACAAGGAAACCCTAGACTTGGTTCCCTCAAATGAATGAGGGGGAAATGAAAATCCGGTTGGTGAAGATGTAGATCCGGGCCTTCTCCTTAAATCCTCCAAGTTTCAACAAGTTTGGGGGTAGGAAATGGGAGATCTAGCTTGGTGGGTGAGCTCAATAAATGGAGCAAGAAATTCTGGACGAGCTAACCCATTGCAGAAGAAGGGGTCTTCTGTTTATAGGTCTACTAAAAAACTAGCCGTTTTCCTGCTGTCGACGTGCAATCTGGAATGAATCTGGAAATTCCGGATTAATCCGGACGCGCAAAATTTTCCGGAGCAATCCGGATGCTAACAGAGGTTTTCACGTTCATGTCGGAATGAACCCGGAATAGCCCAGAATGATTCCGAATTGCAACAGAGGTTTTTCCGTCAAAGTCGGAATGAATCCGTAATGGATCCGACTCCCGTAATCACCCGAAACGAGTCCAGATCCTAACAGAGGTTTTTGCGGCCAATCCGGAATGAATCGGGAACTTCTGGAATCATTCCAGATGGTCACAGAAAACCTCTACTTTGGCAGAAAAACATCCCGAGATCTTTTTCTTCTTCACCATAACTTTGATACTGCTTTGTGCTTGCAATATTTGTACCTTAAACACTTAGCACACGGTTATATATCATTTATGTTGTTATCAAACACATAAAACACAAGGGATTATGAAATGCACTTTCAATCTCCCCATTTTTGGTGTTTGATGACAACATAACGATTCACGGAGATTTCAAGGTGAACAACAAGTAATGGTCTCCAAAAAATAGATGCCCCCCCCTAGATATGTGCACCGGAAGCACACAACACATAGGATTTTCTCCCCCTATGTTTTACAAAACCATGCAATCTAAGCAAGTTCACAATAATTGTATATAGGATAGAACAATAATAAGCATGCAAGCATATAGTTCTAAGGATAATAATTAAAGGACGGGGAAGGGTGACACACACGAGTCACCAAGGTTCCAAACACAACATAAAGCAAATGTTTTCAACAACGAAAGCCAAACCGAAGCACAAGCCTATAAGATCAAATCGAAAAGGCAATAGACCTGTGCCCCCACCCTTGCAAATCCCGTGATAACCTAAATAGGGACTCCTTCTCCCCCTTTGGCATCAAGATGCTAAAAAGGAGCAAAAGAGTCCAACTAGCATCCCAAGAGATCACTCGATGTCTTCATCTTGGTCGTGTTGCTCCTCATCGTACTGCTCTTCTCCTTCTTGCTCATTTCCACCACAGTCACCAGCAGGGTCAAAATCATCCTCATCATTAGACTCTTCTGCATCTCCTTCTTCCCCATCAGCTGGAGGCACCCCAAAGTAGAAGTCATCATCACAGATCTCTGGCATCTCAATGGGAACAAGATGAGCAGCAGCTAGAGAGGGAGGATCAGCAGGCACATCTATCCCATCACTCCTCCTATTGGCATTTTGAATACGCCGAGTCTCCTTGTCTAACTCCCTAGCCTCATGAGCAATATCTCTAGTGTCACTGCACATGCTGAACATTGTCTTGAAAAACTTGGCAATGCCACTAGAGGACTGACGCTGAGATCCACCACTCGAGGAATCTGAAGGAGGAGCTTATGACATCTTGGACTTGGCTTTAGCATACTCTAGAATCTCTAGACCACGGATAAGCGAAGGAATGATCTTATTAGGTGTGTAAACCGGGAAATGGTCCATGATCTCATTTCCAATCTTGGAGTTGATGAACCTTTGAATATAGGGGCCATAAACCGGCTTCCTCTTCTCCATCACACCCAAGGAAATCTCATGGTAGATAAAGTCCATCACATCAATCTTGTTTTGGTTCTGGGGCTTGGTGACTACCATGAGGTTGACCATGAAAGCCCTAATAGCCGAATAATCTCCAGCCTTGATCATCAGAGTGGAGCGGAAGATCTCGGACAACACATTGTAGTAAGGGTACATGTGAGAATTGAAGGGAAAGTGCTTGAGAGGAGCATCAGGAGGATAGCAAAACTCCAAAATGGAGTTATCATACTCAGAATTATCGTGCACACACTAACCATGGTGTCCCCAAGTGGCCTTCCAAATATATCCCAGAGCAGTAGCAAACTCAGACAAATTGTTGCTTATCTTATGATCACCATAAATCCAAGTCAAGGATCGCACCGCATCACCCTTGCAGTGCAGTAGAACCGGACAACCAAATACGGACAATACTCATTCTCGATCTCCAGTAATGGTGCAACAGTCAACTTCACCAATAAGTTGTGAACATGACGAAGTTCTCTGGTCTTGTGCTGATTATAGAAGTCCATATCCACCAAAGACAGATCACATACAAGAGGTATCTGAGTGGAATAGAATGCCTTGAGATGAAGATTGGTTCAGAAAAGATCATTCTCACAAACAGAGTCAGAGAAGCGGCAAGGATTCTTTTTATTGACATACTTCCACTGAGCCATAGAGTATTGCTTCATATTTCCTTCTGTCACATCCTCAACCAGGCCCTCATCATGATTTGGTCAAACGTATGGTGTGGAAAACAGTAGGAAAACAATACTAACAGTATGAGAGCGGTATGAAAGCAGTATGTGTTTATCAGTATGAGGAAAAAGGACCGGGGTCCACAGTTCACTAGTGGTGTCTCTCTATGAAAGATAAATAACATGTGTGGTGAACAAATTACAGCTGGGCAATTGACAGAAATGAAGGCTGCACCGTAGTGCATATGTAAGACATAAAAATTACTATGTGATTCATGCGGGCATTACAACAAGATACATAGACCGTTATCCAACTACATCTATGACTAAAAATCCACCATTCGAATCTCATCCGAACAAACGTTGGGTGTTAAGTTGCAAGCAACAGATAATTGCAGTAAGCAAAGTGTGCAATGTAAACAATAACATCATCCTTAGACAAAGCATTGTAATTTTCTCTCGAATGGCAACAACACATCCTCCATCCGTCACGTTTCTGTCACTCGAGCATAGATGAAAAGGAGGCATGAACCCACTATCGAGCATAAATACTCCCTCTTGGAGTTACTAGCATCTACTTGTCCAGAGCATCTACTAATAACGTTGAGCATGCAAGATGATAAATAACATGAGCATGAAGATAACATGATAGATTGATAATCAGAAGACATAGCATTCAACATTCATCAGATCCCAGCAAACACAACATGTAGCATTACATAAAGATGATCTTGATCATGATAGGCAGCTCACAAGATCTAAACATGAGGTACAAAGTGGAGCGAACAACCATCTATCTACTGCTATGGACCCGTAGTCCAGGGATGAACTACTCACACATCACTTCGGAGGAGGGCATGGTGGTGTAGACCCCTCCGGTGATGATTTCCCCCTCCGGTAGGGTGATGGGGAGAGCTCCAGAACTCTCCCGATCTCGGGATGACGGTGACGACGGCCTCAGGTGTTTCTCGGGTAAAAGTGGTACCCACCTAGGGTTTACGTCTCGGTGGGATTATAGAGGAGAAAGGGTAAAGGCGGTGGAGCCCTGAGGGCCCCACACCACCCCCCAGTGCGGCCAAGGGGGGCGCCCTATGGTGTGGGACCCCTGAGGCCCCCCTCCGGGTCTCTTCAAGACTCCGTGGAACCTTCGGGAATTCTAAGACTTCCGGGCTTCGAATTTTCCAATTCCGAGAATATTTCCAGAACAAATTTTCTGAAACTAAAAACAACAGATAAAACAGGAAACTGGCTCTGTGGCATCTTGTCAATAGGTTAGTCCAGAAAATCGAGAAAAATGACATAAAGTGTATAGCAAACATGTGGGAAACAATAAGAAAACAACATGGAACAACAAAAATTAAGGATAAGTTTATGACATATCAACACCCCCAAGCTTAGTTCCTACTCGTCCTCGAGTAGGTAAACGATAAAAACACAATAATTTCTGAGGTGACATGCTACCAACATAACTTGATCATCAATAATGTAAAAGCATAAGTAAGCTGAGATCATAGAACTTCAACACAAGCATGATAAATAAAACTTTAATAAAAAATCATAGCAATCACTTTACATCATGAGAAGTAACTCAAATAAAAGATCATGAATAACAATGCAAAGAAATATATACGTTTGTTTCAAGTATAGAGAAAGCATGTCAAAGTGATATTTTGCTAGTCCTTAAGAGTGGGGCAAAACATAAATTCCAGGACACCTTCAAAGTTCATGAGGAAGACTAGAACAAATAATTAGAGAACAAGCAATAACACATCATGAATCAATTAATAATGTTTCTGGGACAAATGCACATAAAACTCAGAATGGAAAAAATGCTCTCTAAACTGTGCATAAAGTTAGAAGATGCAGAAAAAATTAAAAGAAAGGCCCTTCGCAGAGGGAAGCATAGATCACTCATGTGCTAGAGCTTTTATTTTATTAAACAGAGGTATAAAAACTTGACACTCATCCCAAACATATTTCACAAACCATGGCTAACCGAATCCTTGGGTGCCTGCCAACAATCACATACCGTGGAGGAGTGTCTATATTTTAAAAGAGGTGTATGCTTATGTCAAGGAATGGTAAACATAAAATACAGTATGTCACAAGCCAACTAGACTTCACAAGAGAGGCTCCCATAGAAGGACGCATCTGGGTAGAAGTACATCCCCTTTCTCTTTTGTTTACACAATTATGCTTTGACTGATAAATCAGGGGGAAAAATAGTGAAGAGAATTAGTGTTATTAATTTGGGGCTGTGCACCCCGCTGCCAGCTCTTCTATCATTGGATAAGCGGATGAAGCCACTAGTCCAGGGTGTGAAAGTCCAATCAACAAGTGAGATAAAAATTCTCTATTTACGTCCTCATGAGCTAAAACAGGAGCACAAAACAGGAGTAATTTTGAAAGTTCTAAAGGTAACACATGAGAAATTTAATTTGGAGTGGAGGTTAATTACCACATGTAGATAGGTAAGGTGGACACAATGGGAAAACTTTGGTTTTAGGGAGTTGGATGCACGAGTAGAGCTCATATTCGGTACAGGTGTAGGCTAGCAAAAGACTATGAGCGACAAATCAAGAGAGCATAAGAGCCATAATCATGCAGAGCGACATAAACATCATTAATCAAAGCATAAGTGGTACCACAAGTTCAATAACTCAATGATCATGGAGGATATTTGTGACTGGTTCATAGTCATAAACATGGTGTGAGCATGCGCCAAGTCAACCAAATAAAACATCCAAAGAAGAACACCACAAATTTATGCTTCAATATGACAAGAACAACTCATGATTCTTTCAATGGCATATTAAACACTCTCAGCTATTTGCGTCTAATCATGCTACTAAATAACCACAAGGTTTTAAAACTAAAATAACATCTAGCATGATATGAAAAATTCTAGCCACAATCTATACAAGCTTCTACTTGCACCGTTAAAAATTCTACCTCAAGCAGCAGTTTCTTTTCCCAACAAGCACCATACAAATCATGCTTTAACAAAAAATCTCTACATGCTACATCAAACAAACATGAGAGTACTTACATAACACTACTAAAATTAACAGCTCTGAATAATATATGCAATGAAAACGAGAGCTAAACAAGAATTTTTGCAGCAACTAGAAGAAAAACTAAGAATACTAGCATAGCGAGTATTCTAACGAAAAAGCGGAGCGTGTCTCTCCCCCAAACAAGGAATTCTAGGATCTAACTATATTATTTCATCAAGGAAAACAAAGTAAAACAAAAGAAAAAACCAAGAAAAACCAACAGACGCTCCAAGTAAACTTCATATGATGTGACCGAATAAAAATATAGTTTCACGAGAAGTGACCTGATAGATAGTTGATGAAGAAGGGGATTCGTTGGGCATCCCCAAGCTTAGATGCTTGAGTATTATAAAAATATAATTTGATGAACCACAGGGGCATCCCCAAGCTTTTAACTTGCACTCTTCTTGATCACGTATATCACCTCTTCTCTTGACCCTTGAAAACTTCCTTCACGCCACACTCAAAAAGTGATACGCATTAGAGGGTTAGTGCAACAATTAAAAATCCATGGGTTCTATATGGAATAAGTGCTATTGAATTTTAAACATTAGCTACAGCCACTTATGTTTCGTGAAGCAAAGAAATCCACTTGACATCGCAAAAGAGCAAATGCAAGAAAAATGACAGAATCTGTCAAAACCAGAACTGTCTATAAAAAGGAAATTTTTCGGGGCACTTAAATTGATCAGATCGAAAAACTTAAATAACAAAAAAGTTGTGGAGTTAGCTGAGGAATAAACACAAAAATATTCAGATCATTTCGATCTTCCAGGATTTTATACGATTTTTTACGGTGGACAGCAGAAATCCGAAAACCAACTCCAACTCTCGTCATAAACCTTACTTGGCACTACTAAACATGAAAAGAAAGGTACAAAGGAGTTTCTACAAAAGTATACAACCCCTTGACTCAAAGAAAACAGAGAAAAACAAAGCAAAAATAAAACCATGGGTTATCTCCCAAGAAGGGCTTTTCTTTAACGCCTTTTAGCTAGGCCCAGAAAAGTGGAATCAAGTATTTTCAAGTGAAGAAACATCCAAATTGTTACGAAGCTTGCGTTTAACTTTCTTAAGCTTATTCTTTTTAGGGAACTTATGGTCCAAGCATGATTTGGAGGTGAAAGTCATGGTACCTTTCCCCATATCAATAGTTGCTCCTAAGAGCTTCAACAGAGATCTTCCAAGGGTAATTTGGCCCCCTCCTGCACATTCAATAACAAGATAATCAGTGGAGACCGTTTTTCCTAGGAGTTTTGTAAACACTCCCTCAGCTATCCAAATGGGAAATATAGTGGTGATATTAATGAGAGGAATTTCTTCTCCTCCTTCAGCTAGTCCCCAAAGGTTCAAAGATTCATAAATTTCCTTAGGAATAAGACAAGATTCAGGCATGATATCACAACGAGCATGAAATGTTTCACCATTTATAACAATTTTCACCAAAGGAATCATATTTGAGGATTCAAATTTTATTGGTACATGGTCAAGATGCTCACGAATTTGGCTATATCACTCTTTTAAAATAGAAATATGTGACTCAAGAGTGTTCAATCTATCATAAGTATTTGCAAAGGCTTTATCAGAACTACTGGGTAAACTATAGGTTGCAATTAATTTTCTTATAGCATTGAAAGCTTGATCTCCATCACAATGAAATCCCCTCCTACCACAGTATCCAAAGCATATCTATAACAAAGAACAAGACGGAAGCAAAAGCTACGAAGAAACGGGCTTAGAGTCATTTTAGGTTCAATTTTGCATTAGGAATAAAAAAACTCTAGACCAAGCTTCCTTGCAATTCTCATCATTCCCCTTTTTGAAAGTAAAGATCATTGCCTCATGTGACATGGTAACAGGAATAGGAGTATTCATTTTAACAAGACTAAAAACATGAATAAAACTACAGCTAGAATAAGAACTATTTTTTTGTGTTTTTGATAAAGAGAAGCAATAAAGACAAAATAAAATAAACTAAGAAAAACAAAAACAAAGAAAAGAGATTGGAAGTGAGAGACTCCCCTTGCAGAAATTCTCTTCCTCCCCGGCAACGGCGCCAGAAATTAGCTTGATGCGCGTGATACACACGTTCGTTGGGAGACCCCAAGAGGAAGGTATTAAGAGCACAGTAGCAAGTTTCCCTCAGAAAGAAACAAAGATTGAATTGACCAGTAGGAGGAAGGAGTAACTTCAGAAGGTGAAGCAGCTGAGATGGCAGGGCGCACTACCGGTCAGAAGCAACGTGGAACCTGCACAACACAATCAAATCACTTTTCCCCAACGAAGCAGTGAGGTTGTCAATCTCATTGGTTTTGCTGAACACAAATAGGTTAAACATATGGTGTGGAAAACAGTAGGAAAATCGTAGTAACAGTATGAGAGAAGTATGAAAGCAGTAGGTGTTTATCAGTATGAGGAAAAAGGACCGGGGTCCACAGTTCACTAGTGGTGTCTCTCCGTGAAAGATAAATAACATGTGTTGTGAACAAATTACAGCTGGGCAATTGACAGAAATAAAGGCTACACCGTAGTGCATATGCAAGACATAAAGATTACTATGTGATTCATGCGGGCATTACAACAAGATACATAGACCGTTATCCAACTACATCTATGACTAAAAATCCACCCTTCGAATATCATCCGAAAAAACATTGGGTATTAAGTTGCAAGCAACAGATAATTGCAGTAAGAAAAGTGTGTGATGTAAACAATAACATCATCCTTAGACAAAGCATTGTTGTTTTATCCCTAATGGCAACATCACATCCTCCATCCGTCACGTTTCTGTCACTCGAGCACAGATGAAAAGGAGGCATGAACCCACTATCGAGCATAAATACTTGATGCTACGTGTTGGGAACCCCAAGAGGAGGGTGTGATGAGTGTAGCGGTAGGAATTTCCCTCAGTTAAGAACCAAGGTTATCAATCCAGTAGGAGAAATAGGATCTTTGGAAGGTTGATGCGACTGACGGTGGTGATGGCGCCTCACCGGTGTCAGCAACAACACGGAACATGCACACAACACAACCAAAATACTTTGTCCCAACAGTACAGTGAGGTTGTCAATCTCACCGGTCTTGCTGAAAACAAAGATTTGACGTATAGTGTGGAAAATGATGTATGCTTGCAGTAAGTAAAGAAAACGGGAAATTGTAGTGGTTTGTTTAACAGTGTAAGAAAATGGACAGGGGTTCATAGGTTCAGTAGTGGTGCCTCTCCATAAAAGATAGCATGCTTGGTGAACAAATTACAGCTAGGCAATTGAAAAATAAAGGTTGCACCATAGTGCACATCCATGGAATGATGACTACTATGATATTTAGTGCGGGCATTACAACAATATACATAGACCGTAATCCAGCTGCATCTATGACTAATAATCCACCCTCAGGTTATCATCCGAACCCCCTTAGGTATTAAGTTGCAAGCAACAGATAATTGCATTAAACAATGTGTGTAATGTAAGCAATGATTGTGCACGCGGGCACTCACACCGCAGTTTTCTCCCTAGTGGCAACAACACATCCTCCCCCGTCACGTTTCTATCACTCGAGCACAGGCAAAAAGGAGGCATGAACCCACTATCGAGCAACTACTTGGAGGCATAAATACTCCCTCTTGGAGTCACTAGAAACTACTTGGCCAGAGCACCACTAGCAACGGAAAGCATGCAAGATCACAAATAACATATGCAATAAAAGACTATAATCAACTTGGCATAAGTTCAATATTCATCGGATCCCAGCAAACACAACACCTAGAATTACATAAGAACAATCTCGATCATGTTAGGCACCTCACGAGATCTAAACATTGAGGCATAGGAGGAGAAGACAACCATCTAGCTACTTCTATGGACCCGTAGTCCAAGGATGAATTACTCACGTATCACTCCGGAGGCAGGCATGGTGATGAAGAGGCCTCCAGTGATGATCTCCTCTCCGGCAGGGTGCCGGAGACAGCTTCGGAACCCCCCTGATCTAGGGTTGACGACGATGGTGGCTGTGGAACTTTTCGCGGATTTTTGATCAGGTATCTAGGGTTTTCCATCCGGGGGAATAAATAGGCGAAAGTGCAGAGTTGGTGGAGCTCTGGGGGCCCCAAACCACCCCCTGGCGCGGCCAAGGGGGAGCGCCACCCCATGGCGTGGGCCCCTGATGCCCCTCTTCGACTCCTCTTCGTACTTCTGGATGCTTCCTAGGAAAATAGGACTTCCGGGCTTCGAATTTTCCAATTCCGAGAATATTTCTAGAACAACTTTTCTGAAACTAAAAACAGCAGAAAACAAGAAACTAGTTCTATGGCATCTTGTCAATAGGTTAGTCCATAAAATCGATAAAAATGACATAAAGAAGGGAGCAAACATGTAGCAATTGGCATAATATTATCATGGAGCATCAGAAATTATAGATACATTGGAAACGTATCAATACTCCCTCTTGGAGTTACTAGCATCAACTTGGCCAGAGCATCTACTAATAACGGAGAGCATGCAAGATCATAAATAACATGAGCATGAAGATAACATGATATATTAATAATAAGAAGACATAACATTCAACATTCATCAGATCCCAGCAAACACAACATGTAGCATTACATAAAGATGATCTTGATCATGATAGGCAGCTCACAAGATGTAAACATGAGGTACAAAGTGGAGAGAAAAACCATCTAGCTACTTCTATGGACCCGTAGTCCAGGGATGAACTACTCACGCATCACTTCAGAGGAGGGCATGGTGGTGTAGACCCCTCCGGTGATGATTTCCCCCTCCGGCAGGGTGCCGAGGAGAGCTCCAGAACCCTCCCGATCTCAGGATGACGGTGACAGCGGCCTCGGGTGTTTCTCGGGTAAAAGTGGTATCCTAGTAGGGTTTACGTCTCGGGGGGATTATATAGGCGAAAGGGAAAAGGCGGTGGAGCCCTGGGGGCCCCACACCACCCCTCGGCGCGGCCAAGGGGGGGGCCTATGGTGTGGGCCCCCTGAGGTCCCCCTCCGGGTCTATTCGGGACTCCGTGGAACCTTCAGGAATTCTAAGACTTCCGGCTTCGAGTTTTCCAATTCCGAGAATATTTCCAGAACAACTTTTCTGAAACTAAAAACAACAGAAAACATGGAACTGGCTCTGTGGCATCTTGTCAATAGGTTAGTCCAGAAAATCGATAAAAATGACATAAAGTGTATAGCAAACATGTGAAAAACAATAACAAAACAACATGGAACATCAGAAAATTAAGGATACATTTATGACGTATCAAACATTTGGAGTGATCTTTATAACATAGTATCTCTACAAACCAAATCATTTGATAAGACAAACCATAATTGGTTATGACCAAGCACAAACTCTCAACAACCTTAACTACAAGTCTATCAGTGACTTGGGATAATTCACTAGGAATCTAGAACTCAAAGAGGGGAGTACCAAATCCCATAACTGATGATCATACTTTCATAGGTTAGTATTGCACCATTGAATCATCTCATTAGTAGAGATATTATATCCTTCTAAAAACATGAACTCTTTAAGTTATAAATCAATTCAAATAACACCTTTATAAATCATTTCACAACTATTAAGCAAGCCTTTAGAAGGGAATAACAAAGGTTCAATAGAACACAAATGATACTCCCAAGTGTTAACTCAAAACCCACAAGTGGGAAATGACATAATAGTTGTATTAACATATTTATAGAATATGTACATATCTCATCAATCATAAATAAGTACCTAAAAGAAGAAATAGATCTTCCTAAACTATTGTTAAACCTTGATAATTACATATGATCTTCCCAAACCTATATGCCTGCATTATGCATGACAAGGATAATAAAGAGAAGAATATAAAGTAACAACATGACACCGTGAAAAATCAACTAAGAACTTTGACTTAAATCATTAAACTCCAATAGCCTTCTTATGCTCATTGTCTCATTCATCTTATACAAGTGAGCATATGAAACCTCAACACATTAATGGATCATATGATCAACTTATTATCTTAAATCCTCATTCCACAAACACTCCACATTTTTATCCAAATCAACATTCAACAACTAAAGTATCTATGGATACAACTAATGAATAACAACAAGTATAACTGTCGGATATATGCCAATTAGGGGTAGATCCGGCGTTGGCCGAAGGTCAGATTACCAGGGTGGCCCACAGGCAATGGAACAAAGTCCATTGGGCGGCCCAGTAAGCCGACGGGCAGGAAGCCAGATTCTAGAAGAACCCGGACCATGGCCCAACATGGTGCGACTTGGAGGAAAATCGGATTCCTTACTTTCTAAGTTAGATACTTTTCGTAGTCTTCTAGGTTTCCTTCTTGTAATCCCTAGTCCGGCTATCTATATAAAGCTGGACGGGAGCCAGAAAAGGAAGAAGATCACAAGTTAGCTAGAAGCCAACTCGCGGAGAAGTTCAACCTCGCCGAGTTAGCGAAACCATACTCACAATTGTACTATGTATACTTTAGGCTTCAGCCCTGATTTTAGTGAGATTACAGGAGTAGGAACGCCGTCTAGTTGCGACGTACCGAACTTGGGTAAAACCCGTGTTCTCGTTTCCAGTTCTTCCACGCCCCCCCCCCCCCCGCGGTTCTACCAGTAGGCTTATGGCACCCCCTTCCATGATCCTTACTACGATGTCTCGACAGTTGGCACCCACCGTGGGGCCAGCGGCGTCGGGAGTTACGTTCTGAATGGGAATACTCAGCGGAATCGGCAGCGCAACCACTGTCGGAAGCCTGGAATTCGACGGAAACGTCGGATTCTTCCTCGACAACTGATCGTATATGCCGGCACGAAATCATCTGGTAAGTGCCTGGATTTTACCGATTGGATCCGCTAATGTTTTTATCGGTTTAACAGCAGAAGCAATGGGATTCCGTTGTGGAAGTTACTTTATCCCACCTGCCCTATGCCCAATAGATGAAGGCTTCAATGCTGGATTCTGCTCAGATTTTCCCTATTCACACATAGGGGCAGATCAACCTTCCATAGCTGCATATTGCCAAAACACATCTGGATTTGCCGCCTCTTCGGAGATGCCCGCAGCAAGATCCCACTTTATTGGCATGGTGCAGTCTGAGATCGCCAAAAACAGGGAAGACGAAAATCCCGTGGAAAAGGCAGAAAATCATGACCCCTCAGATAAGGTGGACGAACTGAAATTCGTTGATCAAGCAACAAACTCAAAAGTTGAGTCTGTATGAGCAGCCATAGAGGCAAAGCTAGACTCGGAAATTGGATCTGTAGACTCAGATTCCGAAGATGAAGATGAAGACGTTTTCGAAAGAAAGGTCAAATCATACAAGGGAGCTTCCATGAAGTACTCATGGCAAAACCGACTGGAAATTCGGATGTCGAAGAAGATGGAAGCCCCAAAACGCCTCCGCCAGAGGAAGAGGAAGAGGAAGGTGAAGTTAGTCCGACCTATCCTGATGTTAAAGAATTGACAGAAGGTGAACGTAAAAAAAAAGCCTCCATCTTCCAAGAAGAAAAAGAAGTCTTCCAATAAGCTGCTATCCAAACTATAGAAGAAAAAGAAGGAAAATTTGGCACACATTGCCAACCAAAAACTGGAAGTTGGAGGAAGAAGTGGTGTAAAACCTGCGAAGAAGAAAAAGGCTGAAACCCCTGTTCCCCAAATGTCGGAACAGGAGAAGATTGATCTAATTCAAACCCCGGTCGCACATAATGAGCCCCCGGAAGTGCTGGAAGCCAGGAGACAAGCTATAATGCGGCAACAATAACATCTATTCCGAACTGGGGAAAATCTCCTCAAAACCCAGGCTGATATTAAAATACAACATGAAGAAATAGAGGAATACGAAAGAAGAAATAGATCTGGAATTAAACCTACGAGGTTACCCAGAATTTCTAAACCGGAAGAACTGCCAGCAAGAAAGAAGTTTGAAAACCCATCTTGGTGGAGGCAGGTTAACAACACTAATGCTAAGGAAAACTACAGTTGAAAACGCAGAAGCTGCATTCGCCATCCTTAATGATGATTTGTACTCCAATGACGAAAAGCTGCACGGAGTGTATGCCTTCTTAGGAAAAGAACTACAACAACATAGAGGACAAACACGTTCAGGCAAGCTATATGATAATTCAGCCTTGTGCAAAACTGCCACGTGCGCCGTTGGAGCAGCTGACCCCGGCGAAGCCAGAGATTCAGGTGATTCTAAGGAAAAGAAGGGAGATCCTAAGAAGGACAAGAAAATCCCGGATAACAAGGATGCAACATACAGAACAAGATCCCATCTCTCGAAAGGCGGAAATAATGCAAAACCCCATGACAACAAGGAACGGGACAAGCAAAACCGGAAAGACGGAAAAGTAATGCCGCCTCCAAGATACACAGCTGATAATGTCGGAAGATACGACAATCCTCACAAACGTGAGAGATCCCGAACCCCTCCAAGGAATAAAGAAAGGCCAAGGAGTAGAACTCTGCCTTATTCCAAAGTACGGGATGCCGAAAGAAATAGGGATGATCCTGAAGAGCGCACTCGCACAACAATGGACCAAGGTATTCCGCGCACGTCGACAAGGTGGAAAGAGACGATTTATACTTCGGACCAAAGTGTTTCACTGACAGGATCCGGAGAATCATTCTACATTCTGGCTTTGCCACAGTCGGTCCAACTTACCAAAAGTATACCGGAAGTTCAAACCCGGATACATGGCTTTCAGATAAGTATACTACCGTCCAAATCAACAAAGGGACAGACTTAGAGGCTGTGAAGTTTCTTCCCCTAATGTTGTTGGATGGAGCTAGAGATTGGATAAACGGGATTTCGTCAAGAATAGTAGACAGCTGGGAAGATATGGCTAGAGTTTTTGCTCAGCAATTCCGGGGCACGTACATTCTCCCTAAGATAATTAACCAGCTGGACCGTTGCGTCCAATATGAAGACGAACTGTACATCGATTTTATCTCAAGATGGACTGCAATGAAGAACAATTGCTTTAGAGTAAGTGATGTACAAGCAATGCATGCTTTCATCAATGGCCTGAAACCCGACCTCGTCCCGTTCATGGTTGGTTCAAAAGAGCACAAAGATCTCGGATCTATGCTCACCACCGCCAATGAACATGTAGCGGCTGAAGATGACATCAGGGTGAGACGCGGAAATATCGATTCTTTGGTTCAGGCCAAAAAGGCGCATTGTTCTGAAAAGAAAGCTACTCCAGAAACACAGTCAAAGCCCAAAGAAGTGAACATAGCCTTTGGAAAGGATAATGGTAGCAGATGGAAGGGCAAAAGCACAGAAAACCGGGAACCTATCTCCTACTCTAAACAAGGGTGGGAAAAGATTAAGTCGGAAAACTGTGTCCACCATTCGCAATTTGGGAAGCCTACCCATACAAATGCGCAGTGCCGGCTTAATAAGCACATGAAAGACAATGCAGGATCCGTGAATAAAGGAAACAATTCCAGAAGTAAATTCAACAAGCAAAAGCCGGAAGCTCATAAAGAAGAAAGTGAGTCTAACACTTATGATAAAATCCAGGATCAGCAATGGAAAGGCGAGTCTAAATTCCCGAGAGTTAAAGGAGAATGTAACCTAACTTTTCTGGCAACTCCTTCGGCAAAACAGGTAAAACGAACACTTCGAGAAATCAATGCGGTTGTGCCTCCAACCCCAAAATACTTGAAGTATTCAAATATGCCAATTACCTGGGATTAGTCTGATCATCCCGGTAACATCCCGGAACCCGGCACACATGCTTTGGTCGTAATCCCTATTGTTCAAAACACTAGGCTCAAAAGAGTGCTGATGGATGGAGGATCCAGTATTAATATCATGTACTTAAGTACATTGAATCAGTTACACCTCTCCGAGACCCAGCTCAAACACAACAATGTACGTTTTTACGGCATTGTTCCTGGTAGGCAAGCACACTCTCTAGGAGAAATTTCCCTAGAAGTAAACTTTGGAAAGAGAGACCACTTCCGCCAGGAGATGATCTCATTTGAGGTGGTGCTATTCGACAGTGTGTATCACGCAATACTCGGGCGTCCAGCTTTCGCCAAATTCATGGCAAGATCATGTTATATCTACAACAAGCTGAAGATGCCAGGGCCAAAAGGAGGAGTAATCACCATATCAAGAGACTTCAAATTGGCGAACGAGCTGGGGAAGGGAAACGCCCTATGCGCTGAACAGGTGATATGGAAGGAAGAGCTGAAGGAGATGGCTAAAAAAGTATCGCGACAAAATGCCGGCAGGAAAAGAATGTCGGAAGCTGGCAGGTAGTTTCAAAGCTTCGGAGAATACAAAGCAGATTATCCTGTACCCCAAAGATCTGACAACGTTCATCATAGTGGGAACAGGAATGACTAACAAAAAGGAAAGCGCGCTCATCAAGTTCCTATGTGAGAACTGAGACATTTTTGCCGGGCGTCCTGCTGATATGTCGGGTGTTCCCAAGGAACTTGCTGAGCACCAACTGAAGGTTATTCCAGGATCAAAACCCGTCAAACAAGGTCTCCGTTGTTTTGATGGAAGAAGGCGGAAGGCTATTGGCAAAGAAATTATCTGGCTTTTAGCAGCTGATTTTATCCAGGAAGTTATACATACTGATTGGTCTGCGAACCCAGTATTAGTCCCGAAGAAGGATAGTATTATTCTTAGGATGTGTGTAGATTACACCGGTCTGAAGAAATTGTGCCAAAAAGATAGGTTCGCGCTACCGCACATCGATCAAATAATAGATGCCACTGCTGGGTCTGAGCTTTTATGCGTTTTGGACGCTTATTCCGGGTATCATCAAATACGCATGAAAGAAGAAGACCAAATAAAGACCTCTTTCATAACACCCTATGGAACATACTATTACATAACCAGCGTTGCATGCAAAGATGTTTGCATAGTCAAATTGGCAAAAACAACCATGTTTACGTGGATGACATTGCCTTCGTTTCCAAGGAAAAGCATACAGTCCTTGAAGATCTACGAGAAACCTTCGACAATCTCCGCACTTACAAAATGAAGTTCAATCTATTAAAGTGCGTATTCGGGGTTCCCCCAGGAAAGCTTCTGGGTTTTATCATTTCTCACAGAGGAATAGAGGTAAACCCCGAAAAGATCAAAGCAATCTTAAACATCAAGATACCTACATGTCTAAAAGATGTCCAAAGACTGACAGGTTCTGCAACCGCTGTAAGAAGAATCATAAGCCGGCTTGGTGACAAAGCTCTGCTATTATACAAATTGTTGAAGAAATCCGACAAATTTGAATGGACAGAAGAGGCAGACAAAGCATTAACCCAGTTGAAAGAAACTTTGATGAAAGCTCCGATTTTGGCATCCCCAAAAGACGAAGAACCCATGTTACTGTATCTTACAACAACTAACAGGGTTATTAGTGCAGTGGTAATTGTGGAAAGACGGAAATACGAGCAAACTGTTCCAGATCAGCATCCGGTGTATTATGTCAACGAAGTATTTTCCAAGTCAAAAAAAAGGTATCCACATATCAAATGTTGGCATACGACGTATTCTTCGCATCTCAAAAACTCTGTCATTATTTCCAAGGACATTCCATAACAATGGTAAGCAAAGCACCACTAGGGGATATTATAAACAATGCGGATGCAAAAGGCAGAGTAGCTAAATGGGGCATTGAACTTGCTGCGTTCAACATTAAGTACCAACCCCGGATGGCAATAAAATCCCAGGTGTTGGCAGATTTTGTAGCCGATTGGACAGAAGCAATGGAAAACACACCAATGCCGGAGTCAAAATATTGGATCATGCATTTTGACGGAAAATGAAAGAAGGTGCTGGTGCTGGTGTGGTCCTCAAATCCCCAAAAGGCAACACAATGGAGTATGTATTGCAAATACACTTCAACGCCAGCAACAATGTGACAGAATACGAAGCATTGCTTCATGGCTTGCATATTGCAAAGGAAATAGGTGTCAAACACATACTTTGCTATATTGACTCAGACTTAGTACAACATCAGCTGAACCAGACATGGGATGCTAAAAGCCCCATAATGGCCGAATATCGGAGAATGGTCGATGAGTTTGCCATTTGCTTCCTAGGATTTAAAGTACATCATGTCAAAAGGGAAGAAAATTGGAATGTGGATGCTTTAGCTTGCATAGGCTCGGAAAGGGTGAAAACTTTGCCACCTGGTGTATTTGCCCAGCATTTGTACAAACCATCAATAAAAGGCGGAGACGTTGATTACCCCCTAGTTTCCGAGTCAGTAGAAGTTTTGCTTGTTAACCCGGATTGGACAATTCCATACTTAAACTTCTTAGTTGATCAGAAGTTCTCAGATGGAGCAGATGAAGTCTTGCAAAGGCAGATAAAACGCCGATGCAAAGGATACACGGTAACCAATGGTTCCCTGTATAAAAGCAGTACTATCGGAATTTTTAGCGATGCATTTTGCCAGAAGAAGGACGAGAAATTATGCAGGAAATTCATGCCGGAGATTGCGGACATCATGCTCAGTCAACAAGCATAGTTAAAAAAGCATTCCGTGCAGGGTTTTCTGGTTCACAGTGAAGATAGATGCGGAGCACATAGCGAATACATGTGCCGGATGCCAGTACTACGCCAAGCAGATAAATATGCCGGCCCAAGCACTCAAGACTATCCCTATAACATGGCCATTTGCGGTCTGGGGGCTAGATATGATGGCGCCATTAAAAACCGCAAGAGGCGGACTTACGCATCTAGTCATTGCAGTGGATAAGTATACCAAGTCGGTGGAGGCAAAACCCATCAAACAACTTGATGGTGTGATTGCCCGAAATTTCGTCATTAACATAGTCATGCAATATGGCGGTCCACATAGTATAATCACAGATAACGGGACAAATTTCTCAATTGGAGAGTTGGCAAAATATTGCCGACAAACGGGAATTCTCCTAGATCTTGCATCTGTGGCTCACCCACAATCCAATGGCCAGGTTGAACGAATGAATAGTTCAATCCTGCAAGGAATACGCCCAAGACTCGAAACTCCTCTTTGCAGAGCAGCTGGAGCATGGGTAGAATAATTTCCTTCCGTGCTTTGGAGTATTCGAACGAAGCCAAATAGATCAACAGGGCAAACACCTTTTTTCTTGGTCTATGGTGCAGAAGCGGTGCTTCCTACAGACATGATCCATGATACCCCAAGAGTTCAGGCATACGATGACTCAGATGCCAAAAGTGCGCGTCTGGATGCCATTGATATCTTAGAAAAAGAACGAGAACTTGTGTTGCGAAGATCCGCCATTTATCAACAAGGACTACCACGATATCATAGTCGGAAAATAAAACACCAATCTTTTAAAGCAGGTGATTTGGTGTTAAGACTGGTACAGGACAGAAAACACAAGCTAGCCCCAATCTGGGAAATACTGTTTGTCAATAGCAAAGTTATGAAAAGTGTGTCATATTACCTTGTAGATAAGATGACCCAAAAAATCTGAATCGCAAGAGAAAAAGAAGCATAGATATAAAACTAGGAGAGACAAATAGGCCCTAGAGCATCCAGCAGTTACGTCCCTTCTACACTTAGTTAAATTATATGTAAACATCATTGAGATCATGAAATAAAGTTGTGGGAAATTCAAGCATTTTGTTTTGTTTTGTATTTACTGTTCAAAGCATGTTCCGTCTCATCTATTTCCCAATGATCTTCCAATTTGCTTCAATGCTAACCCAAATTTTGCCGGCATGCTCGGAGTTATAAAACTGAATACTTTTGGCCTAAGGAGGCTTCAGAACCCCAGATTGTGCATGTGTGCCTGGAGTTCATACTTTTCTATTCCGTATTATTCCTAAGTACTATCTGATTGTTTGCTGTGTTGGGTCACTTGATTTTGTAAGTAAAGTGCCAAAGTATAATCCATGATTCCATGTTTATACTAATTGGTTTCTTAACCTGGTCACTTGGCATGAACATTACATACTTTTGGAATCACTTTAACACTAAGGAAAGTTAAAGCATACAAACCAGAGAACTTGGAAGAAAGGGAATTAAAACTCTGAATAACTTGCAAAGTTTAAATTTACTGCAAAGGATAAGAAACTTTTCCATACAAAAGATAGAGTGCATTACAATTGAGTTTTACATTGTAAGAATAGTAATGCACCCTATTTGGCTAATGGCTACGCAGGATCAGTCGGCATCCACGAACTCCTCGTCGTCGTCCTCGTCGCTATCACTTGGATTCTCCGGAGTTGCTGGAATTTCTTCCTCCGGGTAGAACGTCAAGGTAGAGACCATCCGACCTATCTTGGAGGCATGGCCCTTGATAGACTCAAATATTTCCTCCCTTTGCGTCTCGGTGTATCCTTGCGGGACACCAGTGGCGAAGCGCCATA
Organism: Alopecurus myosuroides; assembly: GCA_028641055.1. Taxonomy (NCBI): domain Eukaryota; kingdom Viridiplantae; phylum Streptophyta; class Magnoliopsida; order Poales; family Poaceae; genus Alopecurus; species Alopecurus myosuroides. The sequence goes on along the minus strand of CM054061.1, from coordinate 262,885,000 downwards.
ACTTGGCGGTGGTGTAATGCATTCTCACCAGCCCTAGGGCCATGCGTACACCACCGCGGGCGGCAGACTGGAGCCAGGATTCGCGTTGGTGTGCCACCTCCGCAAAAGCTTCCGGGAGCCTGCTGGCTTCCGAGAATTCGCCAGCTTTGTCCGGAATGCACTTATTAATAAGCAACATTCTGGCATTCTTCATCTCGGTGACGAACGTCCCGAAAGCCCGGAGGCGGTCAATCCGAGTAATCAGAGGATTCCCCTCTGTTAATGAAAATCAGAAGAGCTTAGACAAACAGAGGGAAGAAAAAGAATGCATTATGCAAAGTGAAAGAAAACTTGTTAAAAGTTCAGAAACTTACCAAGGATTTTGTCCATCTCAGCGCCTTCCTCAAGGCATTGATGAAGAGAAGGCTTGATGTCCTGGATGTTCCTCCGGTCTTTCTCAGCATGGGAGGAAGCCCGAGACACGAACAAACCTAGGGCCAGCTGTCTCTCTACCAGGTCCTTCTGAAACTTTACAATCATTTTTGCTAAGTTCAGAGTTCTCTTTGCGGAGGTTCTCGGCGTTGCCTACATCCTCAGCAATTTGATTGGCCTTGGACAAAGGGGCTATTTAGAAAAATAGGCGAAGGATTAAAGACTCGGAAAAGTACTTAAGGAAAAATTCCAAAGTTCAGAAAAAAAAACAAGGAAAGAAAAGATTCTTACCAACAGTCTCCTTCAGTTGCTTCTGAATCTCGGACATTTCCAAGTCCTTCTCGTTCAAAATACCAAGAAGAGATTTCACCACTTGGTTTTTGATGGTTAGCTTCTCGAAAACTTCCACGTTTATGTTTTCGGCAGTTTGGTGAAAAGAATACAAAGGAAAAGATTTGTTAAACAAAAACAAGCAACCAAAAATCAAAAGTATTAACACAAAAAAGTCTTCTTTTGTATTAATACTTGGGGGCTAGAGATAATACCTGGACCATCTTTTGCAAACCTCCTAGCAGGTCCGTGAATTCCTTGGTGTATTCCGAGAAGGTAATCCCCATATGGTGGATACCGTCTTGGAGAACCTGCAGAGATGAGAAGACGTAATTATTCCGGACAAGCAATCCGCCTTTTGGCCAGGGACAAATCAAGGGGGCTCGGGCGAAATACTTTTTTCGCATAGATGAATGTATCCGAGTTCATCAAAGCAGGCCTCTTGTTTTACCTTGAACTTCGCATCAAACGATGGGATTGGCTCAACTTCTGGAAGCGTTAAAGGTCCACCTTTTTCAGGTGCATCCCTTTCCCGAGTGTCCGTGTCGGGCGCATCGGGCTGGCTGGACTGAAGGGGATAATTAAATTCTTCCCGAGCAGCCAAATTTTCTTCACCAGCTGCCACTAGAGTATCTGGGGAAGCTGCAGGGGATGGCTTAGGCCCCCTAAGGGCAACAACCTTAAGTTTCTTCTTACCCCTTCCCTTCAAAGGGACAGGAGCAAGGCTAAAAAATAGAGAAGAAGGAGAAACCTAGATAAAAAATCTGAGAAAGAATAGTATGCAAAAAAGGAAAAGCATACAAAATAAAGAATCCGGGTTTTACCTGGAGGTGGCGACGATAACTCCGTCAAGGTCGATCATTTCGTGGGTTGAAGAGATTTTCTTGCGTTTTCGCCCTTCGGCTGATTGGAAGCGGGCTTTGAGCTCCGCTAGTTCAGCATCAGTGGCAAGGTGATCTTCTGTAAGATTAAGAAGTTGTAAAGAAATAAATCCGAATTAGTAAAAAACATCCGAGAAAGGCAAAGTTCGAAAAACTTCCCAAAAGGCGGAAATTGAAAGCATACCTTGGGGATTGATTTTGCGCGTTATACATTTGAAGACTTTCCTTGTATTGATCACGAGTTGCCACCAAATGGTTGACGCCTTTCTTGAATTCCTGCTTCGTCAAAGCCGTCTTTGTCACCCTCATTGAATCATCAGGGCCAGAATACTCGCAAAGAAGTCGGCCGCCATGGTGAGCAAGAGGCTGAATCCTTCTTCCGAAGTAGCATAGAACTGTATCCATGCCGTTCAGAGGAGGAGAAGAAGAGACGAGTTTCACGATTCTCCTTTTAGTTCTCATTAGGTCTAGAGGTGGAACCTGGACCGCGTCCAACGCCCAGTTGTCTTTGGTCGTGGCAGCGGAATTGATAAATGGCAGAATTGCCGTCTCCTTTCCAGGATAGGGAACGTCCGAATGGTAGAAAAACGAGCCCGTCCAGAATTTGTTGGACTCGTAGGTTTTTATCTTCGGGAACCATTCCTCCCTAAACCAACGAAGTTTGAAGGAGATGGTCCCGCAAGTCAGAAGGATATCGTCGGAAGTATTGTGTTTAACATTAAAGCAATACTTAAAGAAATCTAAGCGGGGTTATATCCCTAGATACCCCTCAAAGAGAGCCTGGAAGCCGGCTATATACAAGATGGAGTTGGGTGGTAGGTTCTGGGGTTGAACCCCTTAATGGTCGAGAATTTGGAGGAAGAAGGCAGAGGGCGGAAATCCCATACCTCGGATGAGATGGGAGGCCAAAATGACCCTTTCCCCATCTTTTGGAGACGGTTCCGAAGTCATCCATTCGCCATTTGTGTTTGGCGATTATGTCGTCTTTCTCCAAAGCGCCAAGTAAAGCCAGTGCCACGTTGCACTGGCTCCAGTTCCCTGAGTCGCCTTGTTCGTCTTCGCCACCGGTGGCGGTGACGACCGCCGCGGTCTCGCCACCGCAGGCGGAAAATTCTCCCTCTTCAGTGTCGATGACGGGAGAAGAAGGAGGCGCGATGACGGATGACGGTGATGCGATTACGATAGCAGGGACAGAATCCCCGCCCGCTGGTGCGCTCTCGATGGTCAGCGGCGCGTCTGCACTAGGGCACGGTGGAACCAGGGGAGCAGAGAGGTCGATAGCGTCCATGGCAGAGTCGTGGTCGACGGGGATCTCGGACGAGCGCGCGGGGCTGCCGGTTGCCATAATCTGGCGGTGCGACCGTGAAATAGAGCATCGCCCACCGATCTTTTTTTCTCCGATTAGGATGTGCGTTTGGTGCATTTCTTCGCTCTCTTGCTTGAAGCTTTGCGGTGCGTAGAGAGCTCTGGAGGTTTCGACGTAGAAGAGAATGCGGAAGGAGAAACGGAAGGACCGAGGCAGCTATTTATAGCCATGTTTGCGTCAATATTCGTCCCAACGGCTCTTTTAGTCGTTGGATGATTTACGCGTGTTTCGCCGGAAAACCCAGGAAACGAGGGGACGGGTGATAATGGCTATCTCCTCGTTTCTCGCGCGAGAATCTGTCAGAGATATGGTTTCAGTCTTTTGACTGAACCCAGACGTTTGTGACATAACCAAGATTTCACCGCTTGCGTCACAGTTTCCTTCTCCGCGAAGATTTGTGAGAGAAAAGCCGGATTTCTGTAAATCCGAGTTTGGCATTAAGTATTTTTATTGAAAGAAGAATCAAGACAAAGTGCCGACATTTGTGAAAAGAATGCAAGTCCACGAGGGAAGACAAAATGTAGTCTTACTCCTTCTTGGGGGCTACTGTCAGATATAAGCCAATTAGGGGTATATTCAGCATTGGCCGAAAGCCGGATTACCAGGGTGGCCCATAGGCAATGGAACAGAGTCCATTGGGCGGCCCAGTAAGCCGACGCGCAGGAAGCCAGATTCTAGAAGAACCCGGACCACGGCCCAACGTGGTGCAACTTGGAGGAGAAGCCGGATTCCTTACTTTCCAAGTTAGATACTTTCCGTAGTCTTCTAGGTTTTCCTTCTTGTAAGCCCTAGTCCGACTACTATATAAAGCCGGACGGGAGCCAGAAAAGGAAGAATATCACAAGTGAGATAGAAGGCAACTCTCCGAGAAGTTCATCCTCGCTGAGTTAGTGAAACCATACTCAGAATTGTACTCTGTATACTTCAGGCTTCAGCCCTGATTTTAGTGAGATTGCAGGAGTAGGAACGCCGCCTAGTTGCGATGTACCGAACCTGGGTAAAACCCGTGTTCTCGTTTCCAGTTCTTCCACGTCCCCCCGCGGTTCTACCAGTAGGCTTATGGCACCCCCGTCCATGATCCTTACTACGATGTCTCGATAATAACGTCTATAGAGAAATTGAATTGTTAGCTAAGTAAAACCAATCATATATGAAATAAGTACATATCTTATGTGAAACAAAATGAGAAGTATATTGAAGAAGAATAAAAGCCCGAACCAACTCTTAATCTAGATCTTTCTACTTTGCCTAGACTATCTTATTATCTTTTCTCCCAATCTTCTCGAAGACATTCTGCAAGAGAAGCAACCCACTAGGAAGGAGGAACTACCATAAGAAGACCTGCAGAACGATTCTTTAGAGTGTTCTAGAAGTGCTATTCCAATCTATCATAAGAGTACTTGAAAACTCTTGTATCCCAATCTGATCTTATTAATCCTCAAGAAATAGTGTGAAATTCCAATGTTAGTGTTTTATAGAAGTATTTTGGTAACAAGCTTTGAGACCTTTTTAACAAATCACTTTTGTGCGCTCCAACAATCGAGTGTCATACAAAAACAAACAGAAGGTTGAATAACCTAGTACATCTCAGCAAATTGTATATGATTAGTAATTTGGAGGCAAGTCTGCCCACTTGTTAACAAATTCTTCTTGTATGCATATGGCAACTTGATTTCATAAAATAAACTCACAATCTTTTACAATCATGTAAGTAAAATCTTTGCCTGGAGTAATTGGATGTGTTCACCACAAAAGTGAGACAGTTGAAGTTGGAAACTAAAAGATGAACCTAGTTGTAATGGACAAAGGTGATAATAGAATATAAGTGGAAACTAGAGACAAGGAATTGAAGGCAATAGAAGAACACAAGAAGCAACACTACCTCAGTAAGGAAGCATAAGATATTATCCAGTGAATCATTAGGTAATATAGAGAACCTAGAATCTCTATGCCTTGTCAAGCTCATCAGAGATGAGGAACTCATAATAATATGTTAATGGAAACAATTATCCAGTAAGAAATAACAACAAGCCATTGCATCTAAATGTCTTGTGATATGTTGAGGTAGCTGGAAACAAGCTTAACTACCTTGTTTTCCGGATCCTTGTCATCCATAAAACAAATGGATAATAAGAAAAATTTCTCCATACACAACCATGCAAATGATTATATGTTCAAAAGCCAACATGGGATAAAAGCCATACTTGGAACCTCGGTGGAAAACAAACAACTAAGATTCCAAAGCCACTCATGTTTTCCACTTAATCAAGTACTTAAAATAGCAAACATAGCTTATACACACCTAATTGAAATGTCAAGAAAAATTAATAAGAGCTGAAACTATGAAAATAACAAAGCCACACAAAGATAAAACAAGCCCATGTTCTCATCAAAATCATTTGGCATGAAATGTAATAAAATTCGATAGCTAAGGATTTTGTTTACAATGCATAAAGAACAATACTAAGAAGTTTACAAATTAATTCCTAAAGTACTTGTATCAAAATTATCCAACTTTAAAACACAACACTTTGTTAATCACATGTTTGTTATGTGCTCATGATAATTATGCCTAAAATAATTTTATTAAATTGTGAGAAATAACAAAAACCACTAATTTACGCCCTAAGTATAAAATTCAAATATTGTCCAATTTCACCAAAACAAAACATGGTGATGTTGCATTTTTGACAAGGATTTCAAATATCATTTTTAATAATTTTTTTGTTTAGAGAAAGGGCCTGAAAACAATGTTTATTTTAAACAGAAATCTCAGGGGGTTATCGAAATGTGGCATTTCTATTCCTTCTTCTTCCTCCTCTGCCAGAAGGCAGAGGAGATCCTTGCGCTGACATCGTCGAGGCCACCTCCTGCTTGCCGCCTCCTCGCCACGGATAAGAAGAAGAGGAGGCCGTCCATCACTTGGTCTCGGGATTTCTCTACGCGACCCTCGAACCCCGAAGACATGTATTGTTATTGTTATATCAATCTCAGGAAAGTTCATCACTTGCTCATATCCTTTGCAGTATTTCCTAATGAACTATTTGCAAAAACTCCATCGTATTACCACCTATTCTCAAAAGAATGCATGATCCTATTTTTATGATAATATGACTACTTGAATGACTACCCGAGTGGCAGTGTTCTGCTTGGTGGGCGGATAGGACCATGGTAAGATGGATAGGTCAAAGGAAGGTTCCATCTGCATGGGAAAGTATTACCTAGGACTTAACCACAAATGCTGTTAGAACTTGGTGCGCCGTAAATACCGTGTTAACCATGGGTCTTGTATGGGGAAAATAAGACGGCTGTGATCTTTTCCCATTCGCATGTCAACGGGCTGCCAGAGCCGTTCGCTTTAGGTCTTGCGAGACTACATGCACATGGGTGGGATCCCTTAATTCCCACGGACTCTGGGGTCTATATGGTCTGCCCGGGCGCCTAGATATCTATTGTGAGGGTTGGAATCAGGGGTTAAACCTGCGTGGCAGAAATGGGTGGGCATGCGTTGTGCGGAGAAGCATGGTTTGGTTTGGATCAATAACCGGGCCCCACACCTAAGTGGGTGTGGACAGGAACGATCGCCTGGTTGTGCAACATGGTCTTGATCGCCTATCGGTAAAGTAACGCACCTCTGAAGAGTGTAAAAGGATGTGGCATGTCAACCCCTGTTCCGGGAAGGAGCTGTGAACGCTACAGGAAAGGCAACTCCATGAAGTTCTAGTCCTGTGAGGGTCTGGCGGGCATAGTTTTCAGAATTAAAAGCAACCTCTCGAAGAAAGATTTACAAAACCTTGCATTAGCTTATGACTCTTTCTAGACTAAAGTTGTAGTTAGTGCATCAGTCTACCCACTATATATCATGAACTTGTTGAGTAACGCTCGTTACTCATTCGTTCCCGTTTGACCCCCTGCTTAGAGTTGAAGCCCTTATGGAAGTCGTCATCGTGAAGCCATTGCTACCTCATGAAGCTAGGTGGAGCCATCTCTTACTTAGCCAGTGAAGCATCATCATCAACAACGCTGGCGGAGGAGAAGCTATCAAGGTGTAGGTGGAGTCCGTTCTTGGACTTAGTTGTTTACAAGCCATAGATTAGGGCTCCCATCAACCGTAGTGGATTAGGTTCTAAGATAGAGTTATTCTCCAGCTTGGAGCTTCGAATTGCTTCTTCTGATGTGTCATTCGCATGAGACCTTCTTTGATTCATCAAAGGTAGAGTCTCAAGATTTTGTAATGAAGTTTGTATAATATAGCTTTGCTTGGACCTGCTATGTTTCTGTTGTACCACTCTGAGGGATGCAATATTCATGGATAAATCCTTCTGTGAGTATTATGTCACGACTAGTGCACTACACATGCAGTGGTGTGCTGGGTCACCGCAGTAAGTTCATATGCCAAACAGGGAAACAAAATCTCTAAGTTAGATGAAGTGCAGGTTTTCAAAAATTCTGGACCCATCCGGATTCAATCCGGGATTTCCGGATTTATTCCGGGATGTCGGATCATTCCGGATCCCCGGAATGGTTCCGACATTTCTGGAATAATTTCGGGAACCTCGAATTAAATCTAGATATCCACGAAATTTTGACTACTTGACTGAAAAACTTCATCAAACTCAAAGAATATACAGGATAGGTCCTAGGTGATGATTTGGGCGACTAATGTGCAGGAAAACAAGGATTTTGACAAAGAGATATTAGATCTAGGCCTAGATTGGTAAGCGGAAAGCCTAGATCTCTAGAAACATGGATTCAAGTGGTAGATTGATCAGCCTAGATGAAATGTTGAGAGGAACTCGAAATTTAGAACAACCCTAGGTCAAGATTGCATCTAGAACGAAATTCAACCAACAAAAACGAAAATAAAGATGGGACAATCCAAATACCTTCCATGGAGTGATTCCTTGTCCAAGAGGGGATCCAAAAATCCCTTCCTAGGGAAGGGAAGGGGTGATTTGGGCGAGTCTTGGTGGCTAGGGCACGGGAGGAGGAAGATATGAGGAAAAGCAACCTCTCCTGGCCGTGCAATTGCCTTTTATAGACGGAACCAGCCATTCCCGGAATGGTTCGGAGCGAATCTGGGAGGCTCGGAATGATTTCAGAAATCCTAGAATGATTCCGACTGGTTCGGATTCCTGGGAACTTCCGGATTCATTCCGGCCTACTCGGAATTGTTCCGAGATTTCCAGATTTATTCCGGATCATGCCAGAATTTTCAGCCAGGAAACATCTAGGAAAAGTGTGACTTGCGTGGAGTAAGGCATATGCATTTACATGAATAGAGAAGACACATAGGTGATGACCCACAAGTATAGGGGATCACAACAATATTCGAGTGAAGTAAAACCATAATTTATTGATTCGACCCAAGGGGAGCCAAATAATATTTATAAGGCTCAACAGATGAGTTGTCAGTTCAGCTGCACCTGAAAGTAGACTTGCTCGCAACAATTTATCAGTGGAACAGTTTTATAGCAGTAGTAATAGTAAAATAACAACATGAATAAAATAGTAACAGCGGTAGCAATTTTGGGAAACAGCGGGATTAACGTACTGTAAGCATAGGGATGGATGAATGGGTGTTGCATGGATAAGATAGTTCATAATAATCAAAACATGGGCATTGCAGATAGATAATAATAAAGCATCCAAGTTCTAGGAAAACCATAGGCATGTGTTCCAATTTAATCGTACGTGCTCGTAATGAGAAGCTTGCACAACATCTTCTGTCCTAACAGACCGTTGCAGCGGGGCTTCAAGGTAAACTACTGATAATTAAGGTGCTCTTTTTAATAAAGCACCGGAGCAAAGCATTAACACTCCGTGAACACATGCGATCCTTGATGACCCACGAGTATAGGGGGTGTATCGTAGTACTTTCGATAAATAAGAGTGTCGAACCCAACGAGGAGCAGAAGGTGTTGACAAGCAGGTTGGATAGAGGATTCACTCTAAACACTAGCAAATAGGTTTTTGGTGGTTTTTGATATAGCAGATAAATAAAATGTGAGTAAATAAAAGACAATAGTAATAATTGCACTGAGTGGAGAGCAAAGGACAAGCCGGTTGTTCTACTTATGATTACCAAATGTTCTCAAGGAAACATGGGAACTTCGTCAAGCGCTTTCGTTTCATACAGTTGATTAATATTTATTGATTTTATAGGTGTTGTGTGGGTGAAGCTATGCTAATGCACCGCCCAACTAGGACTAATACATATTTATGATTAAACCCCTTTCAAGCATCCGCAACTATAAGAAAGTAATTAAGATAAATCTAACTAGAGCCTTAAACTTTGAGATCCTACACTCCCTCGTGCATCGGTTTTCTAACGAGGGGTTTAGGTTTCTTTCACTCTGGCAACCCCACAATTAGTATCCAAATACACAATGCATCCCTCTAGGCCCATAAAGGTGAAGTGTCATGTATTCGATGTTCACCTGACACCACTAGAAGAATAACACCACAACTTAAATATCAAACCATTAGATATTACTTCAATATAATTCCACTACTAACATCTTGACTTCTCCCATGTCCTCAAGAAATAAATGAACTTGACGAATATATGGACCATGGACCCTGCGAATAAGGACACCCCCTCTCAGGCCCAAGGATGAAGGCCCAAGAAGAGGAGCCCTTGGAATACTCCAGAAGGCCCACGTGAAGCCCACCAGCACTAACTTGCGGGTTAAGATAGGAAACATGTAACCGACCTAGTTAGGGTTCGAGTCCTCTCCGGGTAGGATTCGAGACCTGGCCACCTATATAAGGCCAGGAGAACCCCCAGGAGAGGACCAAGCAACACAACACCATCAAAGCCTTGAACTCGAGATCTTACTCTCGATTCGAGCATCACCATTGTAACCGATCTTTCCGTCAATACAGATCGACAAGAGGCAGGAGTAAGGGTTTTACCTCTACGAGGGCCCCGAACCTGGGTAAATCTCGCCCCCTGTCTAGCCGACGATTCCACCAGCGCTCATGACTTCTCCTAGTCGAAACCCGATAGGGTCACCTAAGGGATTTGTAGAGTCAGATATTCGACAATTGGCGCCGACCGTGGGGAAGACGGGCGCTGGATGACCGGCATCTTCGGCTTCATCGACAACGCACTCTCGTTGGAAACCATCGACTACGGCTCCGAGCAATCCTATACGGATCGGATCTGTCGTGGTCACACCTCACTCGCCGGAATCACGCCCGGTATTCGAGGATCTGGAGAAAAGCGTCACCTTGACGTTCGGGAGCCTAAAATTCGTAACTAACCGGGACGGAATCCTCCACTTCTCGGATGAATCGGAAACCGAATCTGGAGCTGTCGACTCACGCCGTCATCTGGAGAAAAAGCGGCGAGTCCATCCGCTTCAACGCCAACGACTACCATACCCTCTCGACAGAGGAACCATCAAGAATTCGAAGAAACTTTCGACCCACGCCTAGGACGCACGAGCCTCGACTGGCTCAAGTCTGCATGGCAGGATCGGAACAAGCCTCGGAAACAGAACACAGCGCGACAGAGCGCAACATAATCGGCGTCTCACGGGAATCCTGGAACCGAGCAAAAGAAGCTATGCGAACGAGCAAACCCCCCGCATCCGGAGCCTCACACGAAGACATGGTTGCCTACCACTATCACCTAGTGAGAGCAGCCACGACTATCAACGACGCTCGGATAGATCTGGCCCGCCGAAGAAGAGCGGCGGACGAGTCGAGCCAAAGGCGAGCCGGGCTATCCATAACACCCTCGGTTGGAACCCGACCCGCGAGAAAAGGACACGCATCCACATCCAGGAACGATGAGTCCCTAGCCGGAACCAGCAGATCAGTCACCCCTTCTCTCATGCGAGTCGACGACGATGGCAATGTCTACCCGCAAACTCCTGCTGCCGCGGTTCTAGCCGCAGCAACTTACATGCAGATGAACCAACCGACGAAAAGTGATCCTCGGGCGGAACAGTATAAACAAGTACGTAAGGGATTAGGGCTGGCGGCCGCAAGACTCGCCGCTTATGATCGAAAGAAGGCCGCAGAGCAGCTGGAGAAGGAACAGGAGAAGGAGAAAGACAAGGATAGGGAAGCATCCCGTAAACGCAAGAGTTCTTCGCCAAGAAGGGACAGGTCACCACGTCGTGGTCGAGGAAAAGAAGCACGGCGCCGTGATGACAGTCGAAGTAGCAGCGAAGGCAGTCCGAGAGACAGGAGCTTGCGGCATCATAACGGCCGCTCGCGAAAGCGAAGCAAGGAGCCAAGGAAGGATACTGACCGCGACCGGCCAGAGTACGACGCGCGATCAGATCTCGCGCAAAAAAGGGTGGATAAGGCGAGGGCTTCGCGATATCGCGAGCGCTCCTCGTCTGGCTCCTCGGATGACGAAACCTGCGGCGCTCTCTGCTTTGCCCGCAGTATCCGCAAGGCGCTCCTACCCAAAAGATTCAAACTTAGCATGGAAGTAACGAAGTACGACGACTCACTCGAGCCCTCTCAATGGCTAAGCGATTACCTCACGGCAGTAAAATGCCAACGTGGGAATAAAAACACGGCTATGCAATACCTCAATTTGCATCTCGCCGGTGCGGCTCGCAGTTGGCTGGAGAGACGACCAAAATCTTGCTACGCATCGTGGGATGATTTGCACCGCGATGTCTGCAAAAATTTTCAGTCGACTTACAAGAGGCCAGCGACCATTGAAGAACTGCGAGCATGCAAGCAGAAAAGTGGCGAGTCCACCCACGAGTACATCCAGCGATGGACTACGCTCAGGAATACCGCAGGAACCATTTTAGAAGAAGTAGCGATTGAAGCCTTCGCAAAAGGCGCCCGAAGAACGGCTTTCAGAGAAGAACTGGGCAGAGCCGCACCCAAGACAATTGGGGAGCTGATGAACATAGCCGAAAAATGGGCTAACAGAGAAGATGCGGTGCGCAATGAGAGGGCGTCATCACCTGCACATGATGAAGATCGTCATAGTCGAAGGAAGAGGAGAAAATACTACGATCACGAAGACAGAGAGGAGTTGGTCGCAGCGGAATTCACGCGAGGCCGCGACTCCGGTCGCCGTGGGAATCGCGAGTGGAGACCAAAAGCTGAAGAAAAATCACCTGACGAAGACCTCGATGGATACTGCTCGCTACATCTATTTACAGATAAACGCACGGGCAAAACTAAGGCAGCGCACCTTCTTAAGGATTGCCGAAAGTTTATCGATATCACAGAAGCACTCGCAAGGAAAAGAGTTGCACACGCGCAAAAATACCCACCGCTTCCAGGAGGAGGCCACCAAGGGTTCCAGCCACCACAACCCCCATCCCCACCAGCAAATCCAAACATGGCATTAGCCGCGCTACCTGCACCGCCAGCTCAAAACTCCGGGGCCAACGCGTACCCGAATCCAGCAGGGCAACTCGCGATGATCCAGAAGGTATGTCCATCCCGCAGAGCCCAAAAGACTAACACGAGGCAATTGTGCATGGCCGTGTAGACACCGCCAACAAAAACAGAATACTTGAAGATGGCGGACCAGCCAATAACATTCTCGATGAAGGACCACCCGCCACGAGTCTATCGACCAGGACACGCCGCCCTTGTCATCCAAGCACAAATTGGCAACTACGACTTGGCCCGCGTATTCATGGATGGTGGCAGCGGCATCAACATTATCTACGCGGATACACTCCGTCGGATGAACAGGAACTTGGACGGCCTCCAAGAGTCAGAAACATCCTTCCACGGGATAGTTCCAGGAAAAGCAATCCGTCCACTCGGAACAATTAACCTAGAAGTTGTGCTGGGCACTAAGAGCAACTACAGAAGAGAATTCCTCGACTTCGAAGTTGTCGACTGGCCTTCGCAGTACCACGCCATTCTTGGTCGAACAGCGTTCGCCAGATTCATGGCAGTATCGCATTACGCCTACCTGAAGCTCAAATTACCTGGAGAACATGGCGTAATCACCATCGACGGAGATTTTCAGAAATCCAACAAATGCGACATTGAATTTAATGAGATCGCAAAATCTTTTGGGATGCAAGAAGAACTTCAAGAGCTGGCAAAAACCACGGATCACTCCGTGATGCCCCTCACGAAGAAAAACGCGCCTGAACTGGAGTTCAGCGCTAACAGCGACACTCGAAAGCATCAAGTGCACCCGACAGATTCTGCGAAGACAGCGCTGGTTTCCACCACCCTTCCGCAAGCATAGGAAATCTCGCTCGTCGAACTCCTCCGTGAGTACTGGGAAATTTTCGCTTGGCAGCCATCAGATATGCCAGGAATACCCAGGGAGTTTGCCGAGCACTCACTCGAAGTCTTTCCAGATGCCAAACCAATCAAACAAACTACTCGACGATTTTCAGAACCCAAGCAGAAGGCGCTTGGAGAAGAAGTAAACAGATTGCTAGCAGCAAAATTCATCAGGGAGATCAAGATATCCACTTGCTTAGCAAACCCGGTACTGGTCCCCAAAAAGAACACGGACATCCTTCGGGTATGCATCGACTACACGTCGTTAAACAAGCACTGCCCCAAGGATAACTTTCCCCTTCCGCGAATCGACCAGATCGTGGACTCTACGGCAGCCTGCCAACGCCTCTCTTTCCTGGATGCCTATTCGGGATATAATCAGATCCGGATGAAAAGAGAAGACGAAGAAAACATCATTCATCACACCTCACGGTGTCTACTGCTACACGACAATGCCTTTTGGGCTCAAGAACGCAGGCGCAACATATCAGCGCTGTATGCCAAAATGCCTCGCCAAGCTCATTGGCAAGAACGTACAAGTGTACGTTGACGACATAGTCATCAAGACTCGAGTTGAGATCACACTCCTCGAGGATATTAGAGAAACATTCGATTCCCTCAACGCATACAGGATCAAGCTCAATCCGACAAAATGCGTTTTCGGCGTTCCAGCAGGGAAACTTCTCGGCTACCTGGTATCCGCCAGAGGCATCAAAGCCAACCCAGAGAAAATACAAGCAATCTTGACAATGAAGGAGCCAACTAATCTACGCGGAGTCCAACAGCTTGCAGGGCGACTGGCCGCCCTGAGCAGGTTCATCGCACGATTGGGAGAGCAAGCGTTACCCTTCTACAAGCTACTGAAGAAGACGGACAAATTCGAGTGGACACCGGAAGCTAAGCAAGCATTCGCGGACTTAAAGCGATCATTGCAAAGTAGGCGAGTCCTTGCAACACCGCAAGAAAGGGAGCCACTCTACTTATAACTAGCCGCCACAAACCAGGTCATCAGCACAGCAATCGTAGTCGAACGACCCGAGGAGGGCAAAGCGTACGGAGTTCAGCGTCCAATCTATTACATCAGCGAAGTGCTTTCGCCATGCAAACAACGATATCCTCATTACCAGAAGCTCGCATACGGGGTTGTCCTTACAACCCGAAAGCTCAAGCACTACTTCCAGGAACACGCCATCACAGTAGTTAATGATGCATCACTCGGGACAATCATGAACAACCCCATGGCATCCGGAAGAATAGCCAAATGGAGCATCGAGTTGGGCGCCTGGGACATCACTTACGCAGGGCGCAACGCAGTCAAATCTCAGGTGCTCGTGGAATTCCTAAGCGAATGGACAGAACTACAAACGCCCGGGCCACCTGAGTACACGAGCAATTGGATAATGTATTTTGACGGGTCCAAAAGAAACGAAGGAACAGGAGATGGAATTGTCCTCATATCACCACAGGGAGACAAACTGCAATACGTCCTGCGATTGGACTTTCCACCAGATGATCCAGCATCGAATAACGACGCAGAATATGAAGCCCTGTTGCATGGAATGAAGATGGCAGTCGCCTGTGGAGCTACTCGATTAATGATTTACGGCGACTCTAATCTCATTGTGCAGCAGACAATGAAAGAATGCGATGCAATTGCTGAAAACATGGTCGCTTATCGCGACATGTACAATCTACTCGAAGGAAGTTTCAAAGGGTGCAAGTTGAAGCACATTGCAAGATCAAGCAATGAAGAAGCAGATAGGCTGGCAAACATGGGTTCCACAAATACACCCATACCACCAGGAATATATTTCGAACGGATGATCAAGCGATCGGTCAAAGTCAAGAAAGCTACAGGAACACCCGCAGCGTCAGAAACAGAGGTCAGCCCGCAAGTAGCCATTATCGAGCTTACCCATAATATATCACGACAGGTTTTTCTGGTCGAGCCAGTCTGGAAGCAGAAATATCTCGACTACCTGATCAACAGACAGCTCCCGGCCGATCCACGCGAGGCTCGACAAATAGTGAGACGCAGCAAATCCTTTCGGGTAGTCAACGGAGAATTATACAAGCAAAGCATCTCGGGTATACTTCAGCGCTGCATCGCACCCGAAGACGGCAAAGAATTACTCCAGGACATCCACCAAGGAGACTGCGGACATCATGCTAGCTGGAAAACTATCATGGGAAAGGCTTTCAGAGCAGGATTCTACTGGCTAACAGCAGCTACCGATGCAAAGAACCTGGTCGAGCGATGCGATGCTTGCCAGCGATTCGCACCAAAACCACATACACCTGCTACGGAATTGCACATGATACCCATTGCCTGGCCCTTCGCACAATGGGGGCTGGACATGGTTGGACCACTACGCAAGTCCACACCTGGCGGATATACGCACTTGCTGGTTGCAGTCGACAAGTTCACCAAATGGATCGAGGCCATGCCAGTAACTTCGGCTAGCGCCCAATGCGCCGTCAAATTCCTCGACTCCATTGTATGCAGATTTGGCGTGCCACACGACATCATTACAGACAATGGTACAAACTTCACAGCAAAGGAAACGCAACAGTTTTGCGAGAAAAAGGGCATCAACTTCAAGTTTGCTTCAGTTGCCCACCCGCAAACGAACGGTCAAGTCGAAAGATCCAACGGCTTAGTTTCGGCTGGCATCAAGAAGCGTCTACTCGACCGTCTACACCCCGCCGCAGGACATTGGGCAGAAGAGCTACCCTCCATACTATGGAGCCTCCGCACAACTCCAAATCGATCCACAAAATACACACCATTTTTCATGGTATACGGGGCAGAAGTAGTCCTAGCCGAGGATGTTAGATTCAGCGCCCCACGAGTCGTGGCCTACAGCGAAGAAACCTCCAACAAGGCACTCGCGGAAGATATGGATGCACTCGACGAGATGCGAGACATCGCGCTCGCAAGATCCGCAGTATATCAGCAATCACTGCGAAATTATCATAGTCGCCGCATACGCCACAGAGCATTCGCGGTTGGAGATCTAGTGCTGCGGCTCAAGCAGAAGGAAGGACACAAGCTCGAGCCACCCTGGGAAGGACCCTTCCTCATACACGAAGTCATCCCAGGCGGAGCCTACAGGCTGAAGAATCCGTCGACTGGAGGAATCTATTCCAATCCTTGGAATATCGCACACCTCCGCAAATTTTATCCCTAGGATTACTTACTATCACAACAAATAAGGCTATACTAGCCACTCTTGTAGCCCGAATACATGACTTCTCAGTCATATATATAAAATACATGGTTTCTCAACCATATTTACTCGAAGATTATCTATTCTTACATGCTAAAATAGTTACAGGTACACACCCCATAAACACACGGGGGCTAAGCCTACAACTAAGCATCACAAGGAAAATTCATACACACAAGGTTACATACCTTATAAACAGTTTTTACAAGCTATACATCATACAATCAGTCGTGGCGATAAGCATTCTCAGTCGCCAACACTCTCTCTACTTCTTCAGAGGTCAATCGAATGATTTTCTCCGCTGCAGGACGAACAACATCGTAATGCGGAGAAATATCGTCGATTGATTCATCTGGGAGGCTAGCTACGGAGTTAAAATCTACTTCAGGATATCGTATTCGGACAAAGGAGA
Organism: Alopecurus myosuroides; assembly: GCA_028641055.1. Lineage (NCBI taxonomy): Eukaryota > Viridiplantae > Streptophyta > Magnoliopsida > Poales > Poaceae > Alopecurus > Alopecurus myosuroides. The sequence continues at coordinate 262,868,128 of CM054061.1, read as the reverse complement.
GAGCAACCACCGCGCCGCAAATCATCTGGTTGCGCACGCACTCGCGAATTTCTCCCTCCTGCCCGAAGAGTCCAAGGAGATACCTCCAATCTTCAGGACCCCTCTCAAGTGGGTAGAATGCAGCGTTTATCGCGATCAAGACCTCGTGAAAAGAACTCACGAGAACTTTTATCTGGGAGACACGGAACTTCAAAGTAGCTAACACAAAACCTCGGCTGCGATCAGACCAAAAATTGTTCGCATGAGGCCTTGAGCTGCCAGCTTCTTGAAGAATGTGGTTTTCCACCCACTGTTTTTCCTCCCTATCATCCGGTTTAACAACTGCAGACAAGAGTACGTAATCAGATAAGGAAGCAAAGACAAAGAAGACTTGGGGCTGTATTACTTACACAACAGTTCCCTAGCAAGGGAAGCCAGCTCGTCCATCACAAACTGTTCGCGTTCAGTTGCCAGTTTTTGCTTGGACTTCGCCACATCGGCCACCCCACGCAACACTTTCAGTTTGCGCTCGCCATCGGCTACACGATCACGAAGACCCGCCAAAGACCCAACAGCTGCAACAAGCGGATCAGCTCGGGTAGCAAGTCCACCTGAGGATTCAGCGACAAATCCAGTAGCCTGGAAGAGTACAAGGAAAGAAGTAAGACGCCCTACTCGAAGAATCTCTAGTCGCACATTTGACGAATGCTCGGGGGCTACTCCCATCGGGAGAGAATACACAAACTACCAGAAGCAATTTCCAGGCAAACATTTCGATTAAAGATAATAAGGGAATACATCCCAAGGTTCATTACATTCAAAGCGGAAAAGGAATATAAAACTACGAAGCTACAGTGGTACTCCCGCTAGCGGCAGTCGCCCCTCCTGTGAGCCGAGCAAATAGCTCAGACAGCTTCCGAGCAAGGATGGCGGCTTGCTCGCCAAAACGAGAGAGCCATACCTTTTTGCCCGTGGAGGGGTCGACTGGAAGAGCCGAGTAGGCTTCCTCCAAACCGGTGACTCCATGCGCCAGCGCGAACTGGATCGCAGTCTTTGCGCCAGACTCCGACTGGGCGACCGCGTAGGCATCCAAGAGACTGCTCTTCGAAAAGATCTTCAGCAAGTCATCCAGCGCAGATGGAGGTGCAGCGTTGGCGAGGAAGCGACTGTGCAGTTGCGTCAACACATGAGTGGCATCGCCAATCAAGGAGAAAACTCCTTCGGCGTGCCTCTTCAGTTGAGCAAGAGTGTCGGTTAGCACGTCTACCCGTTGAATCCCAGGGATCTCCACAGGAACATCCAGAAGACCTGCAAAAGAAAAGAATATCAAGGCCTGGCAAGTCCAACAGGATAAAAGATGAAATCGCGAGAGCTTAAATTACTTACCCGCGAGACGCTCAGCAAGGGGATGGAGGAACGCGACAAGGTCAGAATCAGCCTTATTACCAGCATCCTCTTGATCCTTTAGAGCCTTCCGCGCATCCGCAAGTTGCCTTTCAAGATCCTCCAATCGCATGCGGGAGGTCTCCAATTCTTGTCGGATGACCGCCAGATCAGCCCCCTGAGTGGTTACCCGCTCAGAAAGACTGCCCTTCTCGGATTCCGCGAATTCGAGTCGGGCTGCATAGAAACACTTGTCAGAAATCAAGAATCGAAGAAAGAATAGGAGGAAGAAAAGATGATAAGACTTACTCTTAAGGAGCTCGTTCTCAGACGAGAGTCGACTGCGATCTGATCGAAGCGACTCGCACTCTGACTCGGCAAGAATAACTCGGCGACCAATCGCCGCAAGAGAGTCAACAAGCGACTACAAAAATACAGAGGTAGAAGAATTAGAGGATATGAATTGGAGCCTGTACCCGATTAAATTCAATCGACTACAGCCTCGGGGGCTACTCCCATCGGGAGCACTGCCGTGCACCCGATAAAATCAAGAAGAAGAAAAAGACAAAGCTTTGAGCCTGTAGCCGACCGCACGCGATCGACTACAGCCTCGGAGGCTACTCCCATCGGGAGCACTGTCGTGCACCCGATAAAATTTTTATGACAAATGACAAAGTTTACCTGGCCCGTGGCGCGGGAGAGGGGATCCATGGAGTTGTCCGTCACTTCTTTCGAAGTTGAAGTCCTGGCGGCAAAGCTGGGCGCCTCGCGTTCCACAGTCGCTGCATGGGGGGCTGCGCTGGGAGAGTTCTGGACAGTGCCAGCAGTGGGAGTCTCACCCGCAGCTCCTGCTCTATTCCTCTTTTCGGGAGGAACAGAAGAAGCATACCTGCGAGGACTGATGGTTTGCAATTTGCAACAGATAAACATCAACATACATGCAAAGGAAAAGGTTCGACCAAAGGACAAGAAGAAGAACTTACTCATCATCTTCATCTTCATCCAGCAAATCCGCGTTCCAAGCGGGCGCGATCACTGGGAATGAAGGGGAAGGGGCGAGTGAGCGAAGTGGAGTCGCGGAGATAGGAGCCTTCCCAGGCGATTCTTCCAAGGAGTTATCCTTGGAAGTAGCCTCGTTATCATCCACTCGACGATGCTTGTGGTGATGAAGGCCGCCATTCGAGCCCTCCGCATCATCCGAAGAATCGTCCCCGGAGCTCGAAGAAGCATCGGCTACACTGGTATCGGCTAAGCCGTCCAGGTGACTCGCCAACAACTCCGAGGCGTCCTCTCTCGCAACTGGCGGGTAGCAGTTCGCCACTGCTAAGCTCTACAGAGAAGGCAGAAGAAGGCAAGAAAAAAAAATTCTGTTGACTAAAGCTCAAAGCAAAGAAGAAAATAATAGAAGACAGGAAGGGTAAACTAACCGCGGCTGGTGGAGGTTTCAAAGCGTCGAAGGCTTCGACTGTGCAGTCGGGGAACTTCTCCCCCACCTTCAAGCTGGTGACAGCCGCGATTTTCTTCTCGAACTCAACGTTCGAAAGCTCCTCGCGGCTCACTCGGCTAGGATCTTCAGCGCCTTGGTATTCCCACATGGTGGAAGGCCTTTGCTGCAGCGGTTGGATCCTGCGCTTCAGAAAAATACTCGCCAGGTGCAGCCCGTTGAGTACCACTCCAGCAGTTTGATCCCGGAGAGCGGACACCCTTGCGAGTAGGGGTGTGACAACCTGGGTTTCTTCGGCTGACAGCTTGTGCGCCCAGGACTTCCGTCTCTTCAAAACAGCGAACGGGTGGAATTCTACGATCCCACCCGAGCTGTTGTCGATGACGTAAAACCACTTTTTCCGCCAGCCTTGGGCGGAGTCGACGAAGTGCATGTTGAAGTAGCTGCTCTCCAGTCGCGCCTGGATCCCGAAGCCACCCGTACGTAGCGGCTCGCCAGGCTCGGAGTCCACCCGCGATTTCTCGCGGAAGATGCGAACTTTGAAGAGGGCCTTCCAAAGCGCCCAATGAGGGCGAATGCCAAGGAAGCATTCGCAGAACACGATGAAGCACGATATGTGCTGCACCGCGTTCGGAGGAAGATCGTGAAGCTGTATGCCATAGACATACAGCAACCCGAGGAGGAAAGGATGGAGAGGGAAGGAAAGACCCCGAGACACGTGGTCCGCGAAGACCACGCGCTCGTTCGACTGCGGGTTTGGTACCTCTTCTTTCTTCCCGAGGCGCACCCGCTTCTTAGATTCAGCCGGCAGCAGCCCCTCCCGCTGCATCTCTTTGATGCTCTTAGCGGTGGTGTTGGGCGAACGCCAGTCGCCATCTCGAGGCGCAGGTTGCGCGGAAACTTCTCCGGTTGCAGAGGTGGCAGCGCCACGTCTTTTGCCTCCAGCCATGGTTGACAGCACGAGCTCGAGCGCGAGGAAGAAGATGGGCGCGAGGAACGAGATGGATTGAAGACGAAGGCTGGGAAGTTTTTACCGCAGCGCTAAGTCCCGTATTTATACACGGAGCGAATCAGCCCCAGCCATTCGATGCGCTACGTGGCGCCTATCGCAGCCACCACGTGTGAAGATGAAACGAGGAGACGGTGAAACGCTGTTCCGTGCCACGATCTTAACAGAAGATCGTGCGCATTTACTGCACCGTTCACGTAAAACCGGGAGCGGCGTCTCGTTTCCCGGTCAAAAAGCTAACTAGGTGGGCCAGCCCATCTGTTACCACTCCGTCATGTCCCATCGGGAGGAGAAAAGTGCGCCATGACGTCATGGCATGCATCATCAAATTCAAGAACCTTCGAATGGAAAATTCAAACACGAAAACAGCTTCGTATGGAATTCCTTCGATTAAAGGCAATTCCTTTGCGAACAAATCATGGAGCAAGACCTCTTTAAAACAAGATAACTACCCTATACACGAAAACTCTTTCGTACGGGCACAACAGTCCAAACATGAAAACTCTTTCATATGGGCATGACTCTCTTCAGTACGAAAATTCTTTCGATTGAATCTTAAACAATCACTCGGGTAGAAAGAACCTACCTCCATTCACACATGATATTTCTACATCATAAAGACCTGGATTGTTCAGCCGACTAGGCACATCCGGATGCCATATTCTTCGGATATGAAGGTAAGACCCAAAAAGATCTTTCTTAAGGGCCTGGAATCGCACTCGAAAGCTGCATCCTCCGGTATGATTCCGTGTCAACAACACGAAGAAAAATCCTACCGGACGCGCCGGGTACCCCTATAGGTTAAGTTCGACTCGATAAGTCCACAACGGCTCAGTCGCAACAATCACCTCATCGGGTTCGAGTCGGAGGTCTCGAATCTGTGTAGGCCAGAAATGTTTTTGCCCTAGTCGCAATTAATTGGCCCTGATCTCTCGGGAGAGCCAAGCTACTGTGCCGCATCCTTCTGCGATAAAAGCCGCAAAAACAGGCACCTATGCTGCTCGACACTCGAGCATGAAGACTCGTTGCACAGGGAACACACCCTTTAAAACAGGAAACAACCAAGCTGGTTATCCGTAAGAAAGGCGGACCAAGAAAGGCTTGACCGTCTACTCGACTGGAAAAATCCCACTCGAGCAAACGCTCGGGGGCTACTGACGAATATATGGACCATGGACCCTGCGAATAAGGACACCCCCTCTCAGGCCCAAGGATGAAGGCCCAAGAAGAGGAGCCCTTGGAATACTCCAGAAGGCCCACGTGAAGCCCACCTGCACTAACTTGCGGGTTAAGATAGGAAACATGTAACCGACCTAGTTAGGGTTCGTGTCCTCTCCGGGTAGGATTCGAGACCTGGCCACCTATATAAGGCCAGGAGAACCCCCCAGGAGAGGACCAAGCAACACAACACCATCAAAGCCTTGAACTCGAGATCTTACTCTCGATTCGAGCATCACCATTGTAACCGATCTTTCCGTCAATACAGATCGACAAGAGGCAGGAGTAAGGGTTTTACCTCTACGAGGGCCCCGAACCTGGGTAAATCTCGCCCCCTGTCTAGCCGACGATTCCACCAGCGCTCATGACTTCTCCTAGTCGAAACCCGATAGGGTCACCTAAGGGATTTGTAGAGTCAGAGATTCGACAGAAGTACTCAGAAAACATCATTTGGATCATAAACAGATGTGATATAATGATGAATAACAATCTAGTCATAAAGTGCAAACACCGACAAACCTCGTAGGCATCAACTATTAACAAGTAATCCACACCGGGAGAGAGATCTAATGAAGAACACCGTTATAGAACACTAATTGTTACAGAGGGACGGAGATGGATGGTGAGGGCGATGGTGCTGGTGATGATGATGATGACGTTGACAATCTTGATGAATCGAGAACTTCCGCAACGAATCCGGACGCCCGGAATATTCCGGAGCAATCTGGATGCTAACAGAGGTTTTCACGTTCATGTCGGAATGAACCCGGAATAGCCCGGAATGATTCCAAATTGCAATAGAGGTTTTCGCGGCAAAGTCGGCATGAATCCGGAATGGATCTGACTCCCGGAATCACCCGGAATGAGTCTAGATCCTAACATAGGTCTATGCGGCCAATCTGCAATGAATCCGGAACTTCTGGAATCATTCCGGATGGTCACAAAAAACCACTACTTTGGCAGAAAAACATCCCGAGATCTTTTTCTTCTTCACCATAACTTTTATACTGCTTTGTGCTTGCAATATTTGTACCTTAAACACTTAGCACACAGTTAGATATCATTTATGTTGTTATCAAACACACAAAAAGCAAGGGATTATGAAATGCACTTTCAACAATGAGGTCATTTCATTGAATGAATGACATGATGAAAGGTATACATCGGGTATTCCAATGGGATGGGTTGAGGCGTATGTCTTAAGATATGGATTTTTTATCCACGTGACGGAGAGATACTCTGGGCCCACTCAGTAAGATTACATCCATAAAACTTCAACGTAAGACTAAGTCATGGGGATGGAATATCATGGTAACGAGTAATGAAATTCTTGTCGGTAACGAGATCGAACATGACATAAAGATGTCAACGATCATATCTCGGACAAGATATGGATTTGAGTAAAAAAAAGGAATAGAACTGTGTATTTATGGTTAAACGACATTTTATTTTGGAATACACAGGGGTCATTATAAGCATCCAGGTCCCGCTATTGATTATTTATTGGAGAAGGGTCTCGATCATGTCTGGAGTGTTGCCGAACCATAGGGTAACCCACTTAAGTATTGATGACGCTCGGGGATTTTTATGGGAATTATTAGAATTATGAAAGTGAAAAAAGGGAAACCGGAAGGGCTCCAGGAAAGGAGTCCGGAGTGGTCCAGAAGGAGTTCCGGAGCCACGGGAATTAAATAATAAGGAAATATGTTTAATTATGAATTAAATTTTTTTATCAATTTAATAATAAATAAAGGAGAAAATAAAAAGGAGAGAGAACCCTACCTGTTAGACGGCCTCCCAAAGGGGTAGCACACAAGGGGGAATTCACCCCCCTTGATGGGCCTTGAGGCCCATGCGGCGAAGGAGCAAGGTGCGGCTACCCTAGGGCTGGTCGGACCCCCTCCTTCCGCTTTGTTTAGTACCACATGGGAACTTGAGGTAAGAGGCAGGGCCTCTGCCCCTATATAAATAGAGTCATATTGCTCAATTAAATCACCAGAAAATCACAGAAAATTGTGAGGCCTCTCTTTAGACCCCTTTTTCACCTCCCTCTCTCTCTATCTCTCTTTCTCTCTCTCGTAGTCAGTGGCCCCAAGTCAGCGTTGCACACGTGAGATTTGACCTCCCCTCAGCCCACCGTCGTGTTGCGGGAATTCCATTTAGGAGATCTACTTCGGCAACCTCTTCTGGATCGGAGCACCGAGAGTCGACATCAAACACCATACATGTGAAAGTACTCGGATGCGCTGTACTTTCGGTGCTAGCAACATAGTCGTTGCACGAGGATCATCATCGACACGCCAAGTTCTTCACGACCTTGAGGTCGACTTCATCGTCTTCCTCAGCAATGCTTGAGTGGGAGTGTAATCCCCGTGTTTCGGTCTACAAGAGTTATGTCACCGAAACACCATAATCGTTACCGCATTACTAGTAGGTAGATCCTGGCTAGTTTCTGGAGTTCATCAGTAGGATTTTTTTGTTATTCTCCTACAAACCCCTTCAGTGGTACCAGAGCCAATCGATGCGTAGTATTGATGGTACGGTTAGAACACATGTTGAATATGGGCATCGATCTTACGAATTGTTACCCTCTAGCATGTACTTTTTCATACCGCATAATTGTTGGATAAAGCGGCCCAGACCGAATTTACACATACACTTACACGAGACTGGTTCCACAACTGACACATGGCTTGTACCATGTATTTGGCTAGAGGTTGTCTGTCTCTCCTTCAATAGTTTGTATGGCATTTGCAATGGAGGGCCCCGAAAAGGGGTGTAATAGAGACAAATTTTCGATCGGTGTTGTGGTGAAAGTTTATAGGTAGAAACGGTTCTTCTATGAAAGTCTTAGCAGCCACGTAAAACTTGCAAAAGATAAAGTATAAGCGTCTAACTTTATTTTTCATAAGGCTTTTGATGTGATATGGTCAAGGTGAGTTATTATGAATTGTTTAGAAACCGTCGGCAAAAGGAGCCGCCGTGGACTTGGTGCTACGCCGGGGCGTATGATGGAGATCAAGACGCAAGACCATATCATGTCACACTTGAATAGATTCAATGTTATTTTTGTGTGTTCTATGCATCTTATATTGTTTGTATTTAATATACGGTGGCAGATATATAAGATGATCCCTTAAACTTGACAAAGGAAATGTTTCTTTTCTACAAAGGATGTACAGAAGAAATTGGCGTAACAGGTTACGTGGATGGAAGTTTCTTGCACAGATCTAGATGACTCGAAATCTCACACGGGCTATGTGTTTTTGGTGAACGGAGGCGTTGTAGGCTTGAGAAGTGGGAAGCAACCCATAGTAGCCCAATCTACAATGGAGTCGGAGTACATTGCTGCTTCGGAAGCGTCAAATGAAGTTGTTTTGCTGAGAAAGCTCATCATCGAGCTCGAAGTGTTTCCTAGCGCGTGATGAGACTCTATGAACCTCTACATGGAAAACACATGTGCCATTGCAAACTCTAAGGAACCAAGGGCGCACTCTACTGCCAAACATATGGTCCGGTAGTTTCATATAATAAGGCAGTATGTCAAAGATAGTGACATAAAGATTTTCAAAATACATACGGATCTGAATGTAGTAGACCCGTTGAAAAAAGTTATCCCACAACATGATAAACACCAAGATGTAATAGGTTTAAGAATCTTGCCAGATGTAAACTAGATTGAATTATACTATAGTGCAAGTGGGATACTGAAGGAGATATGCCCTAGAGGCAATTAATAACGATCTTTTTATTATCATTTCTTATTTATTTATAATATGTATTATATCATTCTATAAATGTATTAAGCGGAAACATTAATACACGTGTGGTCTATAAATAAATCAAGTCCACAATAGCCTCTATTTAACTAGTCCCTGATCATGGGCATTTATGTCATTGACAATGGAGTCATGTCAAAGGAGGAATGGTGTGATGGACACACACCCAATATGTAATATCACAATGAGATCTAATCACATAGTTCAATATTGTGTTAACACGGAAAACATAGTACCCAAACCTCTGACCATGAGATCATATTTAATCACTGTCTGCGAGGTTGCCTTGACAACATCAACCGTCACACCATAACACAGTGATCATAACGGTGTCTATCAGGGTTCCGGGGGGATACATAGATGCGTATGCATCGAGAGTGCGATTTGTCAATCCACGTGATGGATAGATACTCTAGGCCCACTCGGTGACATTGCATCAAGTAAAGCTTGCAAGCATGCGACTAGGTCATAGAGATGCAATATCACGGGAACGAGTAGATGTGTTTGTCGGTAACGAGATTGAATAAGGTATGGAGATACCAAAGATGGAATCTCGGACAAACTAAGTATCATATGGCAAAAGGAATGGGAACTTGACGTTTAAGGTTCAAGCGACAAAGATAATCCTAGATCTCACTATTGGTCATTGATCATAGAGGAATCTCGATTATGTCTGGAGTAATACTGAACCGTAGGGTGTCACGCTTAAGGGTAATCGGCGTTAGGTTTGATTTGACACTGAAGAGAAATAAGAGTGAAAATAGTCGAAATAGTTCCAGGATTTATACGATGGATATCAAAGGGCAACGAAAGGTGTTTCGGTGCTAGAATAAATTAAATAATATGTATTTAATATTAATTACTATAATGAATAATTAAATATATTTTTATTTAATTATTAAAGTTGTTTTATCTAAATGGGCCTTAGTGGCAAAAGAGGGCCCATTAGGGGAAAGGAGGGAAAAGGGGGCAAGCCACATGGCCCCCTTGGGGCCCATTAGGGCACTGCGCAGCCCCCTTTGTCGCATTAGCTAAGCCAAAGGGGTTGCCTCCACTCCTCCTCCTTTATAAGAAGAGGCACCCCTCTCCTTTTCAGCATCAATTTTCTTTCTCTCTGTCCTCTCACCTCGCGGTTTTCCTCTCCACCATACACACACCACTGTACTGTGGTCTCTTCGGTCCAAGTCTCCAACTGTCGCTGCTTTACTGGACCGGAGCCCAGGAGTCGTCGTTACACCGCAGATGTGTAAAACTACGAGGTGCTAACCTTTTGTAGCACTAAGTCGCTTCTGTTTCGACTACACGAACTTGAGGTCGGATACGTTCGTCTACTTTAGCAACGCTTGTGTGGGAGTGTCATCTCTGCCTTCGGTCTTCAAGGTATGATCACCAATCTACTCCGATATGAATAGTAATAGATCTTGGCTTTATCGGTTATCCTTGTTAGGATTTTTTTTGTTATTCAGCTACGTAACCCTACAACAACTAAGCCTAATTGTGAGGATTTACGATTGTTCAGAACTCTTCTACGACTATATCGAATTCGCGACCCGGTGAGTCGTGATCTATATCCATGCATGTATGGGCATGCATCGTTATCTTCATAGTGATCTTGGTGGACTACGTAGAGAATTGTTTTTAAATTCTGCGACATAGACCAGCACAAGGAGCATGGCCCGGGTGTTTTTTCTGAGGTCTAGGATGTTTGTGATGTGCCTAGAGCATACCTCGTCGACCGAGAGGCAACAGTGGCAAAGACATAGCGTTTTGGAGGACGGGTGTGGGGTAGGGCGCGGATAAGACAACCAGACGGCCTAACGAGTACGATCCTCCCATCACCGGCATGACCATTCCGAACGTTCTAGGCTTTGTCGCAGATGTGGAAAACTATGAGATGCTACCCTTTTGTAGCACTAAGTCGCTTATGCTTCGACTACACGAAGTTGAGGTCGACTACGTTCGTCTACTTTAGCAACGCTTGTGCGGGAGTGCCATCCCTGCCTTCGGTCTTTAAGGTATGATCACCAATCTACTCGGATATGAATAGTAATAGATCTTGGCTTTATCGGTTATCGTTGTTAGGATTTTTTTATTATTCAGCTACGTAACCCTACAATAACTAGGCCTAATTGTGAGGATTTACGATTGTTAATAACTCTTCTACGACTACATTGAATCCGCTACTCGGTGAGTCGTGATCTATCTCCATGCATGTATGGGCATGTATCGTTATCTGCATAGTGATCTTGGTGGACTACGCAGAGATTTTTTTTAAAATGCTGCGACGTAGAACAGCACAAGGAGCATGGCTCGGGTGTTTTTTCTGAGGTCTAGGATGTTTGTGATGTGCCTGGAGCATACCTCGTCGACCGAGAGGCGGTGGTGGCGAAGACATAGGGTTTTGGAGGACGGGTGTGGGGTAGGGCGCGGGTAAGACAACCAGACGGCCTAACGAGTACGATCCGCCCGTCACCGGCATGACCATTCCAAACGTTCTGGGCTTTGTTGCAGAACCGGAATTTTGAACTCGGAGCTGGATTTGAGGATTTCGTGTAATTTGAGGTTTACCGAACACACCCTAAATATGAGACTTCTTTACGCGGAGAGTAGTTATTAGCACTAGCCCACCGCGTTTCTCCTCCGGATAATTTTTTAAACTACGGAAGTTTTGACCGGTAGTTTGAACATAGTAACGATAAAACCGAAATCACTTCGTGTTGAGCGCGCGAGCGCTCGCACGTTCAGAGCACGCGAAGACGCATAGGTGGGGCTCACCCACGTGGTCTTCTTCCTCCTCTTCCTCTCTTCCTCTCTTCTTCCTTCAGCAAAAATAAAAATCGATCTCAGGCCGAGACGGCGTCGGCGATGTCTCTACGGATCAGCGGCGGAGAATGTTGCCATCGAGACTAGACTTAACGTTGGGGGTGGGGGTGAGGTGCTCGCCGGCGATGAGATTCGTTCGATTGGGGGGGGGGGGTAGGGGGGAGGGTAGAGGAATGGTCGGGGGCAGCGGACCGACGGAGGTGGAGGGCCGGCGGCACGCCGCCAACCGTGGGTAGCGGAGGCAGGCAGTTGGACCGGCGATGGCGACGGGGGAGCGCTCGGCTTCCTCCTTCGACCTTTAGATGGCTAGGTGGAAGCTAGCCCAGCTGCCCCACTAAAACGTACACTTGGTAATGCGCAGTATGCAAAAAAGTTAAAGCAAGTAATTTTTAATTGTGACCATAAATCGATGATTTTCTGAAATTTACTTTGCATTTACAGATATCTGGATTTCTTAACTACTGATTGAGTTTTTTTTTGTCTCCTCTTGGCAGCCCACCTGCGCAGAACAGCTACAAGTCTAGAACCGATTCAGAGAATCAATCAACAATACAGCACCCGTCCACATATTATGATCTGATGTACATATGAACACCAATAAGTTAATTCAGGTCGACAACAGAAAGTATGCACGGTCTGTTTCACCGTCGATCCCCCACGGAAGGTCCCTCCCCATGATCCTGATCATCGGCCGGTCGGGTGGGCGAGTTGCGAGAACACCACACTGTTGGCGATGTCCTCCTCGTCCATGTCCTCGCTGATCAGCGAGAGCGCCGCCGCGTTGGCGGCTAAGCTCTCCGCCATGGAGGGAGGGGCTAAGCCGCTGCCTCCAAAACTGTCTTCTCCCTCCGGCTTTCCCCCGTTCTCGAAGGTCTCCTGCATCTGCAGCGCGAACTCGAGGTTCCACAGCACGTCGCCCATGGATGGCCTATCCACGCCATGGTCGGCAAGGCACTTCTCCGCCGTGTCCGCAAACTTCTTCAGGCAGTCCGGCGCGATCTTGCCGTTGAGCAACGGATCGACGATCTCGTCCAGTGTTCCTTTCCTTTGGCAACTCAAGGCGTGGTCCGCGAGGCTGACCTGCTCCCTCGGTAGGCTTGGGTTCAGCGCCGGCCGCGCGCAGAGCACCTCGAAGAGCACCACGCCGAAGGAGTAGACGTCAGACTTCTCCGTGAGCTGCTGCCGTCGGAAGTACTCCGGGTCGAGGTAGCCGAAGCTACCTTTAACCATTGTGCTGACGTGCGTCTGGTTCATCGCTGTCGGACCGGTCTTGGAGAGACCGAAGTCGGAGACCTTGGCCACCCATTTCTCGTCAACGAGGATGTTTGTGGTCTTGACGTCGCGGTGGATGATGGTGTACTTGGCGCCGGTGTGGAGGTAGTGGAGCCCGCGCGCGGCGCCGATGACAATCTCGAGCCGCTGCTTCCACAGCAACGGCGGCTTGCCACTCTTGTAGAGGTGCTCGCGTAGCGTGCCGTGCGCCATGTAGTCGTAGACGAGGATCATCTCGCCGTCGTCCTCGCAGCATCCGATGAGCGAGACAAGGTGCTTGTGCCTGAGCTTGGAGAGCATCTCGATCTCAGTCTGGAACTCCAGCACGCCCTGCTCCGACGACGGGTTGCTCCGCTTGATGGCCACTTTGGTGTCGCCGTCCACCACGCCCTTGTACACCTTGCCGAAGCCACCCACACCGATGACGAGAGACTCGTCGAAGTTCTTGGTGGCCGACTTGATCTCCTTGAAGGAGAAATGCCGGCACATGGCCGTGATATTCGGGTCGAGCGCCGCGCTCTTGCCTGACGACTTGCTGGCGTTGGTCTGCGAGTTGCCCCCGTAGACAGGCAACCATCCGGAGGAGTGCGACGGGCTGCTACGCAGTTCCTTGTTCTTCTTGGATTGATATGCCACAAAGCAGATGGCAGCGACGATCCCGAAAGCGGCGGCACCGCCCGCAGCTCCACCGACGAGAGCCCCTACGTTGCTCTTCTTTTCCCTGAACTGTCCCAGCGGGCCATCTATCTCCGTCTCTAACATCATCTTTGACGGGTCGGGGTTTGGCCCAGCGAGGTTTCCGGAGCTGTCGCTCATCTTGAAGATCTCGAGGCCGTTGAGAATGGCGTTCACGAACTGTGACTTCACAGCGGCAGGGTGCAGCGCGATCCACAGAATGGCGTCGCCTGGCGTGGCGGGCATGTACACCGCGAAGTCCTTGTACACCGGCACGCCTTTGCCGCCCGCCCATCCGATGACATCGGCGGCGCTACTGTCCTGGCCGCCGGCAAACATGGGAGTGGTGGCTGTTTTGTTGTTGATGAAAATGTTGAACACCACCTGGTTCACCTTGTCGGTAATCAGCGCGCAGAAGTGGAGCCTGACGAAGTAGGTGAAGTTGCCGTCCACCTCGAAGACCCATGTGAGGTTGTTGTTCTTGTTCACATTACTGTCAGGCCCCATTGATCGCATCGTGTCGTAGACGCTTACGGGCGCGGCATACTCTGCATCAGGGCTTGAGTACTTGATGGGCACCGAGTCGTTCGCCTGGTAGGTGACACCCATGGCGGCACCGAAGATGTAGGGCGTGTCGTCATACCACTCCCGGGACAGCCCGGAATCGTTGGTGGCCCCGACATAGGAGCCGCCGACGTTGAGCCTGTACATGGTCTGCATGGTCCCGGCACTGATGTCCACGGACTGGCTATCTAAGCCCACCATTGGAGCTTGGTCGGCGAAGATACTGGGCATGGACATGATCTCGATGCCATTGACGAAGGCGTAGGACGCGTTGTTCATGGCTGTGGGCGTGAAGGTGAGCGCCAGCGAGCCGCTTGCCGTAGGCGGAAGGGTGAACTCCCTGACAATGTACCCCTGGCTGAGGGCCTTGGAGGTGATGTAGACGCTGAAGTTACGCAGGAGCGTGACGCCGGTGGAGGTGGACACGGAGAAGAAGAACTGCTCGGCGGGGATGCCGTGGTACGCTGCCGGGTAGAAGTGGAGCCTCACCCAGTGCCGGTCCGTGTCCCCGACGGAGAATGTGTAGGCTGTTTCCTTGGTGAACACCCGCGCCGACATGTATGGCACCGCCGACGGGAGCGATGGGTCCTGGACGTCCGCGGTGGCCATGATGGACGACTTCCCCCCGTCGGCGAGCCACTTGCTGTCCTTGTCAGTGACCCAGTTCCTCCCCGCGGGGTCCTGGCCGTCCTTGTCTGACCCACAGTTAACGACTATGGACTCCGTTGGCACATACTTGCTCGCCCCCGCGAATACCACAATCCTGGCCGCCAAGAGGACAGCGAGCAAGACACGTCGGGGGGCCGCCATGGCCCTCACCACCGAGCAATCACGGTCGCGTACGGCGAGCCCTTGAACCGCGCGCCAATGGGGATGCACTCTAGCAGAGGATCGATTCAACAATTTAATTGGGCCATGCGCGCGGTGGCGATCGATCGGTGGGGAGGGAGAAGAACAGAGGTGTATGTGCCTCTGCGTTCTCCTCCTGGAAGAGGGGATGTTTGTTCGGGGGAATATGGGGGAAAGCGGAGCTTCACAAACATGCGCCAAGCCGTTAAAGACGGGCATGCAGGAGCGTTTGGCGGGAACGGCTGCCGCTGTGTGGTTTCAATTTGGCTTTTCTCCATCTGGATGCATGTCTGGCTCACCGCAGGCTTAGGAAACTAAAAGCTCCTACTCCTCTAAAATGGAGAGGTAGCCAAGACCCCGAACCTTTTTTTAGATGACAGTCGATATCTCCTCTCGCTTGTGCACCGTGAGATACACACAGTCCAAAGTGAGGACCCCAATTGACTACAGGTACCAAGTTCGTCCTTGCCAAGGCATGGAGCTGCCCTGCGATGTCACTGATCGGCTCTGTTCACGGCTGCCATGCGTGTCACCATTGGCGATGGCTGCAAGGCTCTCTTCTGGTTCTCAAACTGGCTTGGCGGCAGTCCTCTGCAATTCTTTGCCACATGTAATTATTCTATCTGCTTATGTTAGTCCCCGTTCTAGTTGCCATTGGTGATCCACAGGATAGTTGTGCCGGTGCGCGAAGCTTCTTCTTATAGACAGATGTTGTAATCCATCGCCTTGTCCACTCTGGACCAACGTGACGTCAGTTGGGCCGTATCATCCTCTTGGGCCGAGTTGCGCATGCAGCAGGACGCATCTCTTCTTCTGCTTGGCCTTTGGTACTCAAGGTGCTAACACCGATTTGGCTTATCCCCAAAGCTCGGCGTCGGGATTTTTTTCCCCAGCTCTATCCTGTTCTCCCAGGTTGTGTCCAATTCGCAATCTAGAGGCCATTGGACTTGTACTTGTTCGAGGCGCCCAGTGGGTGTGTTGCGCCATCTCGAGCTCAATATTTTGGCGGGGACAAAGATAGTGATAGTAAAAACTGGAAGAAAATTGGAGATGAGGCTTCAGCAATTTGTGCATTTGCGAAACATGGAATACTGGGTGAATTTTTTATTCGCTCGAAGAGCCATCTCTTAAACTACTGGATTGATGCATAGAATCACTTTGTAAGGACCAAAGTAGCGGAATGCCAGTTTGTTGTTGGATTGTGAGGAACAAAAGTCTGCAAATGTGGTTGTAATTTGATGCAACCTTCTTCTCCTAGTTCAAATGTGCGCTTTGTTCTTTTCTTGTCGCCCTGACTCGTTATGTGTTGACGATTTTGCTCAGAATCTGTTGTATTCTTTTTATATCCATCTACTATTCTCCAGTGAAGCTGCTATGCAGGTGTAGGTGGCATCAACGCCCAATGCCTTGGTTCCTTTCCGTAAGGAACGCGCTGAGCGTCCCCCGGGGGATAAAACATCCCGATCCCCCGGGTCGCCAGCCGTCCGATCGGGCGGACGTGGGCCGCACGATGGCCTCCCAAGGAAACGAGCCCCCGCTTTTGCTTCGATGAGCAAAAAGGCGCGCAATTGGAGCAAAACCCGACAGGACGCGGATCGGGGCAGGTTCCCGTGAACTCCGGGGGCGGCGCGGTAGGAGATCGACGCGGGCGCCCGGCGGCAGTCGACGCGGCGGCGCGCCGCGAAACAGACGCGATGGCCCACCACGTCCGCAACCACGTGCTCTACCCACCTCCTGTCCAACCTCACAGCGTTCCCCCACCATCGACGGCAGCTTCGAGCTCGGGAGCGATTCCGGCGAGCCGGCGAAGGAGGCGCAGTACCAGCTTGTACGACGGCGGCCTGGGAGCATGGTTTGCGCCGCGCCCGAGTGAAGGGGTCCGAAATCCTCCATCCTTCTTCAATGAAGATCCGGACAATGAGGAACCACCACGATCTGTGAGTTTTTTTTGCTCAAAATTTTTGTTCCTGCAAAAAAATTGCTCCCCAATTTTGTGATGGATGCTCCTGCAATAAGTTCCTCCTGCAAGTTGTTTGATCATTGTGAGCAAAACCTTCTAAAATTGTTGCTGGAAATTGATCATTGGAAGCAAACTGTGTTGTTGCTATGAATTGCTCACAAATTTGCTCCAATTAATACTTGAATTTGCTCCTGAAAAAAAATGCTACTACAACTTGTTATGAGTATCAGTCTTGGTGTGATTGCTGTTGCTATGAATTGCTCCACTTGGTGTGTTTTTTTGGGATGGTTTGCTTGTACAAGAAAAAATGCTCTGTTTTATATGATGTTTGTACAGAAAAGTATGCTACCATTGTTTTAGATCAACTTGAGTGTTTGGTTCATTGTAGCATTATATGTAGCAAGCTTAGATTGATGCACATATTTTTGCTAAAACTTGCTACTTATTGGCATGGTGTTTTGCTCCAAAACTCAAACAAGAAAATGTGTGTTCTGTAGCATCGGCAAGAAAACTCATATTTTGTTGTTTTTTGATTCAGGGATTTGTTGCGGACTCAATATTGGAAGGATTTGACCTTAACGCCACCCCTGGAGGAGAGGATCAGAACCACTATGATTGTCGGGACAGTGCTCCGAATGGTTTCGTTGATGGGCCTCGTAGCGCGAATAGTGGTTCTGTTTCAAATGCTGTTGAGGAAGCTGGCGAGGAAATAACATCACAACCAGTGGAGCCATATGTTGGGATGATCTTTGATGATATCGAGGAAGCACAAAAGGTCTACAATGACTACGAAATGAAGTTGGGATTTGGCACCCGTATTGGAAACACGAAGTACAGCCAAGCGAGAAATGCTCCTCCGGATACTATTCTGAGCAGGGTGTTTGAGTGCGTGCACACAGGTAGACCTCCGTCCGAGAAGAAAAAGCATGGAAGCAATGCTGGTAGCAAATTGCCAATTGAAGAAGAAAATGACATGAGCATTCACAGCGCGCAAAAGTCTAGAAGCAAGCAAGCCTCGGAGCAAGTTGAAATGTCGGACACACAGCAGCGAATGAAGGTCATTCGCCATGATTGTAAAGCCCACATGGTCGTTGGCGTGCGCAATGGAGCTTGGACAGTGACGGTTTTCCGAGCAGATCACACACGCCTTGGTGAAGCAAGTGGGGAGGCGCAGGTTCTACCGCTCACACAGGAAGGTGCCGGAAGAGGACTATCAGTTCATACAAACTTTGCATAACCAAAACATAACCACAGTGCAACTGATGGGGGCTCTGGGCAGTGTGCACGGTGGAGACCCAAGATGCTTGGGATATGTTAAGAGGGATGTTTCAAACATCCGCACAATGCTGCGCAATGAGGTAACATTAAGAGACATGGAGCTGACATTGGATTATTTCAAGCAAAGGCAAGCTGAGAACAGCAACTTTTTTTATGCTACGCAGGTTTTGCTTCTTTACTCATTTCTGATTGCTACTTTACTTAGTTTTGTTTGCTACTTTAGGTATTTCTGCTTGCTACTTTACTTAATTCTGCTTGCTACGCAGGTTGACAAGGATGGTGCTGTGAGGGCCTTATTCTGGGTGGATGGTCGAACAAGGTCATTGTATCATAAGTACAAGGATTGTGTCTTTTTTGACACAACTTTCTGTACGAATAGATACAATATGCCTTTTGCTCCCATAGTCGGAATAAATAACCACTCACACACGATTGTGCTAGGCTGTGCTCTGTTAGCAGATGAGAAGATAGAAACCTTCAAGTGGGTGTTCGAGCAATGGATGCTTGCAATGGATGGTGTCCACCCCGATAACATAATGACAGATCAAGATCAAGCAATGGCTGAGGCAATACGTCAGGTTTTCCCGCAATCGGTACATAGGTGCTGTCTCTACCATGTCCTGCATCTTGCGAGGAAGAAGTTGGGACCAAACTTGGCGGAAGGTAATCCTTTCAGTGATGCTTTCTATGGGTGCATATATGGAACGGACACAGTGAAGCAATTTGAGGACTGTTGGGAGCATATGGTGGCAGAGTTTGGCATGTCTGAAAACACTCATCTGCAAAACATGTGGAAGACTAGAACAACATGGGCCCCTGTTTATTTCAGGAAAAGATTCTTCCCATTCACGAGCACTACTGGAAGGTCTGAAGGACTGAATTCATACTTCAAAACGCTGATACGGCCAGGGGACTCGGTGTACAATTTTGTGCAACAATATGAGCTTTGCCAAACATTGATGCTTGACCGGGAGGATAACGCCGGGTTTGCAATGGAGACAACGAGAAGATCGCTTTGGGGAAGGTAAGCAAAGCAAATTAGCATTTCTATAAATGAAAACAGCACCCATTGTAGCACACCAAAAAAAAACAAAAAAAAAGTAAAGGTAGTGTGTAGCAACTAGTGCAAAAAAATGTCTCTGCCTGCTGTGTGTGTGTAGCATTCCAGAACAGTTAAAGTAGCAACCAAAACATACTATTGTAGCATTAAAATTAAACTAATGGTGCAAAAAACTTGTTTTGCAGTTATGCGATTGAGAAGCAAGGACAGGAATTCTACACAGCAGAAATCTTTGAAAGGTACCAGAAGCATGTTGCTGCATCAACAAAGTTCTATCCACTACGGGCAGAGGTAGATGGCTTTTGTTTTGATCTAGTTCCAAACCCTGGGCTAGATGTGAGAACATACCGGGTTCAAGTTGACTTTGAGGAGGGACTATACTCATGCGGCTGCAACGGGTTTGAAATGTGTGGACTGATATGTCCACACATCATCAGGGTCATGGTCCACCTAAATGTCCAGAAAATCCCAGAAAGGTACTTGCTCTACAGATGGTCCTCGGTAGCAACAACACCAGCACCTGATCCTGGGGACAACGGGCTCAGATTTGGTGTCCCACCAACCAATACACTGAAATACAACGCGTTATGCAGGAAAATGAATCAGCTTGCCTCTGATGCTTGTTTTGTGGATGAAGCTTATGTGGCTGTTTCAGGAATGGTGGGTGAGGCTAGCAAAAAGGTTGCTGCAATCTTGAGAGCAAAAAGGAATGTTGTTGAAGGAGGTCAAGAAGAGGATGCAGGATTGGATGAAGAGCAACAAAATGGACCACCACAAGATGAACCAACAACAATGGTTGGTGACTGCGGGCAATTTGCTACCGGCGAGCAAACTCTGAAAAATCCTAAACGGGTAAAACCTAAAGGACGTCCCACGATGAAAGAACAGAGGCGGAAGACTTTGGTTGAGCTACGCGATGAAGAAACTTTGAAGAGGCGCAAGCAAGCTAACGATGCCAAAGCGACAAACAAGACACCGGTGAAGAAGCCCAAGCAACCTAGGAAGAAAAGAGCAATGAAGTGTGCATGGTGTCATGAGGAGGGACATGCGGTGAAAGATTGTGTTGCAAAACAAGTGGAGGATGAAAGAATTGCTGCAGGGGCTGAGCTAAGGCTGTAGCTGTTTTGTCATGATGTTTTTGTAAACATGTTGCTACGATTAAGTTGTTAGGGTGGAGATATTACTTGTACATGGCATTGGTGCTATTGGTATGGAACGATTTAGAACATAGTTACCTTGCATTGGAGAAAATAATTATTCTGTGGATATCTTATATTCTTGCGTTGGAGCAAATGTAAAAATGTGGTCAGCATTGGAGCCAAAAAAATAAAATTATTACCTTTTGTTTGTGTAAAAAATGATGGTAGCAACTTTTTATTGCAATTGAAGCATTGAAAATATGTTATTGAAGCAAATGGATTACTCTGCGAGAGCAAAAACCTGTTCCTGTCCAGGGGTTTCAGAAAATCTCTGTATGGTACAAATAGAAAGGTGTTCTGTAGCAACCAGATTTCACTATTGTAGCATTGGAAAATACCTATTGAAGCAAAGCTATACAACTATTGAAGCAAAAACTTGGTCAACTCCAGGAAAAACAAAAAACACACATAAAAGGGTGCCAGGAAATTACAAAAGATTTCATTTGATGTGAACTAGTGGATAAAAACCAAGCAGGTGAGAAAAATACATTAATTCACATGGTTAAAAAGGTACACCGTCAACTCTTTGTCATTGATAGCCACATAAATTTGTTCCACAAACTGACACAAACCGTGGATCAGTAGATACCACCGCGGATAAACAATACGGTAACACAAATAGAAAGGTTCTTTCATCCATCCAAGGCTACGACGAAACTAATTGAGGCAAAGGCGAATGTACAAGTGGGGATTGTCACTCTAGACTACAGAAACTACAAATCTCTACACCCCCCTCGGGGCCTCCAAGGCAGCCTCCATGATGTCGACAATGTTGTCTTTGTTCTCTCTTTCCTCGATGAGCTTTGCTGCGACAGCCATGCGATATGACAGAATATCCTCCTTGTTGAAAGGCAACATGGTTTTAGCATCAAAGTGCTCAATGAAGAGCATTGTGAAGAAGCCACAATCAAAGCTGTACAGAAAAGAGAAAACAAAACAAATGATCATAGTTAGTAGCAAACTCGAAAAGCAATGTGCAAATGAATGGTAACATGAAGGTAGCAATTTGTTCAACCTATTGTAGCAACCATAAACTTCTAAAAGAGCATATAAACTTAGGTATGGGAGCAATTCTGTCCCCAAAACAGAAACTGGTACAACTGCATCAAAAAAGGAGAAACAAATCTTACAGAGTCTTCTGTTGTGGGTGTGGGGGTGTGGAAAGTGTGTAGCGGTCGATGTCTATGTGGTTCGACACTCCAGAAGCTTTGCAAAGTGCAGCAAAGTTAATGAACTGGAAAATAGCAAAAAAATTAGACATTAGTGTGATAGGCAAACAAGACAACAAAAATGTAATACTTGTAGACAGTTGTAACAACAAACCAGGTTGTTTGCTGCTTCCTCGAGAAAGCTCTTGTCCTTGTTGCTCAGGGAGTCAAACACGTGGAACTGGTCGTGGATCAAATTGACAGTGCAAACCATCCAGTGATTGCTTTTCACCACAGGGAAGTAAAGCTAGAAATGCAAGCGGAACAAAAAGAAAACCAAATTAGAAAATGTACAATCACTGGATATCTGAATGTAGCAATTATTTAAAACTATTGAAGCAAGCAAAAACTTCTAAAAGAGCATAAAAAACTAGGAATGGGAGCAATTCTGTCCAAAAAACAGAAAGTTATACAATTGTCCACAAAAAAACTGGTTCATGAAAAGAAATACCAATGAAATTACAACGTAGCGAAAAGCAAAAATGTAGAAACAGGGAAAGCATAGCTCACAAGGTCTTTCTTCATGATCTTGAACTTCGCGTTTTGCGTTTTGAACTCTCTCGCAAGTGCAGCAGGGTTGAACTTCTTTGGGTCAACTATGAGCTTTTGCTACTCATGACAAAACAGAAAAGGAGCAAAAATTGAATTACATCTTAGGACAAAACTGAGGCATGCATCTAAAAAGGTATAAGGACAAAGAACTAACCGTTGAGTAGCAATTGAAAACATATCTTTTCAAAGCGGTTGAGCAGCCATCCTCTTCTCTTTTGGCATCCTTGTTGAAGCTCTCAGACCAAACACACATAACCTGAGTGTCTAGATACTTCCTCGGTCCTAGTGAATTGTGGAAACTCCTGTAGTCACAGTGAGAGCCCCCAATCGCAATGAAAGGAGGACTGTAAAAAGAAAAACAATAAAACCTAATCAGTCGTGTCCCATTTTGCTACAAATGACCAAAAGTAAAAAGCAAAAAAAGGAGTAGCTAGTAGCAAAACAAAGAATGTCACGTAATTACAAAAACTGTGCTAAAAAATGCCAGAAAGAAATAGACTCACGGGTCATCTTTCCCCTTGATTGAAGGCTTGAGATGGCGCGGATGGCGCACAAACTTGTCGTACAGTGCAACGGTATCTACAGATGTCTTCTTCATCTTTTTCGCCACCGGAGCCTTGAAATCATCTTTCATAGCCCTTTTGCGCCTAGTCCTCCTTTGAAAAGTAACCATGCCAGTGCTGGCATCCTTCTTCTCTTCAGCACCTGAGCTGCCCCCAATGTCTAGGAAAACCAACAAAAAGAAAGCAAGTGGTTAAGGTAGCAACCATAAGTATCTAAAGGAGCAAACAGACTGAGATAAAGTAGCAAGCAGAATTAACTAAAGAAGCAAACAGAAATACCTAAAGTAGCAAATAAAATTAACTAATGAAGCAAAACTATAACACTAAGACAATAATTTTTTTAAAAGAAAACCAGCAGAAAAGAACAGCGAGGCAAACCTGTATTGTCGCCATGATCCGGTGTTGCAGCTTCCGGAATCTCCTCCAAATTTTCCGGTATGGCGGCGCCAAGGCAAGCTTTGGAAGCTACACAACAACAAAAGGTGAATCAGAAAAGAAAAACTTTGAAAAGGCTTGTTTTGGCGGGCAGTGCACACAAAAACCAAAGATGAAAAATGCAAAAATGTAACAAAATAGGGGAAAAGGGGAAGGAGAACATACACGATGGAGCAACCTTGTCTCCACCTATCGGAGCAGCAACATCAACGACCTTTTCCACAACATCGGTCTGGTCAGCGGCTTGGGAGGATTCATTGTCTTGGCTCCACACATTGAATTTCGGACAGTCATCCCAGTAGCCTGCTGGTATGTTGCGCCGAGGTGAGGGAGAAGCCGGCATAGGATCCGCAGCAACTCTAGGTGGGCTAATGGCAGTGGGCATGGGTGGAATCACAGCAGCAGGGATGGCTGGGCTACCAGCAGCAGCCACTTTGTCTGGACTGCCAACAGCAGCAACTACAACTGGACAACCAACATCAGCTAGAACCGGGCTACCAACAGCACCTCTAATCGGACTACTAACAGCATCCTGCTCCTCGCCATCAGCGTCCGTCTGAGAGGTCCCTACAACAACTGCTGGTTGCGGCACATCATTGCGCTCCGTAGCATTGGTTTGCTCATTGGCTGCCGCCCTTGCATTGCCTTCTCCACAAACATTAGAATCACAGTCCGTAGGATCCACAGCAACAAGATCATCATCAACATCGGGATCATCGGACTCAGAATCAGCCTTGTCGCCATCCACATTGCCCTGCCCGTCAAGACCTACCCCAGCAGCTGGAAAGACAACACTAGGGCCATCGTCTTCCTTCATGACAGCTTCAACATCATTGAGAAGCAAAGCCAATTGCTTGGACTGCATTGATTTTAAGCCTACAGCGAGACTCTTGAGAGTTGCATCAACGTTTGAAGCGAAACTAACCCTGTGCTTGTCGTATATGCTCTTGAAGCGAGATGGAACCTGAGATGAAGAAGAAACATGGATTACATTCAAAAAAGAAGCAAAAAAACAGCAAAAACTGAGCAACTACATTGACAGAACAAAACAAAATAACTAATGGAGCAAAGTAAAATTAATATAGTAGCAGTCATGTAAAAACAACTAAAAAACAGAAAAAGTATGCACAATATAAAAACAATGGAACAAAATAAAATAACTAAGAAAGCATTGCTTAAACACTAATGGAGCAAAGTGAAATAAGTAAAGTAGCAAATTGTGGGGAAAATACACCTTGATACACATGAAGAAAACAAAAAAATGCTATTTGAAACAAACAAAATGACCTGCAAAAAACAACACATGGAAAACTATACAAACCTCAACTTGCTCGAAGGTCGGGAAAACAAGCCATTCATTGAGAGATGCGGACGGATTAACATCAATATCTTCGGGCAATGAACTGTCCAAGGGAGGCGCATACACTGTTCTGGATAACGGGAGGAACTGCACAACAAAAGAACAAATCATCTTTGAGATCCAAACAAAACAAAATTGTTACGTGGCAGCGGAACGCAAACAACGAAGGAGCAAAAAAAGAAAACAACAAATGTGAGTCTACTTACAGGGCGCCTCCCAAAGACGGTCTTGTTCAGCAATATTTTGTTGTCGCGGTCGATCTTGACAATGAAACTGAAATCTTCACTTGTCACGAAGCAAACCCTAGGAATCCCATTGTTTATGAAGTGCTCGTTCTTCGGGATTAGCAAGTGGTCCATGTAAACCAGCTGCATATGGAAAACAAAACACACAAAAATAATCAACCTTCAGCTGTAAAAAAAGTGCAACTAAAAAACAGAAACAAGAATTCGCGCGAAAAAATAAAACATTTGGAGCAACAGAACATAACTAAAGAAACAAAAATATAAAACTAAAAGAGCAACAAAAACTATGTAAAGTAGCAAATAACTTACAGCTAGAACATAAGAAACATAAACTAGTACACACAAAAACTAAACTGTGGAGCAACAAAAAAAAACTAAAGCAACAAAAAGTTAAATCTATTGGAGCAAACAAAAATAAGAAAAGTAGCAAAGCTATACAGAAAAATGTAAAAACCTTAAACCTATAACAAAAATAACAGAAACAAAACAAAAATGAAGCAACAGAAAATAACTAAGGGAACAATAAATTAAAACTAACGGAGCAAACAAAATTAAGTAAAGTAGCAATATGTAAAGTAAAAGTAAAAAACTTACAGCAAGAACAGGCAAAGGGCCAGACATCCAGAATTCAAACATGTTCTTCACCTTCGTCTTCTTCTTCGAAGGACCAGGAGCTTCCTCGGTATCAACCTTCTTCTTGCCCTTACGAACAGCAACGCCATCGAGCTCGAGAGGTTGCTCCTTCTTCTTCTGAATTTTTTCAATGTAATACATCAGAAGCTCTAGGATGTGCTCCTCCCAATCATACTCGTGCGTCCTCTTTGGGTCACTCATGGACCCTATGTACTCTAGGCACATCATGTTGTTCGTGGATGGGTTCAGAACGGTGGCAAAGCATAAGAGGTCCCATGTCCTGATAATGGAATCCTCTTCACCATCGTCAAGCTCCTTCAGCATCTTCGCTGCATTCTCTATGGGGAGCCTCCCCAACGAGCCTTTGTAAGCCTCTCTGATGTCGGAATGAACACTCTTTGTGAGCAACTCAACAGGTTTTGATCCTGAGCGTAGACCAAACACCTTCTTTATAATATCCCTTGTGAAAACAATCCGTTTAGATCCAAGATGAAACTCACGAAGCTCAACAACGGTGTTCACAGCAACGAAATCAATCAGCTCATTGGGGACATTGAAAGGAGAGATATTTAGAAGGGAGGAAAAAGCGCTATGCTGCTCAATAATTTCTCGCTTTCGCGGCGAGAGATCATTTGCGCACTTGAGCAGACGCTTGGCAGCGAACCGGTCCTTGCTGACCCAATACTGCCCCTGATCAGCAAAAAAAAAGATCAAATCTGTGAACAAAAAAAGGAAACAAAAGTAGCACACAATATGTACAACAGAAGCAACACAAATGCAGTAATAGAACAAACCTCCATTTGAGCTGCTGATTAGAAACTGAAAGCAAATACACTAGGAGGCCAAGTACGATCACCAAACAAGCTGCAAAAAAGAATAGATGAAGTTCAGAAAAATACAACTACTTGCGTACGTACGGTTCGAACTTAAAAAGAACAGGAAATTGCTACAAAACACGGATGTGTGAACACGGGGGTGTCGAATGTGGTTGAGCAACTAAAAAAATGCTAAAAAGGTCTAAAAACTGCTAAAATAATTTGCAATTTGCTCAAATATACAACTAACAATTGTGCACAACACAGGAAATAAGCATATGGAAAGTGCAGAACAGTGGAGCAAATTTTATCCAAACAATTGCTCCTCAAGAAGTTGCAGACTAAGCTATTGAAGCAAAATTGGGAGCAATTTCTGCTCACAAACCAAAACCATGGAGCAACAGTACAGGGGGGTCGCCTGAGACATCAATTTCACGCGGCAGGGGAGCGCCGGAGACCTCGCAAACCTGCAACAGCGACGCCGCTCGAATCGGCGGCGAAACCCTAGCTACCGGCGTTGATGCAGAATAAGCGGAAATTGGCCACGTCGGGGGGCGCCTGAGAGCAGGGTAGGGGGCGGTCAAGGGGGCGCCGTAGTGCGCAAGGACACGCGACCGCTCCGCCGCCCGCCGGCGCTCGTGACTGCTACTAAACTCCGATATGACGCCGGTGATGATAGAGGGAGGCCGAGCCGAAGAGGAGGACGGAGGCGAAAGGAATAGGAGATACCTCAGGGGATAGCCGGAGAGGAGGAGGAGGAAGAGGGCAACCACGGCGGCAGTCGACGCGGCGGCGCGCGGCGAATCCTAACGTCGCCGCCCGCGTCGCTCACCTCGCCTACGTCGCTCACCTCGCGCGAGAGAAACGTAACGGCAAGGGCAGAAATGGAAACCACCGAAGGAGCAAAACGGGGCGCTGTCCTAATCTAAGCGAAACCGGCGGGGTCGTGCGTCCTAATCCAACCGCCCACATCGCACGCATCGAACGGACACGGACCCGGGGGACGGAACGAAACGTTCCCCCGGGTGATTCACAGCGTTTTCCTTTCCGTAAAGGGCATTGGGCGTTGATGCCACCTAAGTGACAGCTGGTGTTGTAGTAGAATTCTTCAAGCATCAGAAATCGTTTCCATTTTCTTGGGCGCGCGTGCGTGAACTAACACAAATGTATCTCCAGACACTGGTTTATGCGTTCAGACTGCCCGTCAGACTGTGGATGGTATGCCGAGCTCATACGCAAGTCACTACCCAATTGCTTGATCAGTTTTTTTTTCCAAAATCGACCGGTCAAGATGGGTCTCTGCAAGACCATTGCGTTAGGAAAACTGTGTAGCTTAAACACATTATTCGTATACGATGTAGCCACCTTTGTTGTTGTGAAAGGTGATGTAGAGGTATGAAGTGTCCGTAGCGCGTGAATTTGTCGACTACCACCATAACACTGTTGGCATTTGCTAAAGTTGGGAGGCCCATGATGAAGTCCATAGTGATGCGGGTTGCTGGCCCGATCTTCGAACACGAAGAGGGAGACAAAGAACGGATGAAGAATACGAAGAGGACAACACAAACACACACACACGATAACTTGGGAGATAGCCTTGGATAGCAACCACAAACCTACCTACCCATTGATGGTACCTTTCTCTTATTTGTGGACCAGCCGAACCAATAGAATCGTAAGGGGAGAGACCGCTAGGTATAATCTCCTTCCGAGAGATTGGCAAACGCTCGGTGGAATTGATAGGGGGAGAGACCGTGAGGTAGAACCAATCAATCGAGAGACTTCGCGTAAGGAGAGGCCTTGATACGATCCAAGTGGTCAATCTTTGGAGTAGCCTTGATAGATTCCACAAGGGTGTTCTTAGGGGGCAACAAGCTCAAGTATCAATTCATCTCTAACCCTAGGAGGACCAGGAGGGAGGGTATTTATAGTGCTAGGGCGAAGGGATAGGTAAGAGTAGGTGGGGTAAGGTGGTTACACGGCCAAAGGCAAAATCTGCACGTAGGCACGTCACTTAGTCCGGAGACTCTGGCCTGCATGGTCCGGAGACTCCGGTCTTAGGTGGGGCGGGGACTCTGGGCATGGGCGGGCGGATACTCTGTTCTTGAAGTCTTGGGCCAGAGACTTTGGGGATCTAGACGCACTTCGGGCATACTCCGGACCCACACCAAAGGGTAACGCCATCTTTTAGCGATTGGAGCTCGAGGCCAGGCCGGAGACTCCGGGGTTGTCAGGCCGAAGACTTCGGTGTTGACAACATCAGCTTAGGCATCTTCTTGGCCATCTTCTCCATCACCCATGGGATCATGTTGGACATCACCCATCACCTCTAGTGGGCCATCACGGAGGCCATACATGAGTTACAAAGGGCAAGCACATGAGGTAGCGAACCATTCACTGAATGTGCAAAGTCATGTAAGAATAAAAGCGAGTTAACCTTGTTTCGAATAACATAAATTTGAGCTCTTGTCATGGGAACATTTGGGGTACATGGATTACTTGGTGGAAAGGGTTGGGTTCCATCACATAGTTACCATTTCCTAACCTGATGCGGGAGTAGGGAGTGGTTAGAGCAGTCATGGGTATTTAACCCTGTCTAGTTTTGCTTGTTGAGAAACCACACAGGTTTGCACGAAGGTTTTAGTGTGATTATTCATTTAGGCCACGCAAACAGTCGGCACAATCGAGCATAAGGGGCAAAGAATCCTGAGTGCCCCCCCTCAAGGGTCCTGGAGTGAAAAGTTGTCAGGATTTTAGTCTGCCTCATTGTGCACCCTCCGAGCCATATATGATCACAAAAATAGAGAAAATCATCTTTCCACAAAATTCTCCCTTTGGGATCAGGTGCCAGTTTCAATTTTGCATCCACCTTTAGGATTGAGAGTTTGTATTGTAACTTTTCTTGACCTGTTCCAACCAGATGGGCTGGCATTAAGTTATTGTATGCAGTGACACCTCCTCGGGTTGTGTTCTTTGTGAAAGATCATCAACAAAAAAGTTCTCAGGGCATTTTCGATAACCTATCTTGTACCTGAGGCTAAGTAGTTTAGTAAATGCCTTTTGTTGGCATATGGTAGTCAGTCTTTGTTCTTCCAAGTGCACTAGACTCTTTTGATCTGTTCCGATGACAAAATTCTGGTGCTGAAGATAGGAACCGCTGTTCAATGGCCATGAGTATGGCGAGGCACTCTTTTTCATAAGTGGACAATTCCCTGTTCTTAGGACCCGAACTCACATATGCGATTGGATATACCTGCTGTTGTAGCACAGTGTCGACACCTTTATTACATGCATATGTGTTGATGGCAAATGTTTTTTTGTCAAAATTTGGTAGCTTGACTACCGGTGCTTGACTTTGCTTAAGCAATTGGAAGGTTGTGCCAGTTACACTTGTCCAGACGAATGTCACTGCTTCTTGAGTAGATTAAACAATTGTTGAGCGATGATACAAAAGTGTTTGACGAACGTTCTATAATATCATGTAAGATCTAACAAGCTGCACACCTATTTACTTTTCTGCGGTGTTGGCTAGTGCATTACTTTGCTTATCTTGCAGACCAGAAACATGTTCAAGATATGTCCTAGAGACAATACTATTCAACTAGTATTTTATCTCTAAGTGCAGACTTAAGTTTATGTCATCATGCTACAACCCCTCTAGCACTTGAAAAGTGAGTTTTCAAAAGAAAATCTTTGTGCGGGTGTGAAGACATAAACAAACAAGAGTTACTAATCTTGTCCATAAGATTAGTTTATGTTTTGTGAGATGATCATATTTTCCTGATGATGGACTTAGTTAAAGCCTAGCAAAACATAAGAATTTATTTTTAGAATAACAATAGTAATGAACCGATCAAAGTACATGATCTTACTAAAAGAGACTAAACAAAACAATTGTAATGTATTTAGCAGAGTACATATAAAGTTTTCATTGACTATAATTCCTATAGTATAATAATATCTAGTGAATGCACAATTGAAAATTATATTTTCGATATGTTCAACCGTTCACCGTAACACGGGATCATAACGTCGACGTCTGGGTATAATCTAGAGCGGGTAAAGTAACTGAGATTGTTCAAGACTAGTGCTTGTAACATCCTAGATTTTGAAAAATTTGAAAATTTTAAAACCATCATGCATACATGAGCATCATAGCATCCCTGCATTTTGATTGCATAAAATTTGGCTTTTAATTTGCTAAACATAAAAATTTGGGTGTTAATACCTATTAATCACTATTTTGAGTTCCAATCATTTTTAAAAAATAATTGTTTATTTTTGGGCAATATTAGTGCCAAAATGTTCCATATTTCTTAAGCTATTCAAAACATATTTTTTTAATTTTTTCTAGAATGTTTTTTACTTGAATTGGTTTGAATTTGAAACAATTGATTTAAAAACGGAAAAAAATTTCAAAAAAAAGAGAAGAAACGGAGGCCAGGCCAGCACTAGGGCCCGACCCACTCTCTCTCGTGTGGGCGCGCACCCACAGAGAAGGCCAGCCCAGCCAAACACGAGTCACCCCACGAGCTCAGTTCGATCTCGAAGTCTGCCGCCGCCATTTTCAAGCTTCGGAAGGTGGTCACCGTCGCTGTTGCGGGTTGTCCCCAACTCTACTTCCCTCTCCAATCTTTTCTATTTTTCAAACTGCACCACCATGACTTCTTTTGTCTCTACTTTGTGCGCTAGAACGAGCAGAAGAGCACGCTGGAGTCCGCGGGAGCCGCCTTCACGTCGTCACCATTAGAAGAACTGGGAGTCGCCGCAAAGGACGCCATCGTCACCACCATCCACCGTTGCATCTCGTAGACACCTCCTCCAGGCCGGATCCACACTGCATCATCGCTGCCATCCACCACCGAGGCGCACACCGCGCCGTCGAGCTTCTCCGGTGAGTCAACCACCGTCGCTCCCTCGCGAGTAGTTTCGGATCGTCTGATTTGAATATTGGGCCGAGATTAGATCTAGATGAAGAGGTACATTCAATCTTGCGTGACCATCTCCACTTAGATCTAACGACCCATTCTAAAACAAAAAAAAACAGAATTGAATTAAAACTTCAAATATTCATAACTTAAGTTCTATAACTACAAGTTTGATGATTTTGTACTTTCTGAAATCAGCACAATGTGTAGAACACTTTAGAGCAATACAATTTTATTTTTGTATCGTGCGCACACATGTTATTTGTAAATCTGTCTAAACACCAAATTAGGCATAACTTTAGTTTTACTACTCCTTTTTAGGTGATTCAAATTGCTATGGTTTTGTTTTGACATCTTCTATCCAGCAGAACCAAAATAAAGTTTTAATATGCAACTTTGCAACAGAAACTTTATTAATGCTCTTATTAGCCTATTTTAAATCCCTATTATTGTCTAAAATTAAAATTTGATGCTTAACTTGTTTTCCAGGCAACATATCCATGTTCTTAACATTAGAAAACAACATTGTTAGTAATTATTGCTTATAGTATTTTTGTGTGCATTAATTGCATCTTCCATATCATGCACACATATTTTTGGTTTGTTATTTTGTATGTTCTGTTTGTTTTGTATGTTTATTCTTTGCTTGTTTTTGTTGTGTTAGATTGTGAAGAGGAGCAACGCTACCCTTGTTGTTGTTATTCTTGTTGTGTTTGTTCATCCTATTGCCAAGGCAAGTGACACCATCAAATCGCCCATTATTTTCTATATGAATTGATAGAGTTTTTAGTAGTGTGCATGATACGGAATTTTACTACTTTATTCTTATTATGCTATTACGCCATGGTAAATCCTAATAGTTTGTAGCCACCCTTTTACCTTATTATTGTATAGCCTTAGAATTTGCTAGATATTACGCAATGGTACAAAATTGTTTTACTTGATGATGTGAAAAAAATTCTAAGTATAAACTTTAATGAATCACTTAGGTGGATTTCGTTGCATGGTTAATGAGAGTTGAGTGTCTCCTCGGGGCCTTTTATATCCCGAGGTGTTCACTTGAGGATGGACACCCGGGAACAAAGAAATTTCCAAGTACCTCTAAGTTCAGTAGCTCCCCGTGCAACCTTTTGATATATGGGCTATGTCTTGATCAACTAAGTTGTGAGAGTTCTGTCCGGGCTTGACAACAAGATGTAGCAGAATTATAGGTGGAACGGGTCTTGCCAGCGGGTTGGATTTCTTTTTCGGAAATATCTCGTCTCAATTCTCTTCTTTCCTTGATACACTCCAGGTGTATAGGATGTTTGGTCTAATTGAGGCAAAAAGTGAAAGTGCACAAGCTCTCCAGAGTCAACAAACTAAGATCTTAGTTGTGTCCCGGTGATGGATGATGGAGTGTGGACACACGCTCGTTGGGAAACGCCAAGAGGAAGGTATGATGAGCACAGCAGCAGTTTTTCCTCAGAAAGAAACCAAGGTTTAACTGACAAGTAGGAGGAAGGAGTAACTTCATAAGGTTGATGCAACTGAGATGGCAGGGCGCACTACCGGTTCAGCAGCAAAGTGGAACCTACACAACACAATCATATCACTTTGCCCCAATGAAGCAGTGAGGTTGTCAATCTCACCGGTTTTGCTGAACACAAAGAGGTTAAAGGTATGGTGTGGAAAACAATATGAGAATAGTATGAAAGTAGTAGCAACAGTATGAAAGCAGCGGAAGCAGTGGAAACAGTATGTGTATTATCAGAATAAGAAAATGGACCGGGGTCCATAGTTCACTAGTGGTGTCTCTCTGTGAAAGATAAATAACATGTGTGGTGAACAAATTACAGCTGGGCAATTGAAAGAAATGAAGGCTGCACTGTAGTGCATATGCAAGACATAAAGATTACTATGTGATTCATGCGGGCATTACAACAAAATACATAGACCGTCATCCAACTGCATCTATGACTAATAATCCACCCTCCGAATATCATCCAAACAAACATTGGGTATTAACTTGCAAGCAACAGATTATCGCAGTATGCAAAGTGTGTAATGTAAACAATGTAAACTAAGTAAACACTATTGTTTTCTCCCTAATGAAAACAACACATCCTCCATCCGTCACGTTTCTGTCACTCGAGCACAGATGCAAAGGAGGCATGAACCCACTATCGAGCATAAGTACTCCCTCTTGGAGTTACTAGCATCTACTTGGTCAGAGCATCTACTAATAACAGAGAGAATGCAAGATTGTAAATAACATATGCATGAAGATAACATGATAGATTGATAATCAGAAGACATAGCATTCAATATTCATCAGATCCCAGCAAACACAACATGTAGCATTACATAAAGATGCTCTCGATCATGTAGGGAAGCTCACGAGATCTAAACATGAGGTACAAAGTGGAAAATACAACCATCTAGCTACTGCTATGGACCTGTAGTCCAGGAATGAACTACTCGTGCATCACTTCGGAGGAGGACATGGTGGTGTAGACCCCCTCCGGTGATGAATTCCCCTCCCAGCAGGGTGCCGGGGAGAGCTCCAGAACCCTCTCGATCTAGGGATGACGATGACGGCGGCTTCGGGTGTTCCTCGGTACGAAGTGGTATATTTCTAGGGTTGATATGTCGGGGGGGGGGTATAAATAGGCGAAAGGGCGATGGTGGTGGACGCCCGAGGGGCCCACACCACTGCCCGACGCGGCCAGGGGGCGCGCCGCTCTATGGTGTGGCCCCCCTGTGGCCTCCCTCGGGGCCTCCTTGGGACTTCGTGGAACCTTCGAGAATTCTTAGACTTCCGGGCTTCGTATTTTTTAATTCCGAGAATATTTCCAGAACAACTTTTATGAAACTAAAAACAACATAAAACAGGGAACTGGCTCTGTGGCATCTTGTCAATAGGTTAGTCCGGAAAATCGATAAAAATGACATAAAGTGTATAGCAAACATGTAGGAAACAACATGGAACATCAGAGATTAAGGATACATTTATGGCGTATCAACATCCCCAAGCTTAGTTCCTACTCGTCCTCGAGTAGGTAAACGATAAAAACACATAATTTATGAGGTGATATGCTACCAACATAAACTTGATCATAAAAAATGTAAAAGCATATGTAAGCTGAGATCATAGAACTTCAACACAAGCATGATAAATAAAATTTTAACAATAATCATAGAAATCACCTTGCATCATGAGAAGTAACACAAATAGAAGATCACGAATAACAATGCATCAAAAGTTATACGTTTGTTTCAAGTATAGAGAAAACATGGCAAAGTGATATTTCGCTAGTCCTTAAGAGTGGGGCAAAACATAAATGCCAGAACACCTTCAAAGTTCATGGGGAAGACTAGAACAAATAATTAGAGAACAAAAAATAACACATCATGAATCAATTAATAATGTTTCTGGGACAAATGCACTTTAAACTCAAAATGGCAACTATGCTCTCTCTCAATTGTGCATAAAGTTAGAAGATGGAGACTCAACATAAAAGTAAAAGAAAGGCCCTTCGTAGAGGGAAGCATGGATCACTCATCTGCTAGAGCTTTTATTTTATTAACCAGAGGTATAAAATGTTTGACACTCCTCCCATCCATCTTACACAAACCATGGCTAACCGAATCCTCGGGTGCCGGCCAACAATCACATACCCTGCAGGAGTGTCCATTTTTTAGAGAGGTGTATGCTTATGTCAACGAATGGTAAACATAAAATACAGTACGTCACAAGCCAACTAGACTTCACAAGAGCGGCTCCCATAGAAGGACGCATCTAGGTAGAAGGGAATCCCTCTTTCTCTTTTGTTTACACAATTATGCTTTGACTGGTAAATCAGGTGCAAAAATAGTGAAGAGAATTTTTTGTTATTAATTTGGAGCTAGGCACCCCGCTGCCAGCTCTTCTATCAATTGGATGAGCGGATGAAGCCACTAGTCCAGGGTGTGAAAGTCCAATCTACAAGTGAGATAAAGATTCTCTATTTGCGTCCCTATGAGCTAAAACAGGAGCACAAAACATGAGTAATTTTGACAGTTTTAAAGGTAACACATGAGCAATTTACTTTGGAGTGGCGGTTAAATACCACATTTTAGGTAGGTATGGTGGACACATTTGGCAAACTTTGGTTTTTGGGAGTCGGATGCACGAGTAGAGCTCATACTCAGTACAAGTGGAGGCTAGCAAAAGACTGGGAGCGACAAATCAAGAGAGCATAAGAGCCATAATCATGCATAGCGACATAAACATCATTAATCAAAGCATAAGTGGTACCATAAGTTCAAAAAATAAATGATCATAGAAACTATAAGTGACTGGTTCATAGTCATAAACATGGTGTGAGCATGTGCCAAGTCAACCAAATAAAACATTCAAAGGAGAACACCACAAATTTATGCTTCAATATGACAAGAACAACTCATCATTCTTTCAATGGCACATTAAACACTCTCAGGTATTTGAGACTAATCATGCTACTAAATAACCACTAGGATTTAGAATTAAAATAACATCTAGCATGATACCAAAAAGTCTAGCCACAGTCTATACAAGATTCTACTTGCACCGTTATATATTCTACTACAAGCAACAGTTTCTTTTCCCAACAAGCACCATACAAAATATGTTTTAACAAAAACTCTCTAAATGATACAGAAAGCAAACATGAGAGTATTCACACAACACTACTATAACTAACAGCTCTGAATAAGAGATGCAAAGAAAACAAGAGCTAAACAGAAAATTTTGCAGCAGCTAGAAGAAAAACTAAGAATACGAGCATAACAAGTATTCAAACGAAAAAGCGGAGCGTATCTCTCTCCCAAACAAGGAATTCTAGGGTCCAATTATATTATTTCAGCAAGGAAAACAAAAGAAAACAACAGAAAAACAAACAGATGCTATAAGCAAACTTCATACGATGTGACCGAATAAAAATATAGTTTCACTAGAAATGACCTGATAGATTGTTGATGAAGAAGGGCCTGCCTTGGGCATCCCCAAGCTTAGATGCTTGAGTCTTCTTAGAATTTTCTGGAACAAACCACGGTGGCATCCCCAAGCTTTTACCTTGCAATATTCTTGTTCACATATATCACCCTCTTCTCTTGACCCTTGAAAACTTCCATCACACCACACTCAAAGAGTAATTCGCATTAGAGGGTTAGTGAAACAATAAAAAATCCATAAGTTCTGTATGGGAACAAGTGATATTGATACTTTTTAATATTATCTATAGCCACTGATGTTTCGTGAAGCAAAGAAATCCACTCGACATCGTAAAAGAGCAAATGCAAGAAAAATGGCAGAATCTGTCAAAACCAGAACAGTCTGTAAACACGAATTTTTTCGGGGCACTTACATTGCTCAGATCGAAAAACTTAAAGAATGAAAAAGTTGCGTAATTAGCTGCGGAATAAGCACAAAACATTTCAGGTCATTCTTATTTTCCTGTGAATTATACTATTTTTTACCGTGGACATCAGAAATCTGTTTCCTGCGCAGAAATCCAAAACCAACTCCAATTCTCGCCAGAAACCTTACTTGGCACAACTAAAACATGAAAATAAAGGTACAAAGGAGTTGCTACAGAATTAAACAACCCCTTGACTCAAAGAAAACAGAGAAAAACAAATCAAAAATAAAACCATTGGTTATCTCACAAGAAGTGCTTTTCTTTAACGCCTTTTAGCTAGGCCGAGAAAACTGGAATCAAGTGTTTTCAAGTGAAGAAGCATCCAAATGGTAATTTGTTCGAATAATAGAATCAAAAGGAAACTTCATTATATTTCTAGGGAAGTGTTCCATACCTTTCTTGAGTGGTAATTGAAATTTAATATTCCCCTCTTTCATATCAATAACAGCACCAATAGTTCTAAGAAAAGGTCTTCCCAAAACAATTGGAAAAGAAGCATTGCATTCAATATTCAAGACAACAAATTCAACGGGGGAAAGATTATTATTAACCATGATAAGAACATCATCAACACTCCCCAATGGTTTCTTTCTAACAGTATCAATAAGACGAACATCCAAATAGCAGGGTTCCAAAGGTGGTAAATCAAGAATATCATAGAGTTTCTTGGGCATAACAGAGATACTAGCACCAAGATCACATAGAGAATTGCAATCAAAATAATTCACTTTGATTTTAATAATGGGTTCCTATCCACCATCTAGATTCCTAGGGATAGAGGCTTCACATCTTAATTCATCCTCTCTAATTTGCATGAGAGCATTTGTAATATGTTTTGTGAAGGCCATATTCATAGTACTAGCATTAGGAAAACTAGCGAGCTTTTGTAAGAACTTAATCACTTCAGTTATGTTGCAATCATCAAAATCAAGATCATTTTTATCAAAGATAATGGGACCATTGTCTCCCATGTTTCTAAAAATTTCAGCACTTTTATCAGGAACATTTTTAGCAGTTTCAGGCAGTTTTGCATTTTTAATAGCAGAAGTGGGAGTATTTACAACACCAATTACATTACCATTGATAGTAGACGGTTTACTAGTGTGAGAGGCTTCAGTTTTACTAGTGGTGGTAATGGTGCAAACATTGACTATATTATTCTTTCTAGCTATTTCATGTTCTCTTTCCCATCTAGCATGCAGTTCAGCCAAGATCCTAACATTATCATCAATTCGAATTTGGATAGCATTTGTAGCAGTAAAAGGATTCTCATCTATTGTTTCAGTTTTAGCGGTCATTCTATTAATCAAAGAATATTAAGCTCCATACATGGATGAAATAGAAGTTTCAGCATGAGCAATTTTAACTTGCAACCCAGATATTTCTCTATTTAAACTCTCAAGTTGATAGCTAATATTTCTTAGCATAACAGATTGTTCCTCCATGGTTTTAGTAAATAATTTATTTTGCTCATCTTGTTTTTTGCATAAAGTCTTTAGTGTCTCTTTCAACTTCTGAAATTCTTTGATTAGACATTCACGTTCTATTATTACCACTATTAAAAGGATATGGCCTATAATTGTTGCTACCAAAATTATTCCTATAAGCATTGGTGTTGAAATTATTATTTTTAATGAAGTTCAAATCAACATGCTCTTCTTGAGAAACCAAAGAGGCTAAAGGAACATTATTTGGATCAATAGGAGCATGGTCATTCACAAGCATAGACATAATAGCATCAAGTCTATCACTCAAAGAGGAGGTTTCTTCAACAGAATTTACCTTCTTACCAGTTGTTGCTCTCTCAGCGTGCCATTCAGAATAATTTACCATCATTTCATCAAGAAGCTTTGTTGCTTCCCCCAAGATAATGGACATAAAGGTTCCTCCAGCAGCTGAATCCAGAAGGTTTCTTGAAGAAAAATTCAGACCTGCATAAAAGGTTTGGATGATCATCCAAGTAGCCCGTCCATGAGTGGGACAATTCTTTACTAAATATTTCTATCTTTCCCAAGCTTTAGCAACATGCTCATTATCAAGTTGCTTAAAATTCATAATGCTACTTCTTAAAGATATAATCTTAGCAGGAGGATAATATTTTCCAATGAAAGCATCTTTACACTTAGTCCAAGAATCAATACTATTTCTAGGAAAAGATAGCAACCATTCTTTAGCTCTTACTCTCAAAGAGAAAGGAAACAATTTCAGTTTAATAATATCTCCATCTCCATCTCCATATTTATATTTTTGCATCTCACATAGTTCAACAAAATTATTAAGATGGGCAGCAGCATCATCAGTAATAACACTAGAAAATTACTCTCTCATAACAAGGTTTAACAGGGCAGGCTTTATCTCATAAAAATCAGCAGTAGGAGCAGGTGGAGCAATAGGTGTGCTAATTAAATCATTTTTGTTGGTGCTAGTAAAGTCACACAACTTAGTGTTCTCAGGAGTAGTCATTTTAACAAGACTAAAAACAGGAATAAAACTACAGCTAGAATAAGAACTTTTTTTTGTTTTTATTTATAAAGAGAAGCAAACAAGACAAAACAAAATAAAATAAGCAAAAATAAAACAAAGTAAAGAGATTGGAAGTGAGAGACTCCCCTTGCAAAAATTCTCTTCCTCCCCGGCAACGACGCCAGAAAATTTGTTGATGGCGTGTAGTTGACGGGAGACTTCTTCCTGATGATGACTTTGAAATCCCCGGCAACGGCGCCAGAAAATGCTTGATGGAGTGTGGACACACGCTCGTTGGGAAACCCCAAGAGGAAGGTATGATGAGCACATCAACAGTTTTCCCTCAGAAAGAAATCAAGATTTAATCGACCAGTAGGAGGAAGGAGTAACTTCAGAAGGTTGATGCAGCTGAGATGGCGGGGTGCACTACCAGTTTAGCAGCAACGTGGAACCTACACAACACAATCAAATCACTTTGACCCAACGAAGCAGTGAGGTTGTCAATCTCACCGGTTTTGCTGAACACAAAGAGTTTAAACATATGGTGTGGAAAACAATATGAGAATAGTATGAAAGCAGCGGAAGCAGCGTGAAAGCAGTGGAAACAGTATGTGTATTATCATAATAAGAAAATGGACCGGGGTCCATAGTTCACTAGTGGTGTCTCTCCGTGAAAATAAATAGCATGTGTGGTGAACAAATTACAGCTGGGCAATTGACAGAAATGAAGGCTGCACTTTAGTGCATATGCAAGACATAAAGATTACTATGTGATTCATGCGGGCATTACAACAAAATGCATAGACCGTCATCCAACTGCATCTATGACTAATAATCCACCCTACGAATATCATTCGAACAAACGTTGGGTATTAATTTGCAAGCAACAGATTATCGCAGTAAGCAAAGTGTGTAATGTAAATAATGTAAACTAAGTAAACACCATTGTTTTCTCCCTAATGGCAACATCACATCCTCCATTTGTCATGTTTCTGTCGCTCGAGCACATATTAAAAGGAGGCATGAACCCACTATCGAGCATAAATACTGCCTCTTGGAGTTACTAGCATCTACTTGGCCAGAGCATCTACTAATAACGGAGAGCATGCACGATCATAAATAACATATGGATGAAGATAACATGATAGATTGATAATCAGAAGACATATCATTCAACAATCATCATATCCCAGCAAACACAACATGTAGCATTACATAAAGATGATCTCGATCATGTAGGGAAGCTCACAAGATCTAAACATGAGGTACAAAGTGGAGAAGATAACCATCTAGCTACTGCTATGGACCCGTAGTCCAGGGATGATCTACTCACGCATCACTTTGGAGGAGGACATGGTGGTGTAGACCCCTCCGGTGATGAATTCCTCTCTCGACAGGGTGCCGGGGAGAGCTGTAGAACCCTCCTGAACTCGGGGTGACGATGACGGCGGTCTCGGGTGTTTCTAGGGACGAAGTGGTATATTTCTAGGGTTGATATGTCGGGGGGGGGTATAAATAGGCGAAAGGGCGATGGCGGTGGACGCCCGAGGGGCCCACACCACTATGGTGTGGCCCCCTCCGGGCCTCTTCGGGACTCCGTGGAACCTTAGGGAATTCTAAGACTTTTGGGCTTCAAATTTTGAAATTCTGAGCATATTTCCAGAACAACTTCTCTGAAACTAAAAATAGCAGAAAACATGGAACTGGCTCTGTGGACTCTTGTCTATAGGTTAGTCCGGAAAATCAATAAAAATGACATAAAGTGTATAGAAAACGTGTAGGAAACAACATGAAAACAATATGGAACATCTGAAATCAAGGATACATTTATGACGTACCAATGGAGAAGTTCAAGTAGTTGGACAAGGATGGACCGAAGAATCTCAAGACCGTTTTCAAGAAGCAAAATTTGGCTAAGGAAACATTAGTTGTGGTACACATGGGCTTTATCACATGGTGCCAATCTTGGAAAATAAAACTATTTACAAGTGTTAGGAGAAAACTAGCTTTCTGCAAATATCCAAACTCCATCAAGCCAAATATGCATATAGTTTAGACTTGCCATTTTATATCCACCATAGTTTCATTTGCCAGTACAATAAATTGTACTGACCTCCTTCGGGGGTTGCATATTCCAACGTGCAGGTATTTCTTATGAAGATTGAGAAGTGCTTGGACTCGAGTCTACACCCAACATGTACTTCCTGTGGCGCATTCTTGAAGATGGAGGCTCATTGCTACTTTATTTCTATTGTTTAGAACTCTGAGTTTTGCTAGCCTTCAAGGCTATGCACTTTGTAATAAAGCTTTACTTGGCTATTCTGGATCTTGATGTAATAATTTTTATACTTCTGCAGTGATACTTTAAATTTTGTACTCTGGTGCTAGCATTAATCCAGGGACTAGCACTTAACACAAGTGTTCTACCTTTATTAAAAGGTGGGGAGGTACAAAATGGTATAAGAGCAAAGTGTTGCATGTAGGTTTGAGCCCTTAGGTTTGGAAAAACCCTTTTTGATCAAGTTATTAACTCCTTTGAGTATTTTTTGGATCCTAGAGGCATAGTAAGATGAAGCGGACTGGACGAACATTACATGTCCACGTACATGAGACCAATTCCCTGATTGGCTAGCGGGTGTCAATATCTCTCACTATAGTGAATATCCAAATTTCAACAAGTTGTTAATGATCATTTGATCACCATAGAAGAAGACTTAATATTTTCTAAGTACTTTTACTCGCCTCGTATCTAGTACCTATTTACCTTATGCTTTTACGACTTATGTTTTCCCCTACGCTTCCAACTTAAAGATGATGGAACTTCAACTTCACCACCACCGAGGACTTCAAGGACCCTAGGATTTAATATCTATTCTAAACAAACTTAGTTAAAAGACTATAATTTTCTCCTCGTACATCTACCTATGATGCATCTTCTAATGTCTTATCTCATTTATAGCTGACCAACCTATTTGATTTAATCAAGAAGGGCCCCGTGATGACCATGACTCTGGATAGTGAGACTGATTTCCCAAAGGCATTGAAGAACCTCATGCTAAGCTTAGGATTTGGAGGTGCAGCAATGTACAAAGGTTTTCCTTTCATGGAAGATGGCCAAGAGTATTGGTGAGTGCGACTTCACCTATACAGACCAAGGAGTATGACCACAAGACTGAAGGGAACTGTATCTTTACAAACCGCTGCATGTGCTGCATGGTAAAGCTATTAAAGAACTTGGAGAAAGACTGACGTGGAAACTTCATCACGCTCAGAAGGGTCTCAAGGAAGATGAAGAAGATATTGACACTCTTGAAAAGGACATAACAATGTATAAAACATGGAGATCATTGTGAAGACGGAGTATTGAACCATTCCAGTAGTTGGACCACCATGACAAAATCCGTTAGCTAGAGTTTTCGTTTGAGTATTGACCTATCAACTTGTGATATGGCAATGTTAGAGTGTTTCGGTTTGCAACTATGTGGTTTTGCTTGAGTTTACACAAAAGAAATAAGCCCCAATTTCGAAATTGGGTTAAGGAGGAATAGTTTGAAGTTGTTATTTTCTTTCTTGTTTGACTTGTTGTATTGTGCATGGGTAGAATTTTTTTATTTTTATAGATCTGTCTATGTTATATTTATCTATGCTTAAAACCCCCACAGATGCCTCTTCGTCGTGACCCCAACAACAACAAGAACAAAAAAATGATGGTGTGCTGCAGATGCTCACTGCCCAAGCCCAACTCCTGCAGATCATGACCCAGTTTGTTGCAGCAATGAAAAACAACAATAACAATCCGCCACCACCACCACCGCCCCCAGTGGACCGACTTACTAGATTTATAAGTCTTAGGCCTAACAGGTTCTCCTCAACTACTGATCCTATGGAGGCAGATGACTGGCTCCACTCTATCAACAAGACTTATTAACCTGTGAGTGTACTGATACGGAGAAGGTGAGATTCACACCACATCTGCTAGGAGGACCTGCTGTAATGTGGTGGGAGACTTACCAAGTGACTCATCCACTTGAAGGCATGACTTGGGATGATTTCAAGGACAGTTTTTGCAATGCACATATCTCCTCAGAGATAATGAACCTCCAGAAGGATGAGTTCTGCACTCGAAAGCAGGGAGGTAGAACTCTAAAGGAGTAGATGGATGAATTCTACTCTTTGTCAAGGTATGCACCAGAGGACATAAACACTGATTCCAAGAGGAAGGAAAATTTCTTAGTGGATTCAAAGGGGAGCTGAAGATACATTTTTCTGTAGGATATGCCCCAAATTATCAAGCTCTGTTAGATCAATCCATTACCTTAG
Organism: Alopecurus myosuroides; assembly: GCA_028641055.1. Taxonomy (NCBI): domain Eukaryota; kingdom Viridiplantae; phylum Streptophyta; class Magnoliopsida; order Poales; family Poaceae; genus Alopecurus; species Alopecurus myosuroides. Next base: position 262,824,694 of record CM054061.1, on the reverse strand, counting down.
ACAACAACATGACGAAGGATGAAAACAGGAAGAGGAAGTACAATGATGTAAAATACCACTCCGGGTCTTCATATAAGAAGCACACATCCAGTGGAGGACAAAATTCTCACAAACGTGAGAGCCATCACAATGGTGGGAATGGACACAATCAAAATGATTATAATCGCATTTAAGCACTTAGGGGAACCAATGATAACAAGAATGTTCACCCAAATGGCAATGGACAACGCAACCACAACCACGAGGTGAAGAGGGATCTTAGTCAGGTGATGTGTTTCAAGTGCAGAGACAAGAAAAATTATGCAACTGATTCCCCAGGAAAGAACAGCGCAGAAGATGCCAAGCCCAATCCATTCAAGAAGGGGCATATGAATCATATCAAAATGGAGTTTGTGGATGGTAAGTCCTAACTCAGTTTCTTCCATCACATGTTCCATGACCCCAATTGCCTGCTGGAAAGATAGAAATCACAATTCAATAACTCAGGGAATTTGAAATACCCAAAACAGAAGATTAGTACTGCCACAAGCCTTTTCTTTTAAGGGGTGGCCCACCTGATACCCAAATTCTAACCTATTTGCTAACCTTCTCGAATCTCGGGACGAGATTTCTTTTAAGGGTGGTAGTCTGTAAAATCCCAGTTTTTTGAAAAATTTAAAACCATCATGCATACATGAGCATCATAGCATCTCTGCATTTTGATTGCATAAAATTTGGTTTTTAATTTGCTAAACATAAAATTTGGGTGTTAATACCTATTAATCAGTATTTTGAGTTTAAATCATTTTTCAAAAAATAAGTATTTTATTTTTGGGCAATAATAGTACCAAAATGTTCCATATTTATTAAGCTATTCAAAACATATTTTTTCAATTTTTTCTAAAATGCCTTTTTACTTAAATTGGTATGAATTTGAATCAATTGATTTAAAAATAGAAAATAAAAATAATTCAAAAAAAAAATGCAGGCCTGGCCAGCACTAGGACCCAACCCACTCTTTCCCTTACCCATCTCTCTCTTTCTCTCTCTCCGTGCAGCCACAGAGCAGGCCAGTCCAGCCTAGCACGAGGTCGCCAGAAGCCCGCCTTCCCCCTCTCTCTCACTGCCACGGGCCCCATCCGCCTTTTCCAACCCTGGAACCGGGTCCATGCCCAGTACATATTCGACAAAAAGACAGATGACATTCCCGGCCGAATCTCATGCAAACTCTTAGATTTGTTTGCCCCTCCGCCACGAAATCAACCCCATATATACCCCCGAACCACGTGCCTCTCTTTTCCGCAAGTTCCAGAAAAATTAGCCACCCCACGAGTTCGATTCGATCTCGAAGTCCACCGTCGCCATTGTGGGCTGTCCCAACTCTACTCCCCTCCAATATTTTCTATTCTTCAAACTGCACCACCCTGGCTTGTTTTGTCTCCATTTGGTGAGCTAGAACGAGCATGCTGGAGTCCGCGGGAGCCACCTGCACGCCGTCGCCGTTCGAAGCACCGGGAGCTGCCGCAAAGGACGCCATCGTCACCACCATCCGCTGTCGCATCTCGTAGACAACTCCTCCAGGCCAGGGCCCCACTGCATCAATGCTGCCATCCACCACCGAGCCGCACAGTGCCACCGTCGAGCTTCTCCAGTGAGTCAGCCACCATCGCTCCCTTGCGAGTAGTTTCGGACCATCCGATTTGAATCTACGACCGAGATTAGATCTATTAGCCAAAGCGGTACTTTCAATCATGCACGTCCATCTCCACTTAGATCCAATGGCCCACGTGCACGATCCGCATAAAAAACCCCAGCCAATCACAACGCGCCATCCACACCCCCCATGGATCGAGCCTTTTCTTTTAAAAACAGAATTGAATTAAAACTTCAAAATTGTATAACCTAAGTTCTATAACCCCAAATTTGATGATTTTGTACCTTTTTGAAATCAGCACAATGTGTTGAACACTTTAAAGCAGTACAAATTTATTTTTGTATATCGTGCACACACATGTTATTTATAGATCTTTGTAAACACCAAATTAGGAATGACTTTAGTTTTAAAACACCTTTTTAGGTAATTCAAATTGCTATGGTTTTGTTTTGACATACTCTATCCATCTGAATCAAAAGAAACTTTTAATATGCAGCTTTGTAACAGAAACTTTAGTAATGCTCTTATTAGCCTATTTTAAATCCCTATTATTTTCTAAAATAACAATTTGATGCTTAACTTGTTTTCCATTCATGATATACATGTTATTAACATCAGAAAACAACATTGTTAGTAATTATTTCTTATAGTAATTTTTTGTGCATTAATTGCATCTTGCATATCATGTATATATATTTTTGGTTTGGTATTTTGTATTTTTTTTTGTTTTGTATGTTTATTCTTTGCAAGTTTTTCTTGTGTTAGATTGTGAAGAAGAGCAAGGCTACCCTTGTTGCTGTTATTCTTGTTGTGATAGTTCATCCTATTGCCAAGTCAAGTGACACCATCAAATCATCCATTATTTTCTATATGCATTGATACAGTTTTAGTAGTGTGTATGATTGTCGGTCCCCTGGATACCAGGGTATCCTGGCCCGTCTGCTGCTGCCCGCCCCAACAGGCACCTCTAGAAGGTAACCAACTGACCGGGTCCTTGGAAGGGTCTGACGTTTGTTTCTCAGGTTCCCAAGGGCCCCTAACGGTGAGGCTTGGCGCACCCTCCTTTCTGGAGGAGCTCTACCCCGCCACTTTGCTCCTCTCGAACGGACTCACCCGCCAGAAGGGAGACAAGGCATGCGCCGCTGACTCCTGTGCTTTTGTGCGCTGACAAAGGCTGCATAGAGGCGCAGGGGCGCTTTGTCCACAGTTGCCATTCCGGTGTATAAAGACCATGGGACAACGGCTAGGGCAGAAGGAGCTGCCCCAGGAGTTCCACTTCGGTGCAAGAGGACCGAGTCCTTTCTACAAGACGATTGCGGCGTCACCAGGCTACCCCACTGTGACGCCATAGAAGGTGGAGTTGTCCCCCAACGACCAGGACCACGTAGGAGGCGCATAAGTATGGGACGCTCCTCCCTTTGGCACTTTGCGGTAACCCTTTTCCGCCAAATGAGTGGTAAGGAGGTCCAAACGCCAGTATAAGAAGGGCACCATCGGCCCTTGGACAAAGAGAGCTCGAACCATCGTAGAGCCCAAGTAGTCTATTCCGAGCACAATCTCGCATTTGAACTGTAATCACCGCAGTGCAATTCATCAGACACGCTGATATGGGGTGGCCCAATCTTCTCAATGAGCTTCTCTCTCTCTCTTTTTGTATTTTCTGATATATGTGGATAACTAGTGCTACACTGAGACCTCTCACTTGGATGACCCTTGTTGCCAATGCAACAACAATCAAGCCCTTTGGATATTCTCAACTACACACTCTTGCACAAGCAATCAATGATCACAAGTGGTCCTGTATCCCCCTAATTCCCAATGGAATAGCAAGATATCACACAAACTTTGACTTGGTAATACTTCAAGATGAATGCTTAGCAGCAATACAATCTCAAGGCTAGGGTTTCTGTTGTCTCAATTGTTCTCCCCTAATCCACACGCAGGTGGAGGACATATATAGGTGGAGGGGTGCGGCCACAAGGGGGCCTTGCACAAGCAACCCTCTCCCTACTAGGACTAGGACTCCTACTAGGACTAGGAGTCCAATTAGAACTCAAAGAGAGATACAAACCGACCCAAATAAGTGGGATGCGGCCACAATTGGTATACAAACCAAACCTACTACTATTAGGACTCATTATGGCGCATAGATGTCCTTTGTGGGCGCCCTCCTCTTGCTTGTCCATCAATGAGTGTGGAAATAACATATTGGCAATGTTTTCCACACTAAGTGCATTTGACTTGGTGGAGGCACCTATCCCCATGTCTTGATGAATAACAATTGTTTTATTGGAATAACAATTGTTATGAATTGTTTTCACCATCTTGCTTTATTGTTTTCACCAATGTGATCTTGTTTCACCATCTTGAATGTTTGTTTTCACCATGGTCATGTGGTCTTCTATCCACTATCCATTCATGCTTGTGATAACATAATCCTTAGGCATATCCCTATCATCCTCCCTTTCTTCAATACAAGACGTCCTCGGCTTGTGATAATCTCAAAGTGGAAGAAACAAAAAAAACAAAGTGTATGCACAATATATGTATCTATAATGGCATTCATTAGTGGTTAGTAAAACAAAATATTGTGCATATGTCATATGATCACAAAATTTGTATGAAAACAACACATAATAGTCATAGCAATCATAATTGCAAATATAAGTGAAGCTTGTTTTAATGGCACATGTATCCAACCAATATTGTGGTAAACTAAAAATATGTGTGCAATCATGCCCATATGTAGGATTAAATTCATCTACCCAAGGTAACATATTATGTAATTCGGCCACATTATCATAGGTTATACATATGTGATGTACCATGAAAATTTTACTCAAGTTATAATCAGCAATCAAATTAATTTTAAAGCTAGTATCATATGTGCTAGAATTAACATAATCAATTTTATTCATAGCACATTGCACATCAATTGGTTCTTTTAACATGATATACTAGACAATATCACTAGATGGTATCTTAGCAAGTACTTCTTTATGTGTAATAAAAACCACATTGTTAAATTTCGAATTCATCATGTTATGATATGGTTGTAAACTATCACATAATTCAATACTTGTTTTGTCCAAACCGAAATCAATACCTTTCTCAATACTAACCTCCTCATGTGTAGTAGGTATGATCTCATCAATAGCTTGTGAATTTGAAGGTTGTAGCTCCCTTTCTTCAAAAATAACCTTCATATCACAAGCAAGAACACTAGTACCCGTGGCATAATCCTCCAATATATGTGATGTTTGTGATGTTTCTTTGTGCTCCCTTTCTTCAATAGCAACCTGTACACAAGAAACAACACTAGGAAGAGAAATTATGTCATTAGTTAAAAGGATCTTTCCACTCGGCCTAGACTTGTCTTCCTCCATAGATTTGGTTTTTTCACTCTCCTTCTCTAGATTCACCTCTATTTTCTGTCTTGATTCATTCACAATCTCTTGTGGTGTCATAGGCCTCAAAATAATATCCTTATTATTCCAATTCAAGTGATATGTGTTTGCTCTTCCCATATTTGTAACCTTCTTGTCAAATTGCCGAGGTCTTCCAAATAATAAGTGACAAACTGTCATGGGAACCACATCACACTCAATTGTATCTTTGTATGGTCCAATTTGAAAATCCACTCTCACCATATGGCATACCTTGATTTCTTCCTTGTTACTTAACCATTGAATATAATATGGATGTGGGTGTGGATTGTAATTCAACCTTAGCTTTGCACATAACTCCTTGCTTGCTAGATTTCTACAACTTCCTCCATCAATAATCACCTTGCAAGCCATATTAGGTCCAACAATTGCCTTGGTTTGAAATAAATTGCATCTTTGGCTCTCATCATTGCTAGGAATAACACTCAAAGCCTTGGTGCAAACAATGGTTGGATAATTTGTAGCATAAGCATTAAGTGGACCATCATCATCATCATCATCATCATCATCATCATATGTATCCTCTCCATTAGGATTAGCATCATCTCCACTCTCATACTCATCATTAGCATTGATCACCATAATTTTCTTGTTAGGACAATCTCTCTTGAAGTGCCCTCTTCCTCCACAAGTATGGCATGTCATGTCTCTATGTCTAGCTGTTGATTGAGTAGAACCACTTCCACTAGCTGCTGGTTGTGGTGTTTTCTTTGTATTAGTGATGCTTGTCTCGGGTTTGGATGGTGTACTAGCTGTTGGTTGTGCAATTAGAGGTGTTGGAGGTGAAAAAGAAGAAGATCTTGATGGAAAAATTCTCCTTGTAGCCATAGTTACCTCCTCGGCCAACCTCTTTTCTGCCTCCCTTGATTGATGCAACAGTTCTGTCATATTGCTATATTGAACATGCCTCACAATGTATCTAATTTGAAATTTCAATCCTGAAAGAAATCTTTGCATTGTTTGCTCATGTGCTTCAACAACCCGAGCTCTTTGTAGTACTAATTCCATCTCCTTGTAATATTGATCCACTGAATTTGTTCCTTGCTTCAAATTTTGCAATTTATCATAGAGAGTCCTCAAATAATTTGTTGGAACAAACCTTGCTGTCATTAGTTGTTTCATCTCATCCCAAGTAGTAATTTCTGGTTGATTTTGTGTTTCCCTCAATCTTATGATGCCATCCCACCACAAGAGAGCATAACCATCAAATCCAGAAGATGCTAGCTTGATTTTCCTCTCATCAGTGTAATTATGCAATCTCCATAGCTTTTCTATCTTCAATTCCCACATCAAGAACTCCTCAACATCATCATTATCACATGTGACAGTAGGCACAAAGAATTTTGGTTTCCCAAGGCCATCCTCCTCTCTATTATCATCAACCAATGGCACCCTTCTAGGTGGAAAATTGCCACGGCCTCCATATGCAATGGCTCGGCCATCTTCATGATTACCACCAAGATTAGCCCTTTGTAATTGTGTGGAGATATTTGCAACTTCCCTTGTGAGATTAGTCATGGCTTCTTGAAGAACACGAATTGAATTAGCAGCCTCATTTTGTTTCTCAATAACCACTGTCAAATCCTTCCTTAGGACATCATCATATTCTTCTATTTTCTTTTCAACTCTTTGCTCAATCCGATCAGCAACTCCTCCTCTAAAGAGATTAAAATCTGCCCATGTACATGTATCATCAGCAGTCTTTGTTTTGGGCATCAAATCAGCTTCCTCCTTGTCACCCTGCACAGAAGCTTCACTAGCAAAACTCATGATTAATAGGTTAGTGAAACAAATAATCAATGGGTTGTGGTGCCTCTCAAACTCACTCAAACCAGCAAAGAAAGGTTCACTTACTGTTCCAAAGTGAATAAGGATCAACTTACCAACAAGTACCAATGAAAACTGTGTCAAGTGTGAGAAGAGAATACCCAGGCTCTCAAGTGTCACAATGCAAAACAAGGTATTTGGTGGGGCTTGGTTGGGATTCCTAACAACACCAAAATAACAACTCCAATGCACTGCTCAATGTGATAAAAACTACTAAAGAAAACACACTCACACTTGGAGACAATTGTGGCTTAGCAAATATATGGTAGAGATTTTGCAAGCACTAGAAAGACACTAGAAAATACTCAATGAAATAGGCACAAGAATTGCTCAAGATGTCCACAAAATTTCCAATATGAAATAGCTTCCACTAGTGATAAGTAGCTCGGCCTCTTTTGCTTTTTCTTTCTTTCTATTTTTTTATACTTTTTCCTTTTTCTCTATTTTTTTTGATTTTTTCAATGGCCTTTGAATCAACTAGGAGCAACAATGTAAATGGAAAACAAAAAGTGGACAGAAAGTTGATCAAATGAGCAGCCTGTTAGAGCAATTAAACAGCTAGTCTTTGGGTTTTGGGAACCTAATATTTGCTGTAGAAAGGCTGTAGCTATGGCTTATCAAAGATCAGAACGAAATCCTAGAGAAAACAGGAAGAAAACAAAACAAAAACTAAGAAAATTGGACAAGAATTGAGCTCACGGCAGCACTTTGCAGCTCACGGCAGAGAAAACGGCTGTTTTGTCCCGTACGGTAGCGATTTGGGCCAAAAAGGTGCTCACGGCAGGGCTCCTCACGGCAGCGCGCGGGTGAGTACGGTGGTGTGTTGTGTAACGGTGCGGGCGAGGGATTTTGTAAGCGCGCGCTAGGGAATCCGAGTGCGGCTAGGTGGTGCGGTGGGGTGGCGGCAGCGGCGGCAGCGAATTTGCGCGGAATCCGACCCACGGCAGGAGTTCGGGTGCGAGTAGGAGTGAACCACAGCAGCGTTTTTTGGCAATTTCTGTACCGCGGCAGCAACAGATTGCAATCCGACAATGGCTAGGCACCCGTGGGTATATGGAAGAGATAATTTTCGAGCACCACCAAGATCAACCCGAGAACAAAATCAACTTACTAAAAGAAAGCTGTAGGTCTTGAATCTCGAGAGAAAACACACGATAAGCACTATATTTTTGTGGGAATTTTTCGGTATAGATGAAAACAGAAAAACTAGATGAACCCTAATAGATGAAAACCTAAAAAACAGAAAAACAGGAACGCAAATCAACAAAAAGCAGCAACTAGGTAGATACAAATTGGTGTTGATCTAGGCTCTGGCAATGATCTAAACAACTATTTTTGTGTGGCTTTTTCTGGATAGGAATAAAAACAACTAAAACTAGGGATAACTTTGCTCACCGAGTAAACCTGGAGAATCTGATACCAAGATGATATGGGGTGGCCCAATCTTCTCAATGAGCTTCTCTCTCTCTTTTTGTATTTTCTGATATATGTGTATAACTAGTGCTACACTGAGACCTCTCACTTGGATGACCCTTGTTGCCAATGCAACAACAATCAAGCCCTTTGGATATTCTCAACTACACACTCTTGCACAAGCAATCAATGATCACAAGTGGTCCTGTATCCCCCTAATTCCCAATGGAATAGCAAGATATCACGCAAACTTTGACTTGGTAATACTTCAAGATGAATTCTTAGCAGCAATACAATCTCAAGGCTAGGGTTTCTGTTGTCTCAATTGTTCTCCCCTAATCCACACGCAGGTGGAGGACATATATAGGTGGAGGGGTGCGGCCACAAGGGGGCCTTGCGCAAGCAACCCTCTCCCTACTAGGACTAGGACTCCTACTAGGACTAGGAGTCCAATTAGAACTCAAAGAGAGATACAAACCGACCCAAATAAGTGGGATGCGGCCATAATTGGTATACAAACCAAACCTACTACTATTAGGACTCATTATGGCGCATAGATGTCCTTTGTGGGCGCCCTCCTCTTGCTTGTCCATCAATGAGTGTAGAAATAACATATTGGCAATGTTTTCCACACTAAGTGCATTTGACTTGGTGGAGGCACCTATCCCCATGTCTTGATGAATAACAATTGTTTTATTGGAATAACAATTGTTATGAATTGTTTTCACCATCTTGCTTTATTGTTTTCACCAATGTGATCTTGTTTCACCATCTTGAATGTTTGTTTTCACCATGGTCATGTGGTCTTCTATCCACTCTCCATTCATGCTTGTGATAGCATAATCCTTAGGCATATCCCTATCACAAGCAGGAGTAGGGTTTTACACCACACTGGTGGCCTGAACCTGGGTAAATTCTCTGTATCTCCATTGTTGTCGTGTTCAAGCTTCCCTTTCGAAGCCTCCTCTGGAAGTGAAGGAAGTGTGTTTATTCCCCAGTGTTCGAACCTCTGAGAGCTATCCTGTCTAGGATAGACGAGCTCTCTCCGACATTTGGCGCGCCAGGTAAGGAGCTAAGGCGCCCCTTCGTTTCTTCATCGCCATGGCACCCGCCACTCGGACCAGCCCGTGTCTCACACGATCCGAGCGCGCTTGCCGCCGAGGGCATGTCAAGCTAACCGGCAACGACAACGACGCGTCACAGCGCAACACCACTGGCGTGGAGGGCAAACACGGCGCCGAGGAAGAAGCTTCCTCCCACACACCGCAGCGAGACGCGCCTACGTCTCAGCATCCGCCCCCACCGCCGTCAGGAACGCAGGGGCGCCTGGATCAACGTACTCCCGCAGCAGCTCTGCTGCTGGTCCCGGAGCTCCTTACGCACCCTCTCACACCTGAAGGACACGCCGCATGGCTCTCCCGACTCTAGGAGCTCGCCACCGTCGCAAACGTCCCCCGTGGGAGCCGGGGGAGGAGACGTCGGTCAACGTAGGAGTGCGGCAGCTCATGACGCGTCGCCCCTTCTCACGGTGTAACCTCGCCGGTGCATGGCGACCCCCGCACCAAGTTCCCTGACAAGGCACCCACCACTAAGGTGCCTGAGAAGAGCAGCAACAACTGTCAGATCCTGCGCACCCCACCGGATGCGCGCGTTCAGATCGAACGCTGCCACGAAAGAGAGCGCCGCACCATCCGCGACCCCGCCAAGGCTGGCCACGCCAACCGCCCGGTGGACCTCGACGCGCGCACGACAGTCTACGTCAGCGGCGCCCTCGCCTTCACCAAGAATTTTCACACGGTCTCCTGGCTGCGGAAGTTCAACCCCACGCTACCATCTCACTACGACGGGACTACCCCTCCCCTCGACATCCTGCAACTCTACTTCCTCAGTGTACGGGCTGCAAAGGGGGATGACAAGTGCATGGCGAACTGCTGCCCATGGCCCTCAAGGGCCCAGCCCTCGTCTGGCTCATGAATCTGCAAGAGGGCTCTATCGGTTCATTCAAGGAGTTGTGCCTCCACTTCGTCGCCAACTTCAAAGGCTCTTACGAGCGCCCCTCTCCTACATTGACCTCCGCGCGCGGCATACAGCAGCGCCCCGGCGAAACACTTCGCTAATACCTACAGCGCTTCAGCCAGATGCGCAACAAGATCGCCCGCAAAGACTACGCAAAAGTCATCTCCACTTTCAGGGAAGGGGTCACCAACGAGCGCATGCTTGAAGAGCTCGGCATCAGGGACGAGCTCACCTCCGCCGTCGAGCTCGTGGACATGGCTGAAAGGTGCGCTAAGGCTGAGGAGGGACGCCTTTTCAGGCACAGCGTGCCTGCCGATGAATCCAAGCCGGTGGCCCCAAGACAAAGACAAAGGCTCGAGGCGACGGTGCGGACGCCAAACGGAAAGCTCCGGCCGTTCTGACTGCCGAGCCAGAACGCAAGCAAGGGTGCAGCAACGTCGCACCCGTGGCAGACAACCACCCTTATTGTGAGTTTCGCCGCATGTACTCACATGCCATAAGGGGCTGCTTCCAGCTGGAGAGGATGTGGGGAGACTGCCTCATGAGGGGTGGATAGGAGGGCTACTCTCGAGGCGACGACTAGCGCAGTCCTGCGCGAGGGAGAGGCCGCGCTGGAGGGAGATGGGAGGAGCGCGGCCCAAACCAGTACAACGGGTACGGCAACTACAACACAAGCGGCTACAAAAACGGCGGCTACCAGCCGCCCATGCAACAGCCACCCCCGCAGCGGCTGCAGCGTCCCAACCCACCCGGCCCTCGGGCGAACGCTGCCACGCAGCAACACGCTGAGGGAAACTAGGGCCAAGGAGACGAACACTGCGTTGGCTACCAGTAACCAACGGGCTACATGGCATGCATTCTTGGTGGAGCACAAACTCCACTCTCCAGTCACCACTTCAAGAAGATCTCGCACGAGATCGCCGATGTCCACTCAGGTACAGCTGCGGCGAAGCTACTCAAGTGGTCGGACCACAAGGTCTCCTTCGACATCAGTGACCACCCCAAGTGCACAAGGACTGTGGGGATCCTGCCCCTGGTCTACACCCCCACCATCAACAACATCACCGTCAACAAGACACTGCTCGACGGGGGTGCAGGCCTCAACGTACGTCATATCGGTGCCTACGTTTGAACGGCTTTAGGTTCCCTACGAGCACCTGGACCCCATGAGGCAGTTTACCGGCGTCACCGACGGCACCACGGTCCCCCTGGGACAGGTGCGCCGCACCGTCACACTCGGCACTCGCCAGAACTACCGCACCGAGACTCTCGACTTCGATGTCGCGTACATTGCCCTCCCCTAGAATGCCATCCATGGGTACCCAGCTCCCGCGACGTTCATGGTCGTGACACACCACGCGTACAACCTCACCAAGCTACCCGGGCCTACTGGCACCATCACCATCCATGGAGAGGTGGAGGAGGCGACACGCTCAGTCCAGCGAGCCTAAAAGGAGGTGGGAATCTCCCACCCGGCCGATGAAGACGACGTGGGACACCTCGATGAGGCTCCCAAGAAGAGGCTGCTTGCTTCGCAAAAGAGCAGCCGCACAGAAGACCTCCCAGAGCGCTGGAGGCTCTGGGTCTGCCACTACTCTCCATGCGAGCGCGCCTCTCTCCTAGGGAGGAGCGCTCACCACATGCTCGTTCCATGCCCCCCCACAAGGCCATGGAGACGCACCCTCGAGGGTACCCCGTGACGCCACGGTAAAAATGAGGCCAGGACCTCTCTCCGTGAGGGTCTCATGGAGCTCTCTCTAGGCGGACCACAAGGCCGCGTGAGCTTCTATCCACACAAGTGAGAGCCTCGCTCAGGGCGGGGCAATCATTTCTTACTCGAGGGCGCCACAAGGCCACTACATCTTCGAGTTGTGCACCTGAACTTGCGCGAGTATCAGCCCAATGACGATGGGATTCCCGTGTGACGATGGGATTCCCGTGTACGCACGGTGACGTCAAGTGCTTTTTGGGGGACCACAAGGTCACGACATCCCCAAGCGTTTTGTAAGAGAATAATGCCTCACCCTAGCAGTAAAATCTTGTTGCTTTCACAAAGCAATCCCATCTGTCCTTGCATGCTGGCATGCCTGCATTTTGCATCCAATAAAGATCATGTGCATTCATTCAAGCTTGCATCCTTCCTCTCTCCAGAGAGGCGCGCGAAGGCCTTTTTCCTCTCGAGAGCATCCCACGAGCGGGGGCTGGAACAGTGTATGTGAGGGGGTTCTACTGCACACAAACACTTCGCCAAGTCCCTCGGCGTTTCTCCTCGTGAGATGCTCACGAAGGAACAACCAAGCGCGCACCTCTCTGGAGACATAAACTGCAGGTAGCGGCGGCAAACTCACTCCAAGGACCAAGTGCGCATCACACAACCCCTCACACGAAGCCCAGAGGGATCCTCCGCAAGGAGCAACTAGGGGATCACCACGAAGGACACAAACAAGGTGTATCGAAGTATACCACCACGGAAAAGATAATTATCACCACAAGGAGGTACCAGTAAACTAAAACGCAACAAAACAAAGTTGCCATCTAGCAAAAGCTTCACCTACTCCCTATTTACATGCATCAGGAAATGAAGACCGCGATCACGCGGAGGAATGATGGCTCTCGGAGTCTTCAGCATCACCATCAGATCCTCCCTCTTCATCAGCATCGGGGGGGGGGGGGGGGGGGTCAACGAATATGGACCCGCCTGCAGACCGAACTTCTCGGTAAAGGAAGTCACTACCTTGAGCACCTGGCTTTAGAGGGACTATCGAAGACGGCGCGGGATAGACGCAGAAAGAGTATCGAAGTCGAAGAGGGGGTCGGCAAGTTGAAGACGAGAGAAGGCGTGAGTAATCGCCACCACAAGGAGCTGATGGTTCTCCTCATTCAAGATCCTGGACCTCCTCCTCGAGCGTAGAGATGAACTGCGAGAAGTAGTTGACGCAGCCGGTGCCGGTGTACTCGAGGGGGAGAGCCGGCGTCTCGATGTGCAGGCGATTAGCGATTGTGTGGGTGCGGCACACCGTCTCAACGAACAATGCCTGAAACTTGGGCTTTAGCTCAAGCGCCTGCTAAGAAGAAGCGCGACGCTCCTCTCCCCCCGCCACAAATGGAGCGATCTGCTCCTGCAGGGCGAGAAGGTCCGCTAGGTGCTTCGCAGACTCCTTGGCCGCCAAGACCTTGGTCTTCCTCTCTTTGTCGCGCCTCCTGTGGACCTTCTCCAATTCATCCTCTTAGCTCGCTCACTTTCTTCTCTAGCTCTTTATTCCGCCTGGTGAACTTGGTTTCCATGTCCTTGTTCTTCCGACCGAACTCCTTCAGGAGTTCATCACGGATGGCAGCACACCCTACCGCGACCTCCTTCCCGATGCCCCGATCGTGATCAGCCCTTGCCCGAGCGAGACAAGCGTTGCTGGTAGCGATTTTATCCTAGGTGCGGGCCTCTATCCGCCGCACCTCTGCCTCGAGGGTGTCGAGGCGCTCACGCTCAAGACTAAGCTCAATCTCAGTGTAGGACATCCTCTCTTCCTGCTTGACGAGGTCGCCCTCGGCCTCGCTGACCGCAGCCTCCTTGGAAGTGAGCCCCTCCTCCTTCTCCCGATGAAGGCGGAACCACTCCTCCACCTCTAAGGAATGCTGGTTCCGCTCCAGGCGGAGCTCCTCCTAGCCGCCTTCCGCAGTAGCCAGGGCAAGTCGGGCCTACTTTAGCACCACGGAAGCAACTTCGTGCTCGCGCTCAACCTCCGCCAAGATCGTGCGCCTCGCTGCGACTGTCGTCTCCTCCTGCGCAAGGCCGGCCGCGACGGCCTCCCGCAGCTGGCCGCCCAAGACCTCAAGACGCTCCAGCTCGGCGGACAGGGCGGCCATCTGAGAAGAGGCCTGGGCGGTGATGATGTCACGGATCTGCCCGAACAGGTCCTCCACGAGGGGAGTCGAGACCAGGGCCCGAGCCAGAGGGCACGTTGGTCAGCTCCAACCACCGATGCTCGGCGGGCTCCATGGCTGCCTCCGGCGTGGCCTCTACATCGAACACGACGGGCGCCGCGCCCGTGCTCGGCGCAGCCTCTACACCAACCTCAGCTCCGCCTGGCCTCAGCGAGGTGGCAGCGTCCTTATCGCCGCAAGGGGATGGAGGTAGCACCAAGGCCTCCTCCACAAGAACCTCCGGGAGTACCTCGGCCGAAGACACGGCCACAAGGACCTCGGCCGCAGTCTCCTCCACCAAGGGAGGATCCACCTGAGGAACAACAATGGCGCCAGGAAGCAACTCGTTGGGGGCATCGTCGACCTGCTCCCTGCCGCGGGCAACATCAACCTGTCAAGGCGCGCGTCTGCAAAAACAGAAGGAAAAACTAGCGGAAGGGCCCCTTACTCTGCGGTGAAGCGCCACACTCTGGGGCGGCGCCGACATGGAGAAGGCCGCACTACTGGGGGGCTTCTCGTACGCATCTTCGGAGGACGACATGACGTCGTCTACCCATAGCCTCTTCTCCGGGCTGCGGTCGCTGAGCACTTCGCTGGTGCCCTCTTCACCGCTCGGGTTCGATCGATGCGGGGCGTTCTCGCCATCGTCCTCCCCATAGGAATATAGCACAAACCTGCGGCTTCTTCGCGTGGGGGAGGTGCCTGTCACGGCGGCCTAGGAAAAAGGGGGGCTCTCGGTGCTCTCCTCGATGGAATCCAGGGCGTACAGATTGTCCTCACGCAACTCCGTCCCTTCAACGAGGGGGCCCCACCTGTCGAAGGGCGGCATCATTCCGAGGATCGCCTCCCTATCCTCCGACGGAACATCACAGAGAGGAACCAAGCCGTGGGGGAGCCCCGATGGCAAGTCAAAGTGAAGGAGCACCACGAGCGCCATGGACGTGGTGCGCATGCTGATGAAGTGGTGGTCCAGGAGCATCGGGTCACTGGGACCCGAGTACGACCACATGCGCCTGTCGGGGTGCTGCACCATCTCGGGCACGAGCATCTCGAAGGTGAGGCCCTGTTCGTGGAGTGCGTGCACGAGCTCCACCAAAGTCTCAAGGTTATGCCGGAGAGCTCCTGCGACCGCCATCCCGAATGCCGCATGGGCGAAGAAGAAGGGAACTCCAGGAATTCACAAGCCTCCCTGGCCTCGACGTACAGCCACATCAAGCGGAAGCCAGGGACCTTAGGGAGGATCTCCATCTAGGGGAAAACGACCCCTACAACAGTCCCCAGCCGGAAGAAGAGGTCCCCAATGCCCGGCTCCGCCTGATCCTCTTGCAAATCAAAGAAGAAGCGGAAGAGGGCTAGAGAAGGCCTCACGGCCAGGAAGGCCTCGCAATAGAAGGCGAAGGCAGAAAGACCCAGAGTGGAGCCAGGGGAAAGGTGAAGGAGGTGGATACGGTAGTGATCGAGAATGGCGTAAAGGAAGGAAGAGAAGGAGGGAATCACCCCCGCAATCACCGACCAGAAGAAAATTGGGTACTATGTCGGGGAGAGGTCGTCGAGGTCGGGCGTACCCACGAGGGGAATGGTGGCGTCGTGCTCGTTGGTGGAGTGCGCCGCCATGCGTCGGTCTTTCTTCATCTTGCCATCATCAGTGGTGGAGAGCTCGACTACAGGCTTCATGGCGACCTGTCGAGAGGCGGCGAGTGGCGGCAGAGAAGGCGAAGGGGATCGTTTCGGTCTGAGAAGAAGAGGAGAAGAAGAGACACACGGAAGTAAAAAAGAAGAGCCCGACGCGGTTTCCTATGCCCCTTACGGACTGTCGGGCTGCGGCGCAGGGAGCCGTTGTCGCCACGTCCAATAGGCCGTGGGGGGTCACGCACGAACCGTCGTGCCACGCGCAGCACACAGGGCAGACAGAGTGTGACTAATCACAAGGACATCGAGGATATGCATGAGAAAAGAGAACGATACCGGAAAGAGTTTTTATGTGTTATTATCAAAGAGTTTGATCAGACTAGATCACATAGCCTCACCTTGTGGTATCGTTGGTATCATGAAGTTAAGGGAATAGCTGTAATGTAATTTGTAAGGTTTCCTCGATCTTCTTGAACACACAGGAGCCATCATGGGCGTCCATGGCTCCGCTGTTGGTTATTGTTCTGTAAGTTCGTGAACATGTTTGTGTGTTATCGAGCCTTTATGGGTCACACTCTTAAGTCGTTCCTACCTTTAATTGAGAGAATAAAGTTGTTGCTATTGGTTTTATGAATTATAGATATCGATACGATGTCTCATAAACAAGTCTGGACTCATTCGGAGAGGTTTTGGGGAAGATGCTATAAAGAGAAATAGTGTCGTGTTAGGAAGATTCTATATGAGAGAAAACGGAAGACATGAGATATCCCGGGATGTTAGAAATATGTTTATAACATCAGTAGATAAGGTCGATGATTTTATCTATTAGGGTCATAAGGTTCTAGAAGAGTTTCGGAAAAAAACCGAAGGGGGTAGCAGGTGGTCCCCACGGCCTCCAAGCATGGCACAACACTCCTTCTAGAAGTTTTCCAAATTTTTTCTAGAGATAAAAAGGAAAAAACCAAAATGAAAAAAGAAAAGGGAGAGAAGAGGTGGATTTGTACTCCTATTGCAGCCTAATCTGAGTTGGGCTAGGAGAGAGGGTGCAACCACCCTTTGGTGCAGCCAAGCCCCTTCTCCTAGTAGGAGTAAGGCTCCTTTCCCTCGAGGCAAGTCCCCCTTCCTCCCACTAAATAAAGGACCCCAAGCCTTGAGGAAAAACACAACAATTGCAAGCTTTCTCTCTCTCTTTCTCTCCCTAGCAGAATTAGAGGGTCTAATTAGAGACCCTCTAATTGAATTAGAGAATCTTCTAATTGGGCTTTTGAGGTGTCCTCTCCCGATTAGACCTAGATCTAATTTTTATTCTCTATCTTGTTTTAAAAAATTTCCAGAATCATATAGCTCTAATAATAGTTGATTAAAGCTACCAATTAGCAACACCAAAAGGTTGTCTCTCTTCATCGGTGCCAAGTCCTGGACGGTGGAGCGCTGGCGGGTTGGCACGAGCGTAAGTGTGCACACCATAAGAGAAATTACACGTGTGATCCTTGACTAGCGACAACCTTGCAACTAGGCCTAGTTATGAGG
This sequence comes from Alopecurus myosuroides, assembly GCA_028641055.1. NCBI lineage: Eukaryota > Viridiplantae > Streptophyta > Magnoliopsida > Poales > Poaceae > Alopecurus > Alopecurus myosuroides. The sequence goes on along the minus strand of CM054061.1, from coordinate 262,807,282 downwards.
ATCTACGATTGTTTAGAACTCTTCTACGAATACATTGAATCTTCTTCTCGGTGACTCGTGATCCTTATCAATGCCTGCATGGGCATGCATTGTTATTTTCTAAGTGATCTTGGCGTTTACATAAGGATTTTTTAAAATTCTACATCCTACACCGGTAGCGGTATCATAGAACGCTATGCATAGACATGATTTGATCTGGAGCACAATTGTGTGTGGGTATTGCATAAGTTTGTGCAAGTATATTAGAAAGTTCTCTAGTATTCAGTTTATCTTTGTTGCTCCCCAATAAGCTGTGTTTGTTTTGTTACCGACATCATGGTATGGCTTTTTACAAACTTCTGGAAATCCTAGGATGCTCAAGTTGCCCGTGGCATATCTCGCTTGATCCGAAGAAGTGCTTCAGTAGCTTTGGGTCACACCATAGTTGGTCTCATATAACAGTATGGTGGAAAGGGCATGTGGATTGGATCCACACCGGGGTCCTGGTTATGAATAAGTTTAGATTCTGGATCTAGACATTTTCGTAATGTATGTGTTTTAGGCACCCAACAATGTCAATCTAGAAATGAGAATAAACATACCTCGAATTGCGTAGGTTATGACGATACTTGATCGTAGAACCTACTACCACGCTAAAACATGCAAACAAAGCGTAGAGGCGTCCAACTTGGTTTTTCAGGGTGTGCATGTGGTTTGGTATAGCTATCTTGTTACTGTGTCTTGACATGATGGCTAATGCCAAAGGATTATCATTGTTCCATATCGATAATCAGGAATTCATCGCGGAGCTCGCAGGAAGTACATGATCAGGTAAAATGGTCGTTTCTCTGTCGTGGAACGGCTTGAAGCAATATTCACCATATCAGAATTCCCTCAAATTTTCTGTTATGGTGAAAATAACAGAGATGGAGGATCCTTATTGCAGATGACTGGTATGTTACAAACGTATCTATAATTTTTGATGCTACATGCTTGTTTTCTACCCAATACCTTCTGTTTTCCACATGTTTTCTTCCGTTTTCCTTCGTTTTCTGGATGTTTTCACAGACTAACCTATTAACAAGATGCCCCAGGCCAGTTGCTATTATCTATTGTTTTTCTATTTCAAAAAATTGCGAAGGAAATATTCTCGGAAAGGGCTGAAAATCCACGGAGATCATTTTTACCTGGAACAAAGACGGAGTCCAAAGAAGAGCTGGAGGGGTGTCAGGCGCGACCCCTCCCTAGGCCACGCTTGGTGGGACCCTGGCGGCCCTGGCTACCGCCTCTCGTCGCCTCTTCGCCCATAAATTATCTTCAACCCTAAAAATCACGAGGACGGGGTTATTTTCCATGAAACATATAGAGAGGCGCCGTCATCTCGAAAGTCCAATCTAGGGCTTCTGGAGTCCTGCTCCGGCACCCTGCCAGAGAGGGGGATCGTCATCGGAGGCCTCTACATCGCCATGATTGCCTCCGGACAGATGCGTGAGTAGTTTATCTCGGGACTACGGGGCCATAGCAGTAGCTAGATGGTTGTTCTCTCCCCTATACCTCCATGTTTAGAGCCTCGTGAGCTTCCTCACATGATCGAGACCACTGTTATGTAATTGTGCATGTTGTGTTTGCTGGGATCTGATGAACCATGAGATTATAATTATTTTGTTCTTGTCAATCTGAGATGCTTCACTTATATTTGTAGAGAGTTTTAATCTTGTCTTGGAATGCTCTCTGGTGTTTATGATTACCTTGGCCACGTAGTTGTTTTCACTTCCAAGAGAGATTTTATATGCTAGATAATGGGTTCATGCCTCCTTGTTGCCTGCGCTCGACTGACAGAAACATGCGGGGGGAAGGATGTGATGTTGCCACTAGGGGGAAAACAGTGGTGCTCTTGTCTACAGATGAGAACCACTGTTACATTACGTATTGATCTTAATGCATTCGTCTGTTTCACACATAGCAATCAATTCGTTGCTACAACTTAATACCAAGGGATTTGCTGGATAGCTTTATTGAGGTGGATATTTAGATATAATTGCATGTTGGATAGCGGTCCATATGCCTTGACGGAATACCTGCAATGTTAGAACCTGTTAACTTTATCTCATCTTAATAGTATTGTTATACGTTCATGATTTGTCAATTTCCCAGCTATAATTTGTTCACCCAGCATGTTTGTTTTCTTTGGAGATACACCACTTCTGAACCTATAGCCCCTGCTCCTATTTTCCTCATATTGCAAACCTTCTTTTAAACACTTTCATAATTTTTTCCTTGTTGTCCCATTTTTACTTTTATTGTTTTCCAAGACTCTATATGTTTAATTCTCCTGTTTTCAGCAAGACTGGAAGATTGACAACCTTCCGGAAACTTGGGGCAAGAGAGAGTTTGTGTTTGTGTGTAGGTTCCACGCTCTCGTCAACTACACGTCAGTACTTTTTCTGGTGCTGCTGATAAAGCAACATTCTTCAAGACTACGAAGTCCTACTGGTTCGATAACTCTGGATCTTTACTAGGAGAAAACTTACTCTCGACTGCATCATACCTTCCGCTTGGGGTCTCCCAACGAGCGTGTGATCACGTCCTCATCAATGACTCAATAATCCCCGAAGAACAAAATCTATGCCGGATCACACGAATTATTAATTTCATGTGATGTTTATCCTTTGTTGTTTGCACCTTTATTGCGCGGTAGTCGTTTGTTAGGTCACTACAAGGATTCCGGTCGATTGCAACAAAATCTATCGTTACGGCTGTTTTTCGTTGCAATATAATCCAATATTACCACAAACTCTCCGGTTGTGGTAATGGGATGCTCATATTTCCACAACTCTTTTTTACCACGATAAATTATCATTTTGTTGCGGTAGAGGCCTTCTATTGCAACGAACTACATATCGGTTGGAATACAATCGCGATTTTGTGACAAAGAAGCTTCGTTGCACGAGTCAGTCATTTTTGTTGCCTTAGAGGCTAGGCCTTTTAATGTAATAATTATTCGTGATAATATTCAGACATATATGGCAACACTTGTGTGTTGTTGCGTTAGTTACAAAATATTGTTGCAAAAAATTGTCTAACTATTGCAACCAAATCTGTTCGTGTGGCAATATCATATCTTTTTTGCCTCAATTTTATCCTGCAGCAATAACTAGTGTTTACTGTGACAATTTTGGTCGTATGCTAATAGGTTGACCATAATGCAACAATCACCTGTTGTCGCGAAAATGAACAAGCTTTTTACAACGAGAAAGTTCACAACGTAGCTTAACGTGCCTCCTAGGCCATGGCTCTTGATCAATATTGCAGTTTTCTTAGGAGAACAATTCATGTATAGTCCGGTATATCAGTTCGGTAAGCCGATTATTTTGGCAAGATTTTTGCAACGATAAACCTTAAACAGACCTCCTGGGTCTTGGCGCCCGAGTATAATTGAAATCTATTTAGCAGATATATTCATATATGGTCCGGTATCTTCACTTCTGTCATCGGATTTTTTTTTTGACAAATTATTCTGGTCCCACCAGTCAGCTGGAGAAACAAATAAATATGATACTAAAATTTTGGTACAGAGGTGATTGAACACATGAACTCACAGTTCGAGCCTAGTCAACAAAGTCAGTAGAGCACACACCAAGTCATGTATATCTATTAGGGTTATTTAATATGTCCACCAGCTGAACCTCCGTAGGTCGAAACAACTTAAATTCTGAAGCACTTAACATTTACTTATGTTGCAACAAGTGACAGTACTGAATAATCAATCAATAACTCATATAAGACGCAATTGCACTTCTACATTTAGCATCAAAATTCATAATTACTCAACACTGAAACTTTGAAGCATTTAAACTGAAATTGTATTATTACACGATCTTTCAAGCACATAAATGTGTCCATGATCATGGCAAAACATTTAAACCAAATAGTGCAGAGACAACCTACACAAAGAATCCTGGGTCATCATCCAATTTTTCTTGTCCCAAAGAAGCAACATGGCCATCATTTACGTAAGCCTCATCATCATCCGTATCATCATCATATTCGACTTGATCTTCGTCAAACTCAACATGTCTTATAATTTTTATGACTGAAACATCAACGCTGGTTCCTTCATCATCATTTTTGCACCAATTAGCGATCTCGTCAGGTAATTTAAATTCTAAAACTGTAATTTCTGCATCGATGACATCATGTACATCTGCGTCACCACCTTAGTTTTCTTCTTCAGCATCATCAACATTTGTACCATTTAAAACAGAAGGAGAAAACAAACTGCGTGGATTCATTTTGATAGCACTTACCCAATTAGGGTTCTTCACATCTCTCATGTAGTAAACCTATTCAACTTGGATGCCTAGGATATAAGGGTCTGCCTTGAATTGGTGTATAGTAGTGTCAAGTTCAATAATTGTCGAGACATCGTAGTAGTTTTCATAGACGGGGGTGCCATGAGACTACGGTAGAGACGTGGGGTAACGGGATAACGTAGTAACACAGAACACGGGATTTTACCCAGGTTCGGTACGTCGCGACAGTACGGCGTACCTACTCCTGCACTTCTCACTAATTGGGACTAAAGCCCGTTTATCAGGGTTACAATGTGAGGGTGTAGATCTAGCTTCTCGGCGAGGATGAGCTTCTCGGCGAGTTGCGTAGAGCTTGAACTTGTTTTTATCTATCTCCCGTCCGGCTTTATATAATAGCCGGATTAGGGCTTACAGAATAAGAAACCTAGAAGACTACGTTTAACTTGTAACTTGGAAAGCAAGGAATCCGTCTTCTCCTCCAAGCCAGATCACGCGGGCCGTGATCCGGGTTCTTCTAGAATCCGGATTCTGTGCGTCGGACTACTGGGCCGCCCAATGGACCTAAGCCCATTACCATGTAGGCCACCCTGGTAGTCTGGCTCTTTGTCTACCATCTTCTATACCCCTATTCAGTATATATCCGACAGTAGCCCCCAGGAAGGATCAAAACTCTGATTCTCCGTCTTTCGTCAAATACATTTTGTCCGGGAAATCTTGACTCAGCAGTCTTGATTCTTTCTACTTTCCTTTTGAAGGAGATGGTAACATAAAACTCGGAACCATGAAAATCCGGCTTTTCTTCTCGCGATCCTTCGCGGAAAAGGAACTTCTAACGTCAGCGTCTTAAACATGCTGACGCAAGCGTCGCTTGGTTCCACGCGGGAAACCCCTCAGCGTATCTCTGACAGATTCTCACGGGAAACGAGGAGATAGCCATCATTCCCCTGCCGTTTTATTTCCCGTATTTTCCGGCGAGCGACACGCGTCGAGCATCCAACGGTCGAAAGAGCCGTTGGCACGTATCTAAACGGTTTTCCGGCTATAAATAGCCATCATCGTCCTCGTCAGAAACTTTCCTCACTCCCTCACTGCCCACGCCATTGACGCGAACGCGAGCTCGAGAGCAAGTCCCTTGTCCCAGGCGCACTTAGCTTCCAAGCACGCAGAACGCAACGCGCCACCAAAAGATGGCCTCCTCGCCGTCCTCGCCCACTCGCGCCGCCATCGACGAGGTCATCGGCGACCTAGATCCACAGCCGGGATCGCAAAAGCACACCGGCGGCGAGCCGGAGAAGACCACGGCTTCCGCGGCGGGCGGAGAAAACACTTCCGCCGCCGCGGACATAGCGGCATCGAGTGCCGCGACAACCCCGCCGTTTGCACCTGAAACGGCGGAGGAAAAGATCGAGCTCCTCGGCGACGAACTCGCCGCCGCGGAGGCCGCCGTCGCCGCCGCCGCCGGAGGAGACGAGGAAGCGGAATCTGCAGGCAACTGGAGTGCCTGCAGTATTCCCCCGGCTCTCCTTCCAAACTTGGAAAAGGAGGGCCTGGTTCTTAAGAACAAATGGCGGCTTCCGGAAGAAGAGACCGAACCAACGCCACGGAATAGCGAAAGGGTACTTCTTACTTCCCACCTTTTGCGAGGTATGGGTCTTCCGCCATCTTCCTTCTTCCTCCAGGTTCTCTCTCACTACAATATCCAGCCCCATAACCTTCCTCCCAATTCCATCCTCTACATGGCCGGCTTCCAGGCTTTGTTTGAGGGCTACTTAGGGCTAGAACCTAGGTTAGATTTCTGGACTTACTGCTTCGGGGTTAAGCGGAACTCTTCGGAGGGCGCACTCCCGACTTGCGGGACCATATCTTTCACTCTTCGGAGATTCCGAGAAGATTGGTTCCCCAAGATAAAAACTTCGGAATCCGTCAAATTTTGGACGGGTTCCTTCTTTTATCACCCCGACGTGCCTTTCCCTAAGGAAGCTGTCGGGGTTCCACCTTTCGTGAACTCTGCCGCAGTTCCCCAGGATAACTGGGGAACGGAAGCCGTCCAGGTTCTGCCGCCAGATCTACTAAAGATCAAGCGGCGCATCGCCAAGCTCACCTCCATGGATCCGCCTCTAACCGGCATGGACACGGTTCTATGCTGGCTGATTAGGCGAATCCAGCCACTAGCCAACCACAGCGGCCGTCTCCTGTGCGAATACACGGGAGTCAAGGATCCGATGCGGACAACCACCAAGGATTGGCCCGCAAAGGAACTTCGCCGGCGCATCAACCAATTGGTCGCATCACGCGACCAATACGAGGCGAGTCGGCCAATGTACACGGCCGAAAATCCGGTTCCCAAGGTAATTTTTCAGTCATTTGGGTACAGTTTTATTTTTTCTCGGATTTCCTAGCTTCTGATTTTGATCTTACTTGTCCGACAGTTCGCGGATCTTTCGGATTCGGACTTGGTATCCGAGGCTGAGCTGGACGCGCTGCGCACCGCCGCTACCGGTGGACGCAAGCGCAAGAAGATAACTTCCTCGGAAGAAATTACCGATCTTGACGGAATCCCCGTCGCCACCTCCAGGTTATTTCTTCTGGAATTTTCTTTCATGGGAACTTTTTTCATCCATCTTCGGTGTTTTAACTTTTTCCGGGTTTTCTATTTTTAGCCTGCAGCCCTCCAACCTGAAGCCGAAGAAGCTGAAGAAACACAAGGTTTCTTCCAGCCGAGGCAGCCAACCTTCTCCCGCCGTCGCCCCAAACACGCCACGCACAATGGCGGAAGAGCCTACTGCAGCCCCCACCACCAAGCCCCCAGAGCCCAGCCAGCCCGTTGTGTCCGACACGGACACGAGGGAAAGGGCGGCTCCAGAGGTGTGAAAATTTTCTCGGACTTTCGACGAGGAAATTCCCACCTTTGACAAGGATTTCAAAGCTATCAACGACGGCCTGGACGCAGCCGGGAATCTCTTCGCGGAATACGCGAAAGAGTTTAAAGAAAACTTGGCAGGTTTGCAGCGCATGAGCCAGGTATATAACTCTAGCCCCCAAGCATTAAACAAAATGCATGCTTTTTGCTTTGATGTTTTTTGTACTCATTCTTCTCCTTGCTATGTTTCAGCAAACCTCCGAAGCCATCAACATGGAAGTTTTCAAGAAACTCACCATCAAGAATAAAGAAGTTAGGAGCCTTCTTTCTATTCTTGAAGAGAGGGAGGCAGAGCTGGAATCATCTAAGCTCGCACTGTCGGAAACGCAAGGTAAGCATTTTCCTTCTGAAATTTTCGATTCAATCATTTGCCTAAGTTTTTTCCGAAAAACTAGCTATCTCGGATTTTTTTCTTGCTTTTCAGCTGCATTAGCCCAGGCTAAACAAGCAGCAGAAGATTCTGGCAATGCCGAAATTCTCCGCAAGGAGAATGTTGAGCTTCACAAGAACCTTGTGAAAGCACAACAAGACCTGGAAGCCAGCAACGTGGCCCTTGGAATTTCCAATTCCAAGGCTTCCGAACAGGCGGAGAAGGACAAATCCACCATTCAGGATTTGGCCGACGCTCTGAACCTTCGCCTGGAGGAAGTTTCCGAGATCGACAAGCTCATCGGTAAATTTCTGAGTCATTTATCATCTTTTCCATGTTTTACTTTCTCTGTTTTCCTGTCTAACCCTTTTGGGTGTGTTATTGGAAAAACCAGGAGATACCCCAGATGGCACTCGGGTTGCAGGCATCCGAGCTTTCGGGGAGACATGGGCTTTGATCAAGGCTGCTGCAACGCAGCTGGTAGACAAGTTTCTTCCCGAAAAATCTGGGGAATGCTCGGAGGTTGAAAAACTTCCGGGTGCCATCATGGAGGTGGCGGAGGCCAAAGAGTCCCTTCTTCGCTCCGCTGCACGGGGTGGTGCGCGCATGGCTCTCGGCCTCATGCGCATGCACTACCCCACTGCCAAATCCTGGCGCGTGGCGTCCGGTGTCCCTCAAGGATACACGGATATTCAGCGAAACACCATCTTTGGTGAAGTCAAAGGCCACGCCACCCAGATTGCCTCCATGGTGAATATCTCCGTCAACTATCCAGAAGAGGAGATCCCTCCGATCCCCGAAGACGAAAGCAGCGAGGAGGAGTCAGATGCTTGAAGGGTTATCTTGAACCTGGATAGCAAAAGTAGACAATAGGAGCATTACTATTCTTTCAATGTAATCCAAAATGTAATGTTTCTTTTTGTATGAATGAAACTTCCGTCTTTTGCAGTTTAAATTATGAAATTCTTTGCAAGTTTTTTGGATTTTATCATTCCTTTATCTTCTAAGTTCTCTGGTGTATATGCTTTAACTGTCCTTAGTGTTTGAAATGGCTCAAATAGCAATATGAATCTTCATGTCGAGTAACTGGGGACGAACCAAGCAGTTTTGAAACTCGGAATCATGGACCATGCTAAAGGCATTTTTACTAACTAGTTCCAGTAACCCAACACACACACAATCAGATAAGACTTAGAGAAATCAAGGAAAGTTTTAAGTGAAACTTGGGCACGCAGGCAATTCAAGTTTCCCTTAGCCGTTAACAGGCTGAAAAATCATTCAGTTTTGTAACGCCGAGTACGCAAGCACAATTCGGGTTAACATTGAGAAATTTGTGAGATCATTGGGAAATAGATGAGGCGGAAACACCTTGCACTTATAAAGAAAATGGATGACAGCATTCCGACAACTTTATTTCATGGTCTCAAAAGATGTTTACATAGAATTGAACTAAGTACGGAAAGGTACATAACTTTCTAGACGTTCCCAGGCTTCCGCAATCCACTTGACTTTGTCGAATTTTTTCAGCAGCTTGTAGAGTGGTAAGGTTTTAGCCCCCAGCCAACTGATAAATCTGCTGACGGCTGCAGCGGAAGCCGTCAATCTTTGGACATCTTTTACACATGTAGGTTTTGAGATGTTCAAGATTGCCTTGATCTTTTCCGGGTTAACTTCTATTCCTCTGTGGGAAGCAATAAAACCCAGAAGTTTTCCTGAGGGAACCCCGAATACACACTTAGATGGATTCAACTTCATCTTGTAAGTGCGTAAGTTTTCGAAAGTTTCTCGCAAATCCTCAAGGAGTGTATCTTTTTCCTTGGTTACGACGGCGATATCGTCCACATAAACATGGACGTTTCTGCCAATCTGACTATGCAAACAGCGTTGCATGCAACGCTGGTAGGTTGCACCTGCGTTCTTCAGGACAAAAGGCATGGTTACGTAATAGTACGTCCCATACGGGGTTATAAAAGAAGTCTTGATTTGATCTTCCTTTTTCATGCGTATTTGGTGGTACCCGGAGTATGCATCCAAAAAGCATAAAAGCTCGGAGCCTGCAGTGGCATCTATTATTTGATCGATCCGCGGTAATGCGAACCTATCTTTCGGACACAACTTGTTCAATCCTGTGTAATCTATACACATTCTAAGAGCAGTGGTGTCTTTCTTCGGCACTAATACCGGATTTGCGGACCAATCAGTATGGATTACTTCCTTGATGAAATCCGCTGCTAAAAGCCGGATAATTTCCTTGCCAATAGCCTTCCATCTTCTTCCGTCAAATCGACGGAGACCTTGTTTGACGGGTTTTGATCCAGGAATAACCTTGAGTTGGTGCTCAGCAAGTTCCCTGGGTACGCCTGGCATGTCAGCTGGACACCAGGCAAAAATATCCCAGTTCTCACGGAGGAACTTGATGAGCTCGCCTTCCTATTTGTCGGTCATCCCAGTCACGATGACAAATTTTGTCGGATCTTTGGGATCTAGGATTACCTGTCTTGTATTCTCGGACGCCTTGAAGCTATCTGTTGGCTTCCGAGTTTCTTTTCCTGCCGGCATTTCTTTCGGCGATACCTCCTTGGCTAATTCCTTCAGTTCCTCCTTTGCTATAACTCTCTGAGCGCAAAGGGCGTTTTCTTTCTCCAACTCGTTTGCCAGCTTGAAATCACCGGCTATGGTGATTACTCCTCCTTTGGGTCCTGGCATTTTCAACTTGTTGTAGATATAACAGGATCTTGCCATGAATTTGGCGAAAGCTGGACGTCCGAGTATTGCGTGATACACGCTTTCGAACGACACTACTTCGAAGGATACTTTTTCCTGCCGGAAGTGATCTTTATCTCTGAAGGTGACATCTAGGGAAATTTCTCCTAGGGATCGTGCTTGCCTGCCAGGAACAATGCCATGGAAGCGTATATTGCTGTAGTTGAGCTGGGACTCGGAGATCTTCAAGTGCTTCAGTGTATCCAGGTACATTATATTAATGCTGGATCCTCCATCCATCAGCACTCTTCTTAGCCTAGTGTTTTGAACAATAGGGCTGACAACAAGAGCTTGTGTGCCAGGTTCAGGGATATTTCCGGGATGATCAGACTGATCCCAGACTATTGGCGTGTTGGAGTACTTCAAGAATTTCGGGGTCGCAGGAATGACCGCGTTTATTTCCCGAAGTGTTCTTTTGGCCACCTTTGCTGACGGGGTTGCTAAGAAGGTTAGCATTGCTTCTCCGTCAACTCTCGGAAATTTGGGTTCGCCCTTTCGCTGTTGTTCCTGGATTTTGTCATCAGTGTCCGATTCACTGTCTTCTTTTTCAGCTTCTGGCTTTTGTTTGGCAGGTTTCCTTTTGGAACCCTTCCCTTTATTTCCGGATCCTGCATTGCCTTTCATATGCTTGTTTAGCCGGCATTGCGCGTTTGTGTGGGTTGGTTTCCCAAATTGCGAGTGGTGGACGCAGGGTTCCGACTTAATTCTCTCCCATTCTTCGGGAGTGTAATTGATTGGATCTGGGCTGCGACCTTTCCACTTATTTCCCTTATCTCCTCCAAAGGCTATGTTGACCTCCTTGGGCTTTGTCGTTGACTCTGGAGTTCCTTTTTTGTCAGAACGAGGGGTTTTCTTGGCGAGTATTAGTGACTCAATATTGCCTCCTCTTGCTCTGATATCATCTTCGGCTGCAGCGTGCTCATTAGCGGTTGTAAGCATAGATCCGAGATCTTTGTGCTGTTTAGAACCAACCATGAACGGTACGAGTCCGGGTTTTAGGCCATTGACGAAAGCATGCATTGCTTGTACGTCAGTTACTCCAGAACAAATATTCTTCATTGCAGTCCATCTGGAGATGAAATCCACGTATGGTTCGTCCTCAAATTGGGTGCAACGGTTCAGCTGGTTGATGCTATTTGGGCGTTTGTATGTTCCCCGAAAATGCTGAGTGAATACTCTAGCCATATCATCCCAGCTGTCGACAGTTCTTGATGGTAAACCATTGATCCAATCTCTGGCTCCGTCTAGCAACATTAGGGGAAGAAACTTGACGGCTTCCAGGTCTGTCCCATTGTTGATTTGGACGGCTGTATAATAATCTGAGAGCCAGGTATCCGGGTTTGTGCTGCCGGTATATTTTTGGTAGGTTGGACCAACTTTGGCGAAGCCAGAATGCAGGGTTATCCTTCGGATCCTGTCAGTAAAACACTTAGGACCAAAGTATAGATCATCCTTTTCTGCTCTATCAATGTGTGCAGAATATCTCCCGGCTGAATGGACAGAAGGGGATCTGCTCCTTTCGTTTCCATTGTTGCGCGGACGCGCTTTTCCGAGGTTATCTCTATCTCTTCCGTGTTCACGTCCTTTTGGGTTAGGCGGAGTTCTGCTTCTATGCCTTTCCTTATCCTTAGGAGGTGTCCGGGATCTTTCACGTCTGTGAGGTATATCATATCTTCCAGCTTTTTCAGCTGGGTTTCTCGGAGGTGGCATTATTTTGCCGTCATTCCGGTGCTTGTCTTCCCGATCATGTGGTTTATATCCATCTTTCGGGAGATGAGGTCCGATTCTAGACGTTGCGTCCCGGTTGTCTGGGTTTTTCCTGTCTTTTCTCGGATCCTCTTTTTTATGTGAATCTCCGGGTTCTTCCGGTCCAGGTGCTCCAGCGGCGCAAGTAGCTGTTTTGCAGAGGGCGGAATTATCGTGCAGCCTCCCTGATCGTTCTTGGCCTCGCTGTTGCTGCTGTAATGCTTTTCCTAGGAAAGCATACACCCCTTGGAGTTTTTCCCCGTTGGAGTACAGGTCGTTGTTTAGGATGGCGAACGCTGCTTCCGCGTTTTCCGCTGCGGTTTTGTATATTGGTTCGCCCTTGGCATCTTTGCCGTTTAACTGCTTTTGCCAAGATGGGTTATAGAACCTTTCTTTTGGCGGCAGTTCTTCCGGTTTTGCGATTCCGGGTAACCTAGTAGGTTTTAACGCGGATCTATGCTTTCTCTCGTACTCCTCTATTTCTTCCTTCATGACTTTGATGTCATTATGGGTTTGTTGGAGATGTTGCCGAGATCTAAGCAGATGTTGCTGTTGCCGTTGGAAAGCTTGTCTCCTGGCTTCCAGCATCTCAGGGGGTTCATCTGGTCTCACTGGTGTTTGTAATAGCTCTTGCTCTTCCTGTTCCGTCATTGGCGGAGCAGTGATTTCCTTAGATTTCTTTTCCGCTGGCTTTGTGCCGCTAACATCTCCAACTTCCAGGTTTTCATCAGCGAGATCGGCTGATTTTTTCTTCCGGATTTTGTATTGGAGTTTTTTAGAAGCACGGTGCTTTTTCTTGGAAGAGGGAGGTTTTTTGACAGGCTCATCTTCTGTCATCTCCTTAACATTGGGGAATATCGGAGAAGTTTCTCCGTCTTCTCTCTCTTCCACCGGCGGAGGGGTTTTAGGGCTTTCCTGGCTGCCGGCGCCCGTTGTATCAGCTGGTTTTGCCATTAGCACTTCATGGAATCCCTCTTGAAAGGACTTGACCTTTCTTACGAAGGCATCCTCGTCTTCGTCTTCGGAGTCGAAGTTATCCGATCCGGTTTCCGACTCCAACCTCGCCTCAATGGCGGCAAGCACGGACTCTGCTTCCGAGTTCATCGTCTTGTTGACGGATGTAGGATCTTCCGCCTCTGTGACGGGTGTTTCTTCTTCCGTCTCTATGACGGGTAGGTTGTTATCTGCCTCTTGCACGGGATTTCCGTCATCCGTGTTTTCAGCGATTTCGGATTGCACCATGCCGATAAAGTGTGTATCACTTTTTTGTCGGCGATCTGAGCAGAATCCGGTATCATAGTCGTCTTCGACTGGGTATAGGGCGGGTGGGATAAATTTGCTTCCACCGCAAAACCCCATTGCCTCTGCAGTTAGTCCGATAAAGATGTTAGCAGATCCGATCGGTAACACGCAGGCACTTACCAGGTGGTTTTGCGCCGGTATATAGGATCCGTTGTCGAGGAAGCGGCCGACGTCGTCGTCGAACTCCAAGCTTCCGACAGTGATCGATCTTCTAATTCCGCCAAGTATCCCAGATCGGAATTTCACGCCTGACGTCGTTTGCCCCACGGTGGGCGCCAACTGTCGAGACATCGTAGTAGTTTTCATAGACGGGGGTGCCATGAGACTACGGTAGAGACGTGGGGTAACGGGATAGCGTAGTAACACAGAACACGGGATTTTACCCAGGTTCGGTACGTCGCGACAGTACGGCGTACCTACTCCTGCACTTCTCACTAATTGGGACTAAAGCCCGTTTATCAGGGTTACAATGTGAGGGTGTAGATCTAGCTTCTCGGCGAGGATGAGCTTCTCGGCGAGTTGCGTAGAGCTTGAACTTGTTTTTATCTATCTCCCGTCCGGCTTTATATAATAGCCGGATTAGGGCTTACAGAATAAGAAACCTAGAAGACTACGTTTAACTTGTAACTTGGAAAGCAAGGAATCCGTCTTCTCCTCCAAGCCAGATCACGCGGGCCGTGATCCGGGTTCTTCTAGAATCCGGCTTCTGTGCGTCGGACTACTGGGCCGCCCAATGGACCTAAGCCCATTACCATGTAGGCCACCCTGGTAGTCCGGCTCTTTGTCTACCATCTTCTATACCCCTATTCAGTATATATCCGACAATAATTCTATACTGTCCTTCTTATACCTCTTACTCTAATTTCTATTGGCAGTAGGCACGTCGAACAAGTCACATTGCAATAGAGCAACCTCCCTATCAAGAGGAAAGTTAATAAACATGATTTTCTTTATCACCCCATAATAATCAGTGTTGCCAGTGCTTTCTTGCACATTGACTACGACGTCACTATTTTTGGTACTCAAGTCCCGCTCTATATAGGAATTATGAAAGCAATATCCATTCAGTATTGTACGGTTGTACATATGAGCAATGTGATCAGGCCCTTTAGCTAGTGCATACAACAGATTGTTGATCTTCCCATCTTTATGGAGTTATGCAATCTGTTTCACGGAATAGAATATGTGTGTATGTAATATACACCATTGTTTTTTTATTAGGAGCAACATTTTTTAAAATGTTAAAGTAACTTCTCGAACCAACCAACAAACTCTTCGTTGTGTTTCTTTTTTAGGATTAGGACAATTGTTCCTTATGAGCTCATGAATATGTTCCCTTCAAAAAGAAATGAGGGTTACTTCGTCACGAAAGTATTAATGCATATCATGATATGAAACAAACACATAAGTACCATTACTCAATCCATGGATCGTTTTGCTCACAATTTTTTTTATTATGTAGTGCCTCATTTGATTAATATCATCCAACAAGATTGATTCACAAAAAAATATTTATTGGAGTAATCAACTATACTCATTATGCTAATCCCTGTTGGTGGTTCATCTGTACATCGATCTGCATGGCCTTCGGACTGACTTAGTTTTGTAGGCATGCCTTGAATGAATCTACTACAAAACGTCAATCACTCTTCAAGTATGTACCCCTCTGCAATCAAACCTTCTGGGTGAGCCTTGTTACACACATATCCCTTCAACATACGCAGGTATCGCTCAACCGGATACATTCATATGTACTTTACAGATCCTTCCAACCATGCTTCTTGAGCTAGATGAATTGGGAGATGCATCATAATATCAAACAAAGCTGGTGGATAGATCATCTTGAGCTAACATAATTTTTTTGGAATTTGGTTGCCAAAATTCTCCAAATCTTCATCCCTTAACTCCTTGGAGCATAAATCAGAAAATATTTTACTTAGATGAAGCAATGGGATAAGGAAATTCTCTGGCAGAAGCTTGCGTAATGCAATAGGAAGAAGTTTCTGTAATATAACATGGCAGTCATGAGTTTTGAGTCCACTAAACTTGCACTACTCGAGGACCACACAACACTTAATGTGTGAAGCATACCTAGCAGACATCTGTATGCTCTGCAGAAACCTGAGAAGCATCATCTTATCTTCCCTTTTTAAAGCATACAAGCCTTACTTCATTGTGTACGTATGTGAACGTTGAAATGGATAGCACCTGATCGCCAAAGCCTGCCCCATAACAAAAATTATTTGGTGGTGCACACTAAGGGAGAACAAGATTTTGGTATTAATTTAAGGGATAATCTTATATAGATACCATCGTATATATAATACAAACAATATAAGATGCACACAACACACAATATAACATCAAACGTATTAAAGTGTGATATGATATGGTATTGCGCCTTAATCTCTATCATGCTCCCTAGCATAGCACCAAGTCCATGGCACCTCCTCTTGCCGACAATTTGAACAATTACTAAAAACCCGTGACCATATCACTAAAGCCTATGCAAAATAAAGTTAGATGCATGTACTTTATCATTTGCAAGTTTTACGTGGCTGCTAAGACTTTCGCAGAAGAACCGCTTCTACTTACGAACTTCAACCACAACACCGATCAAATAATTATCTCTATTACACCCCTTTTGAGGCGCTCCATTGCAAATGCCATACCAACTATTGAAGGAGAGACATACACCCGCTAGCACTTTACATGGTACAAGCTATGTGTTAGTTGTGGAACTAGTCTCGCATAAGCATACGCGTAAAGTTGGTCCGGGCAGCTTCATCCAACAATACCGCGTTACGAATAAGTACACGCTAGAGGGCAACAATTCATAGGATCTATGCCTATATTCAACATGTGTTCTAACGTACTAGAAGTACTACTCATAGATCGGCTCTGATACCACTGAAGGGGTTCGTAGCAGAATAGAAAAAAAAAATGTACTGACGAACAACAAAAACTTTCTAGGATCTACTACTAGTAATATGGTATTGTTTAGAGTTTCGACAACATATACCCTTGTAGACCGAAACGCGGGATTACGCTCCCGCACAAACGTTGCCGACGAAGACAACGTAGCTGACCTCAATGTCTTTTAGAACTTTGCATGTAGGTGACAAACCTAGTGGAACGGCGATGGTCCTAGCACCGCAAGTGCAGTGCCTCCGAGTAATCTCACACGTACCATGCTTGATAACGACTACCGGTACTCCGATCCAGCAGAGATTGCAGAAGTAGATCCCCTGGACATAATTCTCGCAGCACGACAACGTGCCAAGGTGAAGTGATCTCTCACGTGCGCGGCCCTGACTTGGGGCCGCGGACTTCAGGAGAGAGGGAGGTTGAAGTGGAGGAGCTGGGAGAGGTCTCACAATTTCTGTGATTTTCTGATGATTTAATTGATCAATATGTCTCTCTATACAAAAGGGGTAAGGGGATTCCCTTCCCTTTAGCTCCTGTGTGTGGGACTAAAACAAAGGAGGGGGAGTGGTGCGGCCAGCCCCTAGGGCTTAGCTGCACCTCCCTAAGCCGCATGGGCCCTAGGCCTATCAAGGGGGGGATTCCCTTCCTATGCTCTCTCTTCCCGGAGGGCCCAAACAGGTGGGTTGCTCATTTTTTTTGTCCTTTATTTATTAATATATTTAATTCATAATTCAATATATTTAGATATTATTGAATTCCCGTGGCTCCGGACCACTCCGAACTTCTTCGGTCTTTTCCCAAAACTCTTCTAATTTTCCTTTTTCTCCACTTCTATAATTCTGATATTCCTACAACGATCTCCGAGCGTCATCAAGCCCTTAAGTGTGTTACCCTACAGTTCGGAGACACTCTAGACATGATAGAGACCCCTCTCTGATCAATGATCATCAATGGGACCTGGATGCCCATAATGACCCCTGTGCATTCCACGAATAAATGTTGTTGAACCATAAACACGGTTACCTGTTCCTTTTGTTCTTTTAGATACATGTCTTATCCAAGATCTCATCGTTGACATCTCCATGTCATGTGCAATCTCGTTGCCGACAAGAGTTGCTTTACTCGTTACAATGATCTTCCATCCTCATGACCTATCATACGCCACACAAATTTATGGGTAATCTCACCAAATGGGCCTAGAGTATCTTTGACGTCACGCGGATAAAAAAATCCCTCTCTTTATACATACGGTTCGACCCATCCCTTTGGAATATTGGATGTACACCTTTATAATCACCTTGTTATGGTGTGATGTTTGATGCAATCTAAGCAGCCTCGGGAGATAGTGATTAAATATGATCTCACGGTCTAGGGATTAGAATACTATATTTTTTTTAATATTGCAATGATGAACTTCATGACACGATCACGTTTCAATACTTATGTTGTGTATGTCCATCATCTCATTCACCTAATGAAATGACCTCATTGTCAATTGACATAAATGTGACATGATCGTGAAATCCTCGATCATAAATTTCCCAATGAGCTAGTTAGTGTAGAGGATCATTAGAGACTCTGGTTGTTTACATACCACACATGTATTAACGTTTCCTATTAATACAATTATAGCATGGTATAAAACTTATTATAAACTTAATGAGACATGACAAATAAAAACACATCATTTATTTGCCTCTAGGGCATATCTCCAACACGTAGGACCCACGGTGAGCGCCAACTCTCATGGGGTTATCACGTCATTAATCATCGTATGATGACTTGTGAGTTCGTAGGGCTTAGGAGACTTGGGAGTCGTCGAGCTCAAGATCGATGCAAGGAAAAGGGTGTATTCAGGTTTGGCCCCTCTCGAGGGAGGTACAGACCTACTTTCCTCCTTGCTATTATTGATGATACTCTCGATTACAAAGTTGTGCTTTCGTAGGTCTAGAATCAAGAGATATAAGTTGAGTTTTGGCTATGCCCCTCAAGTCCCCTTATATACACGGTGACTCGTGGGGCTTACAATTTTTTTATGACTTCTAATAGGACTGGATGTCCCAAATAGGAAACTAATACAACTTCCTATTCTTGTACTCCAAGACAAGTCGCTCCGTCTTATGGGACATTCACATTTGCACACATAGGACCAGGAGGCTTGCACCTAGGAGTGGCCCATGGACTACCTTGTTCCTCTCAATTCGCTTTGCCTTGTGGGCCTATCTGTTGGGTATCTCCTCACAAGGGTCCTGGGATTATCTCTCCTCTTAGAGGGGCAAATTTCTTTCTTAGTGAACCGTCTCTCGTAGCTTGGTTCAAGACCTAGCTAGACGCCGCCTTTAAGACTCCCCGTTACGGAAAACGCTTGCTGAGTTCTAAGTCGCTAATCTGGAACTCGGATGACGTGAACACTTCAGGTCTAAGAATTACGTTGTGCGAGTCGGGACATATGATGGCTTAATAATGCCAACTCGTCCCTTGGGTCGTTCCAGCCGGCTAAACTCTTTAACATAGTTAGTGTAAGCCGGATTGTTATCTCTATACCCCATGGCAAGTAGATCTTAGCCATCTCACCGTTTAAACATTATTCTCGGTAGTATGAGTCCATCCACAACCTTGATGACTAAGGACAAAACATGCACAAGCTTAAATAACACAAGGTTCCACATTTGAGTCACATACTCAAAGACAAGTATCTTAAGCTTATACATTGGATGGCTTACGAGTACATTCGGATTGTGTCACCTCTAGGGCACATATCCTAAGAACAAGTGCTCCAAAAGCTCCCCAATTGATGTATATTTGCCTTCTACGAAAATCGGCGTCGGGGTGGAAATCAATCAGCCGGACCGGCGATGACTCAATTAGGGTTCAAGTGGCCGTCAAAAAGGCTAGGGGTGGCGGCGGGGTCGACTCGATGTCGGGGGAGGAGCGGTGGGGCCGACGGATTTCCAAATCGGCGGGACCGTCGATGGCTAAATATGGGGTGGCGGCGGGGTCACGGCGGTGCCGCGGGAGGAAGGAATGGAGGCGGCGACTTTCCAAGTCGAAGGGACCGGCGGCGCCTAAATCGTGGCCTCCAGCAAACATCGGTAAGGCCAAGGGTGGTAACGGGATCGCTGATGGCGGGAAGACATGATGGAGGCGGCGGAGGGTTAGCCGGGCCACCAACGATGGTCGGGGCGGCTTTTAGCCCCGCGCGGGAAGGTTCCACGGTTGGAGACTCTTTTGCGGCGATTTGGGTTTTACATCACGACCAAGTGACGTATATTTGGATCACCACGTATTTTACATGACAAGGTAAAATAAGATTGTCCAAAACTTACATCAAGAACAGCTGTTGGAGGACTGTTTTTGGCCACATATGACTAAAAAACGGTTAATCTCTATTTCTAGGATTCCACGGAGCTCGGCGGGGTGTCAACGCATCCCACAATCGTGGAGGACCAAGGAGACTAGACGAAATCAATGGACGTCGTCAGCTCCAAGACCAAAGGCCGACCACCATTTCCGACGCCGAGGACACCCCTATAAGGGCCCAACGTCGTATCCCGTCTCACTACTCTCTCCTTGCCTTCCTGCGCCGCTCCATTTTGTTTGTTCGCTGCGGACCATCAGCGAGAAACCCAACAGAATAAATTATGGGGCCAGCCAACGCGCGGCTCTGCGTCCTCGTCGCTGTGGCGTTATTGTCTGCCGCCTTCGTCCCGCTGGCGACCGCGGGAGGGAGAGGGAAGCGGGGCGGCCATGGTGGCGTCCGTGGCGGCGGCCACCGAGGCGTCCATGGCGGCGGCCACCGAGGCGTCCATGGCGGCGGCAAGCGGGGCGTCTATGGCGGCGTCCACCGGGGCGGCCACGGGGCCGGGCCCGTCAACCCACTGGTTGCCGGCATCTGCTCCCATACCCCGTACCCCGAGGTGTGCAAGGCTACGGCTGGGAGGCACGCGTCCAAGTACCGGGTCATCGACAACCAGGCCGTGCTTAACATGCAGGTTGACGCGTTTGCCAAGCGAACAGCTGCAGCCCGGAAGTTCGTCGCCGGGGCGTCCCGCAAGGGTACGCCGGCACAAGCTCAGGCGCTGAGCTTCTGCGACACCATGTACATGAACACCCAGGACACCATCGGCGCGGCAGAGCGTGCCATCACCTTCAAGGACAAGGGCACGGCCAAGATCATGCTGCAGCTCGCCGTCCAGGACTTCCAGTCGTGCGACCGGCCGTTCCAGCAGGCCAAAATTCCAAACCCAATGCTCAAGTTCGACACAGAGCTCGACCAGATGGCCAATAACTGCATGCAACTAGCCAACATGATCTGAGAGTCATGCACGCACGCACTAGATGGTCACCGCTGGCAAGCTAATGCAAAGGATATGCAAGAACTGGAGTTTTCCATTCTGTGATGACGACAGAAGATCGTTTACTATAATTTTTTTTTATTCCTGATAACTTATTTTAATTATGCTTGCCCGACCTGCCTTTGTTGTGTAGGTCTTAAAATGAGGAGAAAGGCATTTTTCATTTGTCATTCTTGGCTGGTCTCAGTTCCTTTGATCGATTTCTTCTTAGTTTGCTTTCTTTATTTTATATTTTTCTAATACTGGCAATTGTATTGATTAGAAAATATGTTGTGTGCTAATATGTCGTATGCTTATTAAATTAACTACTCCATGCATTAAAGGCTTACATTATGGAATAAAGCGTAGTGCAAAGGAAAATCCTTCCGTTTATTAATTTCATGGGTGCATGAGGACACATGAGAGCATCCACGATCCCAACCCCCATTCGACAACGGGATCAGCGCCGGGACAAGATGTTTGGGGCTGTCTGGACAAAAGGCGCCCTAGAGGGTGGCCTCTCCCCACTCGCGGTCCCCAAATAAATTTGAAAATTTAAAATTGAAGCAGAAACATAATTTTATTCAAACTTTTTTCAAAAAATTACATGATTTGAACGAAATTTAAAAGGCATTTAAACTAAAATAACCGAAGACATCTCAGTCATCCTCCTTCACGACGTGGCTCGGCCTCGCCTCGTCGTCGTTGGCGCCGTCACTGTGGCCATCGGCGGAGGAGGAGTCGAGGTGGACGATGGGGACGCCGTACATCGCGGAGTGGTCCTCGAAGAAGCAAGCGCACGCCGCGCCCACCGACATGGCAACAAGAGTGTTACTCGAGGCCTCGAAGGCGGGGGCAAGACCCTCGGGGTCGCCCTCCTTGGCGTGCGCCTGCTGATAGGCGAGCAGCTCGGCGTATGTGGACGACGGTTGTTGTGGGCTTACTACGGCATATCCCAACCTTGTTGGGCTGGGGCTTCGTAAGGGAGATGAACGGTAGTGGACTACTCGGCTTAATAGGACACAGGGGCAAGATTTACCAAGGTTCAAAGCCCTTTGGAAAGGTAAAACCAATACTTCATGCATGTTTGTATATTGCTTCGGCGAGTTGGTCTGGATTATAAGGTTTGCGGCATAGAGATTGGATATAGCGCATAGGTGTCGGGTGTATCTTTCTAGGGTTTGCTATGAACCCCTCACGGACTTTACATAGGAGGTTGGGTCTCAGGACTTCGTACATGAGTAGGACTCAATATGAGTCGCTTTGTATCTAGCCTTGGCGTACAAGGCAAATCTCTTCCGCACTGATCTTCTCATTTCTGTCCGCTTATGGGCCTTGACCTAGATATCTTGTGGGCTTACTCGAAGACCCCTTTAGCTGGGCCATACCCGCCACATCAGTAGCCCCTAGTGCCTGGTGGAGTCAACGACTCGACCAGGGACTTTAACTCGCCATATTGTTTGAGTCCATCTGAAATGCGTGACAAGAGAAATGCGCCATCCCATAAGTTTGTCGGGTTAGCCTTTAAACTGGTTGTTAGCAATTCTCGACGGAACCGAGGGAAATGGCTTTGCATGCTTGGCTCACTCGATGGTTCGAGGCCAATTAATAACGCTTGGGAGACCACATAACTAGCCTTCTCAAACTCGGATCCTTGTGCCCTACCCTGAAAATACCTAGGGTAGCTCGACTCGTGCTGCGGACATCTTACCAAGTCAAACTCCAGTTTTCAGTATGGTTTACCCAACGCGTTCATCGGGTTTTTATCATGTCGTAGGCACGGAAAGAACCAGCTAGTGCAGCAGTTGTGCAACTTCCAGGCTGGTGGACTCGATCCGCAGGTCTTACCTTCACACTGTGAATGTGGCATCCAGATTTTGTTACGTAGCTAATGCAACCTGGGAACATGAATGTGTTGTTTATTCTCACTCGAGCCTGTGGTACATGCCACCGAGGAATGTTTCGACTCGTGGGGCTTTCCCTCGCTATTTGACTCGGGGGAATAATTAATGAAGAGATGAGCGGAAAACGGTAGGGTATTGATCCATTCAAAGAAATGTTATCCTTACCTGTGTCACCCATGACGTCATGGCGCACTGAGCTGCTGCACCTTGCAGGCGATGGGGCGCGATGGGAGAGGGTCCCCCACCTGTCAGAGGTAAACCGGACTTGACCGTTCAATGCTCGAGAATCGAGAAGGCCGGCGTAATGGCCCCCATGATTTTCGCACGTAGTGGGGAAAGTGGTGACGTGCCGGCTCACCTCCGCACACCACGTGTACGCTCAGATTCTACTGTGCGATATTAACGGTCTAGATTTGTCGAGTCCAACTATAAGTATAGATGGAAAGCTACAGGAGATAGGCTCGTCTCTCCTTCTTCGTCCTCGCATAGTTTTATTCCTCGGCACCTCTCCATTCCATAAGCTCAAGCTTCCTGTTTCCGCTTATTGGGTTATGTGTATGGGAATTTACAAATTTCGCCATGCATGCTATGCAACCGCCAAGATCTATCTATGAAGATATAAGTGATTAAAAATTCCAAATTCTAGGTCTCAAGATCATGTACCAGACACCATAGAAGCAGAATATGTGTTGGTGACGATGTCGATGAAGGTTGTACAAGATCCTCACGGACAAGCTTGTGGGTGAGGATGTTGTCAAATCCTCGTATGCAGCAACTTGATCCAGCAGAGTGAGGGTCTCACGTGTTACCCCTTTGAGAGTATGCACACATACGCCAGGGCCAATCCTGCAACGCCTCGCCGTCCAAGACTAGACGCCACAGGTGTATATGAAGGTGGAGTTCTCAACACATGAGAGACATAGAGTAACTAGTAGGTAGATCTAATTGGGAGAGGACACCTCAAAAACCCAATTATAAGAATCTCTCATTCAATTAGAGGGACTCTAATTAGACCCTCAAATTCTACTAGAGAGAGAGACTTATTCACAAACTTATGATTTGGCTCTAGCCTTGGGGGTCCTTTTTATAGTTGGAGGAGAGGGAAACATACCAAAGGGGAAGGAGGAGTCATTGTTGGGCCAGGAGGAGGGGCTAGCCGCACCATGAGGTGGCCGCACCCCCTCTCCTAGCACAACTCGGGTTGGACTCCAAGTGGAGTTCAATTCCACCTCCCTTTTTATTTTATGGGTTCGTAGCATAGAAAAGAAAAAAAATCCTACGCGAAGGACACCCGAAGGGCCAAGATCTAATCTAGAAGATGTAAGCAATAAGGAGAAGGAGTCTTAAGGAGAACATACTCTCGAAGACACAAAGCGTTACGAGATTGAATCTCGTTGGTGATGTAGTCGAACTCACATCAATCTCAAGATCATGAAGAAGTGCACTGCAATCCGGCAACGCTTCCGTGATCGGTCACACGTACGGCTTGATGACGACCTCCATTCCCTCGATCCAGTGGGGCAGCGGAAGTACAGGATCCACCGGAATCTCCAACAGCACGACAACGTGGTGTGGTGAAGAAAACATTGCTCAGGGCTTCCCCAAGCGCACGAACAAGTGATGAAGCAGCGCGAGGAGGGAGGAAGAGATGACACAAGTGTGTGGGTGTGGGAGAGGGAGCTCCCACCCCTCCTTATATAGGAGGGAAGGCAGCCACAAATTTTTGGGTGTCTCCACCTCTCTCTCATCATGTGAGTGGAGTCTCCACTCATTCTTCCATTAATTTCCACTCAAAATTCCAAGGGTCTTTCTTTAATGAAATGTTTTATTTCTTCATATTAATTTTTGTTAATTCTATTAACAAACATTAACATATAACCCCTTGAGTTAGTTGTTAAATCTATTAACAACTATTTGACAAAAATCCCCTTGAACTATTTCAAAATTATCCAAAACAAATTTCGGTTTTGTCCAAACTTTTCTCCGACATTCCGTATCCACTCAAACGTGTCATCGAACTTTAAGTGTGTCACCCTATGGTTCATGAATAATGTAGAAATGATCGAGACACCTCTCCGATAAACTTTAACAATGGGGCCTAGAGATCCATAATGACTCCTACATATTCAACGATGAATCTAGTGATCGTGTGAGCCATAAACATCGTAACCAATTCTATTTGTCTCGCGGTATTTTACTTGTCTGAGATCCTATCATTGGTATCAACCATACCTAGCTTGATCTCGTTACCGACAAGTACTCTTTTACTCGTTCCGTGATATGACATCCTTGTGACCTAGTCACGTGCTTGCAGGCGGTGTCGATGTGATATCATCAAGAGAGCCAAGAGTATATATCACCGTCATTTAGATGGACAAATCTCACTCTTGATCCATGAGCCACAACTAATAATTTCCGAATACCCAACATCACCTTTATAGTCACCCTGTTATGGTATTTGATGACATCAAAGCACTCTTCCGGTGTTAGAGATTGACATGATCTAATGGTCTAAGGATTAGAGTTACTTCGTATGTTTGATATAACAATGTAGACTTAATGACTTGATCGCATTGTTATATTCACTTTGGGTCTATGTTCATCACATCATTCTTCCAATGACATGACCCGTTATTAACAACATTCAATGTTCATGATCAGGAAACCTTGATCATCAGTTAATCAACGAGCTAGTTAAACAAGAGGCGTTACTAGGAACTCTTGTTTGTTTATTAGACACACATGTATAAACGTTTCCGGTTAATACAATTCTAGCATGAGAAACAAACATTTATCATAAACATGGAATAGGATAATAACCACTTTATTATTGCCTCTCGGGCATATTCCCTTCAATCTCCCAATTGCACTAGAGTCAACAATCTAGTTAGTAAGCACTTAACACATATGGTGTTCCAGTGTTATTATAATGCTTCGCATGTGGTAAACTTCATCTAAAGATCTGACATATTCAGGTCCTTTTGTATTGGCATGTCTTTGCGTTTACAAACATCACTCATTCTCTAATGAGATGTCTTTGTATATATTTGGTCATCCCGTGAGACCTTAATTCTTCATCTTAAACTAATGTTACTAACATTGTGAAAATGTAACTTCATAGTGTTAGAATTCTTGGAAATTCACCAAATTCAATAAATAACTCCTTGACACAAAATACTCTTATTATTTATTGTCAACACAATGATATACTTATCCTTTGTTGTACTATCCGTCGCAATAATTTAATTTTGAAACTCATTCAAATCCAGCATGGAACTTTCTTCTAGCCTATTGTGCCACCCTTCAACACATATTTTAATTGAGATAGACTTATTAGAATAGATGACAAGACTATTAGTGTAACATATTGCAACGAATAGTTTGTCATTACTACATAGGAAAACATATCCTTAGTATTTCT
This sequence comes from Alopecurus myosuroides, assembly GCA_028641055.1. Lineage (NCBI taxonomy): Eukaryota > Viridiplantae > Streptophyta > Magnoliopsida > Poales > Poaceae > Alopecurus > Alopecurus myosuroides. The sequence continues at coordinate 262,781,302 of CM054061.1, read as the reverse complement.
AAAATACATGAGGATCTCTCGCACTATAGTCCAATCAGCATATGAATTGTCCTGCTATAACACTTTATAGCACTTATCTGGTACTGTACATATCATGGAACACATGATTTTGAAATCTCAATTTCAATTTTGCTCATCAAGTGTCAAAACACTTGAATATTTATCAATTCGTTTTAATGCGGCAAGAACTCCTTCTTGTCTTTTCGATATTGACTTTCTTCAATACTTCATCTCTATACTTTGACTCAACCATATCAGGCGCTTCAATCAATCTCTTATAGATATCGATGCCCAATATATCTATAGCCTAAGTCTTCCATCAATATGAAATCTTAACTGTGTTAATTTAAAATACATATTTTCCAATCAACTATATGTCATCTACATAAAGTACTAGAAATATGCATTAGCGCTCCCACTTCATTTCTTGTAACTCTACAAGCATCTTTACCGTTCATGATGGAATTAAACTCTTTTGATAACTCCATTAAAGTAAAGATTCCAACTTTGTTATGCTCACTTCAACCATTGAAGCTTGCATACCTTTCTAACAACCTTTTGAATTTTACAAAACTCTCAGACTATGTCAAGTACATATCCTTGATCAAACTTCCTAGAGAGGTGAATTGGTTTTATTATTCAACTGTAATATCAAAATATGTTACTTTTGCTAGAACTATCCGCAAATACTAAAGCATCACTACGGAAGATCAAAATCTTGTCGTAGTGAACTCTTTGAACTTTATCGAAAAAATATTTTCGGCAAGTCGAACTTTCAATGGATGTAAATATCCATGTCTTTGTTGCTATAAAGACCCATTTTCTATCGGTAGGCATCATGCGTTTTGAAAGGACTATCAAGTCACATACTTGATATTCATACAGGGATACTATTGCGGATATAATGACTCGTAGCCAATTTACAAAGTCAGGGCTGCTTTCTTTATAAGTTGCAGGTCATTTGTTGTCAAAACAAACTTCACTCTCAACCCAACAAGTTGGTCTAAGTACAAATTTTTATGACCTTTGTGGTTCAGTTCGCAAACTCATTCGAAGTATCTGTAACACATGTACTGTCTTATATTAGTCAAAATAGGAAACCCTGGAACAACTTTCAGTGTTGCGCTACTCTTGACATGATAATGAAGATTCTCTAATATCGTCGAGTTTGTACTGTCCTCCCACTCACTTCTTTCGCAAGAACTACTTTCTCGAGAAATAAACCCTTTCTAACAAATAGTATTTGTCTTTGGTTCGGTGATATGAGAAATAGCCAATGGTTTATTTGGGATAACCGGATAAACATATATTTATCCTATTTTGTCGTAAACATTTTACACATGCTATGCATACCAAAATTTAAGAAAAGATAATTCGGGTCACTACCCAAGCCATAACGTTAACTTATATGGTGTCAGTTTCAACAGATCACGAGGGCGCTCTTTTCAGTGTAAAAGCGGTTGTCTCTAATGTATAAACTAGAAAAAACATAATGGCATTTTATTTATGTTACCATGTCCAACAAGGTTTGATTAAGTCTCTTGAAGATTCCATACTTATGTGGGGTATTCGAGAAGGATAAGTTGTAGAACAATTCTGCAACTCCTGAGATGTTTTGCTAAACTTGTAACTCAAAATTTATCCTTTATGATCCAATCATAAATACTTGATTATCTTGTTACAATGATACTAACAATACTTTGACCCAATTCAAAAATTTCAAACTCCTTTCTCATTAAATAGATATACTCATGTATCTACTCAAATCATCGATGAAATCGTATGAAGGAAAAATTAATCCACCACACACGACTACTCAAAATGGACTACATACATCAATATGTGTAATATCGACTAAATTATCCGTCCATTCTACTTTGGACTATGAACGCAATTTTACTTATCTTTTGGAAGAGGTATCACAAGCGTCAATTTACTAAAAAACACAATGACTCCGAAAGTCCATCAAATTCACCTTCGAGTTTGTTATATAGATCTCTGTATGCTGCCATGTTTTCTGCTGGCGCATCGCACTTCATCATGGTTTGCCGGATTACTAGATACGTGTCGCCATAGATGACGAGTCTAGTGGCTCCACATGCTTTGGCCATTTTCATCCCATGGATTAGTGCTTCGTACTCGGCTTAGTTCTTTGATGCATATTTTAAGGTAATACGGAGCACGTATAGTAGTCTGTCGCCCCTGGGGGATATGGGTATTACTCCTGTCCCTGCTCCAGATGCCCTTTTGGAGCCATCGAAGCACATTGTCCAGTTACTCGACGTATCTGGCACTCTTGGTTGTTCTAGCTCCAGCCACTCTAATACAAAATCCATGAGTACTTGCGATTTCATGACTTTCCGTATCTCATAGGTTATATCTCGTGGTTCAAGCTCGATTCCCCATTTTGCTACTCGTCCTATTGCATTGTAGTTGTTGAGTATGTCTAACAATGGTGCTCTTGATACCACAGTGATAGGGTGCTCCTGGAAGTAGTGCCTCAACTTCTTTGCCGTCATGTATACTCCGTATGCTAGCTTCTGGAAGAGTGGGTACCGTTGCTTGGATAATGAGAGCACCTTGCTGAGGTAATATACTGGTCTTCTCACTCTATAGATGGATCCTTCCTGGGATTTCTCAACTACTAGTACTGTGCTGACCACTTGTTTTGTTGCTGAAATATACAGGTACATTGGTTCATTTTCCTGAGGTGACACCAAGACTAGCGGAGTCGACAAGTTTTTCTTGAGGGCTCGGAAGGCTTCCTGGGCGTCCGGTGTCCACTCGAACTTGTCTGACTTCTTTAGTAGTTTGTAAAAGGGGAGTGCTTTTTCTCCGAGCTTTGTTATAAACCTTCCGAGTGCCACAATTCTCCCTGCAAGCTACTAAACTCCTTTGATATTAGTTGGTTCTTTCATTGATAGGATAGCCTTGATTTTTACTGGGTTTTCCTTGATGCCTCTGGCGGACAAGAGGTACCCGAGTAGATATCCTTGATGTACTTCAAACGTGCACTTCTTAGGTTTCAGTTTGATCTGATACTTATCGAGTGCTGCGAATGTCTCTCAAAGATCGTCGATAAAGGTTTATGCCTTGTTGGACTTGACTACGATGTCGTCTACACACACCTGGGCATTTCTGCCAATTTGTGCTTTCAAGCAGTTCTGCATCATCCACTGGTATGTGGCGCCTGCATTTTTTCAACCCAAAAGGCATCATGGTGTAGCAGTATACACCGAACGGGGTAATGAATGATGTTTTTTCTTCGTCCTCTCGCTTCATGAATATCTAATTGTAGCCCGAGTATGCATCAAGGAAAGATAACCTTTCACAACCCGCGGTTGAGTCAATGATCTGGTCAATGCGCAGGAGTGGGAACCAGTCTTTAGGACAGTGTTTGTTCAGTGATGTGTAGTCTATGCACATCCGGAGGATTTGAGTATTTTCCTTGGCTACCAACACTGGATTTGCAAGCTATGTTGCTATTTTGATCTCCCGGATGAATTTTGTTGCGATTAGTCTGTTTATTTCATCTCCTATCGCTCTTTGCTTAGGATCCAAGAAGCGGTGAGTAGATTGCTGGATCGGCTTTTCATATTTGTAGATTTCTAGTGTAACATCCCTCATATTTGGAAATTCCAAAAATCATTAAAAATTGTAACTTTTTGCTTTCATGTTATGCAAGTCACCAAAAACCAATGAGATGCAAGAAATAAAAGGAAACAATACATAACTCAATGAAAATTGAAATTAAGAATCCATTATACATCGATTCCATAAACCATAAAAGCCCATTCAAAATAAATATTCATTATTCAAAGAAATTGTTTTCTCTTAGAAAAACTTATTTTAGAACATGTTTTCAAATCAACTATTACTTGGAAAATGTTTTATAGCCTTTGAAACCAGAGAATTATTACCTCTTTACAGTTTATATGCCTCAAAATCATTTTATGGGAATAATAACTATTTATATTGATATACAAATGATACTCCAAGTTTTAAACATAAAGGAGTGAATATAAAATGCTTACTTTGTAAATAACATAAAATAAGACTTAGAAAAAAATATTATGACTTGTGGGATTTTTTCCAAATTTTATTAAGCCACTTTTATATTTATTTAATTTTCTATTTTAAAAAAGGAATTAATTTACTATTAGTAAATCACTGAAATCTTAAATTTATAAAATATAAAAATGATGTGAAATGACTTTCAAGAATAGTATTTGACATGTTTAATGTCTCTAAAATTTTATTTAATCAAAACCTCATATTATTATTTTTATAATTTAAAATGTACATTTATCACTATTACCGATTTATTTATATTTTCAAAGATATGAAAAGTGAAATGTGTTGAAAAGTTTATAAAAATGTTTTAAACAAAAAGAATTTATTTTTAGAATTTTTTTGAAGTTAATTTGAGGTCATTTGGATTTATAAATCTAAAGATATTAAAAAAAGGAAATAAAAGAAAAAGAAAAGGAAGGGTCATGACGTCATCGTCTTCAATCCCTGGAAACGGCAGGAAACTGCCGAATGAATTCCATCAATTCGAGCGTTTCGATGCGTGATTAATTCCCCCGAGCACACCCCTTTATATTCCTCCCCTCCCTCTCCATTTGACCTCTGGAAACCATATGAATCTTGCCCCGAAACTCTCCAAATCGCTCGCTGGAGTCCGCGGGATCCGCCGCCGTGTTTTGCCGTTTCTGGTCGCCTGAGTGAGTCTCCGCCGCCCCTCTGTGGTCGTCTTGCTTTCCCATGGACTTGTGTGCGTTTTTCATTCCCGTGTTGTACCATTTTGTGCAGCGTAAAAATGAGGACGAGATCCTCGGAGCACGACCGCCTCGGGACCACCTCGCCGTCGTGGTTGCAGAGCCCTAGGAGCCTCCCCGTGCTCATCATCACCTCCATCGTGTCGCGCTGCATCTCCTAGTAGTCTCCATCGAGCTCGAACACCACCGGAGAAGCCCCGCTGTCCGAGCCCGAGCGAGCACCGCTGTCCTCGCCCTTTAATTCAAATTTTCTCCCTTTAATTCAAATTTTCTTCCGCTGGATTTAATTGGCAGTTTTACAGACTAGTCCCTAGAACTTTGAACCATCATAACTTTTGATCCATGAGCCCAAATTTAGCAAACTTGGACTTTTTGAAATCCCCTAGATCTGTAGAATCTTTTAGCACTGTTAAAATTCAAATTTGATAAACTTAAATTAGTTCAAATTCAAATATACTTGTTTGATGAAGTTTGGCATAATTCAAATTCTACAAATCCAAAAATTAAAAATAAAATATATTTGGAAACCTTAGGATGTGTACTTTCATACCCTTAGTCCCAAAATAATTTTTGGTCAAATTAAATTTGAATTTAGAATTAAGTTGTCCAATTGAGTATTTTTGACATAGAATTAATTCTATAAATATTTTCAATATAGTTCCTTTTGCAAATTTGTTCCTTTTGGTATCGTTGAACCAGAGACATCTTTTCCCAACAATTTTGTACACCTTGGACCATGACCATTAGTTTTTTACCAAAAACCCAACATAGTGATTCATCCATCTTTACCATGTCTTAGAATTTGTTTTCAACTGTTATTCTTTGTTGTTATGGCTATTTTGGAGCCAAGACCAAGTCCCTAGTATATGTCAACCATATAAGAGACCAAGTAGTGAACCTAAAACACTAGTACCATAGTTTTCTATCTACTTCTCCATTCCCCTATTCTTGCTTCAAGAATTCATCAAGTTAGCAAATGGAAAACAAGACTCAAGCAATAGAAGGCACTTCATTTTGAACTTGGTGGCAACATGAAGAGCTACAAAGAAGATCATTGAAGAATTTTAAGTAAGGGAATTGGACTTCACAACAACTAGAAGAACTCAAGGAAGTACAAGTGTGAAGAAATCCAGAAGAAAACATCTCCCTCTCTCTTTCTAACTTTCTTCTTATTTCTTTTTAATTTGACTTAGTGGTATTTTTGTGCCCATCCTAACTTGGACCAACTAGTGATAAGCCATGAAGAATATATCAAGACCAAGAGAAGAATCCATCCAAGGAACAAGTCTACAATAGAAACATGAAGATGATCTTCAAGAAGACAAGTATGTGTAGACTTGGAGCAATCCATACAAGTTGAAGAGTTAGAAATTTGTTTTAGTCCAACCATTGACCCAAATGGAAAATCCCGAGACTTTACCTCATTTTCTCTGTGGTTATGAAGTCAGTTGTACCTAGACCTACGTTAACCCCAAATGGAAAGACTAACTTAGATCACTCAAATGTCCCGATGAAAATGACTAAGTGTTACACATTGTTATGTGTTACTTAAGTTGAAATAGTGAGATCACCTTGGTGAACTCTTGGAACTTCTTAGATAAATATGTTTCCAGTAAAGTTTGATCACTACAAACTCAACCTAGACATCCTTGGTGAACTCTTGGAACTACCTCGACAAGTATGGTATTAATAAAGTTTGATCTCTTCAAACCCAACCTAGTCCAACCCAAGTGTTTTCTAGGAACTTACTTATGAATCCAGCATAGTATGAATCTTTTCAAACTCCAGCTTTAACCAACCGTGGCCATAGTAGATAACCATAAACCCTTTTGCTATGGTTGCTAGTTTGTCTGTTTTCTTCATTTGTTTGTATGATTACTTGAATGCTTGTTTATTTTGTTATTGTGTTTTCAATGAATGGATTGTACGGAGAGCAACGATCGTTTGTGAAGAGAGTGTGATTTATTCACCAACTTCAACAAGGCAAGTAACACACCATCAACTACCCATTATTTTCTATATGCATTAGTTGATGTTTGAGTAGTATGCATGATAGGAAATTTTACTAAGTTATGTTATGCTATGCTATTATCCTAGTAGTGTGTAGCCATCTCTTTTACCCTTGTTATTTTGATAGCCTTAGAACTTAGTAGATGTTATGCAATGTTACAAATTGTTTTACTAGATGTTGAGGAAAAATTCTAAGTATAACTAATAAATGAACCACCTGGGTGGAAGTGGTAAGACTGGTTTATGTTGAGTGTTGCCTCAGGGCCCTTGTCTAAGGGTTATTCCACTTGAGGTTGTCACTTGAGTATGGCCACCTAGGAACAAAGAGATTACTATGTCCTTCTAAGTTTAGTAGCTTCCCGTGCAGCCTTTAGTCATATGGGCTCTGTCTTGATCAACTAAGTTGAATGAACTCACCATGCTTACAAGCAGATGTAGCATAATTATAGGTGGAACGGGTAAGCCAAACGGTGGTGGAATTTCCTCTGAAAGATCTTGTCTCAATCATTTCCTTTCCTTAATGCACTCAGAGTGTATAGGATGTTTGGGCTGATTTGAGTCTGAAGGTGAAAGTGCACAAACTCTGCAAGGTCCACAAACTAAGATCTTAGTCGTGTCCCCGGTTATGGACAACTATGAGCAGATAGACAAGGATTGACGGAAGAATCTCATCACCAATTAGAATAAGTAAAATTTTGACCAAGTGAACAATATTGTGGTGCTTGGATCTTAATCCAATGTTGCCACCCTTTGAAAATAAAAGTTGTTTTACAAAAGTGATAGGTGAAAACTGGCTTTATGCAAACTTAGCAAAAACTCCACTTAGCCAAATAAGCATGTAGTATTAGTCTTGCCATTTATAACCACCATAGTGTTACTTGCCAATACATTAAATTGTATTGACTCCCTTGTGGCTGCATATTCCATCTTGCAGATGATTCTGAAGACGAGTTAGGATTTCGTTTAGGATCTCGAGACTATCGCCAACATGTTTTGCCTATGGCACATGAAGAAGATGGGATCAATGTTGTTCAATGTTTTCCGATGTATTTCTCTTTTTCTGCTAGTATTCTAAGACTATGCAAGTTGTAATACTATTTTGTAAAGACTGGATTATGTGTGTAATAGAATTTGATGCATTTGCATGATATTTCATTTTGTACTATGGTGCTAGCAATTGATCCAGGGACTAGCACAATGATACATGTGTCCTTACATTATTTAAATGTGGGAAACGCTACAAAATGGTATCAGAGCATTGTGTTGCCTATAGAATTCGAGACCCTAAGTATGGAAAAGACCCTAGGATTGAAAATTTTCTATGTTCAAACTTTCTAGAAACAAAACAATCATCCTAATTCTTCTCATATACACTCATCTATTATTCACTTCCAAAATTTTCTAGATAACCTACCTCTTCAATACCATCAAGACATGAATGTTGATGACCATACCATGAAGTACAAGAAGTATTTTCACCAGATGAAGACCTACACTCAAGACAATTGAAGAAACTTGGAGATATACCTATACTTCACAACAATCAAGAATACTTCAAGACATTGAGAGAAGAATCTGAAGAAAACTCAAGACGATATAGATGAGACCATCAATCTAGTTACTTTGTTAGAACAACATTAATGTGTTAGTGTATTGATCATACCAATGAGTGTGGTATAACAATATTAGTGTTTTGTAAAAACCATGTTGTTTGGTGTGATGAATGTATTGCTATGTGTTAGTTATGTGTTGTTTGCAAGATGAGTTTCCTTGATTTGCAATGTTTGGAATAGGAACCTCCCTTAGCTATCTTTCTAACCTCTACTCATCTTTCCTAAAACCTCAAAACAGATGCCTAGCCAGAATGCCAACAACCCTGAGAAGTCAATAACAATGAAGATGCTACTAGAAGCTCAAACTTAGCTGATACAACTGATGACCCAGAACCAAGCCAGCCACCCCAATATGGAGTTAACACCAGGAATGCAACAAGTGTTGGATACTCAATCACAGATAGTGAAGATGATATCCCAAAACTTGGCCAATAGTGAAAACAATCATCCTTTGATAGCTAGAGATAACCAGGAGATAGAAGAAGAAATGTTGTCAACACTCAAAGCCTGCAAAGCTTGTGGAGAGATAGGACACTATTCCAAAGATTGTCCAGATGAGTGGCCCCATGGTGATACAAACAACTCAACTGAAGGATACTTCACTCAAGTTACTAGCTTTATGTGTGAAGGAACAACACATGTTCCAACACAATGTCCACTTTACCCCATGGTACAACAAGTTGGACAACAGGCCAAAGTGGGAATGCTAAATGCACTCCAATAGAACTTAGGAAAACCAGAAGTGAAGGGAAAACACAAGTTAGATGTTATTCATATGGACCATGTCAAGATGGATACTGGAGCCAAGACTACACCACATCCATATTCATCCAAACCCACCACCAAGAATTGTTATTATTGTGAAGAAGATGGACATTTATCTAGGAATTGTCCCAATAAGAAACCCAGACCTTCAACCAACATAGTTGAGTATACTGGACAGCAGTATGAAGATATGATGGCCAAGACCATACCAATGAAAGGGGAAAGGGACATGTCTATGGTATTTTGTCATCGCTGCAGAGAGACTGGACACTTCATAGATGATTGCCTTGAAAAGAAGGACCTCAGCCATATACAATGTTATAAGTGCAGAAACATGGGACATTATTCTAGCAAATTCCCAGAAAGGAGGAACATGCCACCAAAACCAAAAGTTAGAATAGTCTGAGAATCATGAAGCTATAAGGAGGCCAATACTTCAAGAAGACATGTTGAACATCAAGAAGTATGTGTCCAAGATTTAGTCTTATGCAAAGTTTTACTTTAAAAACAAATGTTCCCTTAAGAAACTTCCAATGTAATAAAATACAATGAATGTTTGAGAAATGTGTTTCCATTTTAATAAATGAGATGATGTTGTGAAATCCTCTCAACTTGGTCTTTTGATTGACCCAAAGAGTGACATCTCAGTGTCAAAGGTAGTTCAATAGATTTATGTTGATTTGTAACTCTACTATGAGGGATAATTCTACTCAAACCATCTTAAGTAAAACCATACTCCAAGCTATGTGAATGGACACATATTATTGGAAGAAAATCTTAACCCATGGAACTCTAAAGGTTGTATACTTGGATTCAAGAACCCAAATACCAAGGAGTTGATATATGCTACACAATAACACTATGGAAGATGAAGTATGACTCCAAGTGAAGATATAGTCAAAACCAGCAACCAGTTAGACAAGAGTTTTTAGACTACCCACAAAAGTTTCTTTTAATGGTGGTAGACCACCAAGTTGTTCTGGAATCCAGTTACCCAATCTTTTTTTCTAGCCTTCCCGAATCTCGGGACGAGATTTCTTTTAAGGCTGGTAGTCTGTAACATCCCTAATTTTTGGAAAGTCCAAAAATCACTAAAAATTGAAACTTTTTGTTTTCATGTTATGCAAGTCACCAAAAACCAATGAGGTGCAAGAAATAAAAGGAAACAATACATAACTAAATGAAAATTGAAAGTAAGAATCCATTATACTTATATTCCATAAACCCTAAAAGCCCATTCAAAATAAATATTCATTATTCAAAGAAATTGTTTTCTCCTAGAAAACCTTATTTTATAACATGTTTTGAAATCAACTATTACTTGGAAAATGTTTTATAGCCTTTGAAACTAGAGAATTATTACCTCTTAACAGTTTATATGCCTCAAAATTATTTTATGGGAATAATAACTATTTATATTGATATACAAATGATACTCCAAGTTTTAAACATAATGGAGTGAATATAAAATGCTTTACTTTGTAAATAACATAAAATAAGACTTACAAAACAATATTATGACTTGTGGAATTTTTTCCAAATTTTATTAAGACACTTTTATATTTATTTAATTTTCTATTTTAAAAAATGGAATTAAGTTACTATTAGTAAATCACTGAAATCTTAAATTTATAAAATATAAAAATGATGTGATATGACTTTCAAAAATAGTATTTGACATGTTTAATGTGTCTAAAATTTTATTCTATCAAAACCTCATATTATTATTTTTATAATTTAAAATGTACATTTATCACTATTAGTGATTTATTTATATTTTCAAAGATATGAAAATTGAAATGTGTTGAAAAGTTTATAAAAATGTTCTAAACAGAAAGAATTCATTTTTAGATTTTTTTTGAAGTTAATTTGAGGTCATTTGGGTTTACAAATCAGAAGATATTAAAAACGGGAAATAGAAGAAAACGAAAAGGAAGGGATGACGTCATCATGACGTCATCGTCTTCAATCCCTAGAAACGGCAGGAAACTGCCGAATGAATTCCATCAATTCGAGCGTTTTGTCACGCGATTAATTCCCCCGAGCACACCCCTTTATAGTTCTCCCCTCCCTCTCCATTTGCCCTCTGGAAACCATATGAATCGTACCCCGAAAATCTCCAAATTGCTCGCCGGAGTCCGCGGGATCCACCGCCGTGTTTTGACGTTTCCGGTTGCCTGAGTGAGTCTCCGCCGCCCCTCTGTGGTCCTCTTGCTTTCCCGTGGCCTTGCGCGCGTTTTTCATTCCCGTGTTGTACCATTTTGTGCAGCGTAGCAACAAGGACGAGATCGTCGGAGCACAGTCGCCTCATGACCACCTCGCCGCCGTGGTTGCAGAGCCCCAGGAGCCTCCCCGTGCTCACCATCACCTCCACTGTGTCGCGATGCATCTCCCAGTGGTCTCCATCGAGCTCGCACACCACCGGAGAAGCCCCGCTGTCCGAGCCCGAGCGAGCGTCGCTGTCCTTGCCATTGTCGGCGACAAACTCCGGCGGGATTCACAACGGTGAGCTCCTCTCTCTCCCTTAGCCGTCGGATCTATCAGAAACGTCCCAGATTAGATTCCCCCTCGAAGCGGTATGCTTCCATTAGATTAAGATCTAACGGTCCAGATCCATACGGCTTAAACACGTCAGCGCCCAGTCAGCACGCCACGCAGCAGCCCAGTCAGCAACCCTCTCCAATCAGCAGCCGCCACGTGGCCAGCCCTTTGATTCAAAATTTCTCCCGCTGGATTTAATTGGCAGTTTTACAGATTAGTCCCTAGAACTTTAAACCATCACAACTTTTGATCCATAAGCCCAAATTTTGCAAACTTGGAATTTTTGAAATCCCCTGGATCTGTAGAATCTTTTAGCACTGTTAGAATTCAAATTTGGCAAACTTAAATTAGTTAAAATTCAAATATACTTGTTTGATGAATTTTGGCATAATTCAAATTCTACAAATCCAAAAATTGCAAATAAAATATATTTGGAAACCTTAGAATGTGTACTTTCATACCCTCTGTCCCAAAATAAATTTTTATCAAATTAAATTTTAATTTAGAATTAAGTTGTCCAATTGAGTATTTTTGACATAGAATTAATTCTATAAATATTTTCAATATAGTTCCTTTTGCAAATTTGTTCCTTTTAGTATCCTTGAACCAGAGACATCTTTTCCCAACCATTTTGGACACCTTGGACCATGACCATGTGTTTTTTACCAAAAACCCAACATAGTGATTCATCCATCTTTACCATGTCTTAGAATTTGTTTTCAACTGTTATTCTTTGTTGTTATGGCTATTTTGGAGCCAAGACCAAGTCCCTAGTATATGTCAACCATATAAGAGACCAAGTAGTGAACCTAAAACACTAGTACCATAGTTTTCTATCTACTTCTCCATTCCCCTATTCTTGCTTCAAGAATTCATCAAGTTAGCAAATGGAAAACAAGACTCAAGCAATAGAAGGCACTTCATTTTGAACTTGGTGGCAACATGAAGAGCTACAAAGAAGATCATTGAAGAATTTTAAGTAAGGGAATTGGACTTCACAACAACTAGAAGAACTCAAGGAAGTACAAGTGTGAAGAAATCCAGAAGAAAACATCTCCCTCTCTCTTTCTAACTTTCTTCTTATTTCTTTTTAATTTGACTTAGTGGTATTTTTGTGCCCATCCTAACTTGGACCAACTAGTGATAAGCCATGAAGAATATATCAAGACCAAGAGAAGAATCCATCCAAGGAACAAGTCTACAATAGAAACATGAAGATGATCTTCAAGAAGACAAGTATGTGTAGACTTGGAGCAATCCATACAAGTTGAAGAGTTAGAAATTTGTTTTAGTCCAACCATTGACCCAAATGGAAAATCCCGAGACTTTACCTCATTTTCCCTGTGGTTATGAAGTCAGTTGTACCTAGACCTACGTTAACCCCAAATGGAAAGACTAACTTAGATCACTCAAATGTCCCGATGAAAATGACTAAGTGTTACACATTGTTATGTGTTACTTAAGTTGAAATAGTGAGATCACCTTGGTGAACTCTTGGAACTTCTTAGATAAATATGTTTCCAGTAAAGTTTGATCACTACAAACTCAACCTAGACATCCTTGGTGAACTCTTGGAACTACCTCGACAAGTATGGTATTAATAAAGTTTGATCTCTTCAAACCCAACCTAGTCCAACCCAAGTGTTTTCTAGGAACTTACTTATGAATCCAGCATAGTATGAATCTTTTCAAACTCCAGCTTTAACCAACCGTGGCCATAGTAGATAACCATAAACCCTTTTGCTATGGTTGCTAGTTTGTCTGTTTTCTTCATTTGTTTGTATGATTACTTGAATGCTTGTTTATTTTGTTATTGTGTTTTCAATGAATGGATTGTACGGAGAGCAACGATCGTTTGTGAAGAGAGTGTGATTTATTCACCAACTTCAACAAGGCAAGTAACACACCATCAACTACCCATTATTTTCTATATGCATTAGTTGATGTTTGAGTAGTATGCATGATAGGAAATTTTACTAAGTTATGTTATGCTATGCTATTATCCTAGTAGTGTGTAGCCATCTCTTTTACCCTTGTTATTTTGATAGCCTTAGAACTTAGTAGATGTTATGCAATGTTACAAATTGTTTTACTAGATGTTGAGGAAAAATTCTAAGTATAACTAATAAATGAACCACCTGGGTGGAAGTGGTAAGACTGGTTTATGTTGAGTGTTGCCTCAGGGCCCTTGTCTAAGGGTTATTCCACTTGAGGTTGTCACTTGAGTATGGCCACCTAGGAACAAAGAGATTACTATGTCCTTCTAAGTTTAGTAGCTTCCCGTGCAGCCTTTAGTCATATGGGCTCTGTCTTGATCAACTAAGTTGAATGAACTCACCATGCTTACAAGCAGATGTAGCATAATTATAGGTGGAACGGGTAAGCCAAACGGTGGTGGAATTTCCTCTGAAAGATCTTGTCTCAATCATTTCCTTTCCTTAATGCACTCAGAGTGTATAGGATGTTTGGGCTGATTTGAGTCTGAAGGTGAAAGTGCACAAACTCTGCAAGGTCCACAAACTAAGATCTTAGTCGTGTCCCCGGTTATGGACAACTATGAGCAGATAGACAAGGATTGACGGAAGAATCTCATCACCAATTAGAATAAGTAAAATTTTGACCAAGTGAACAATATTGTGGTGCTTGGATCTTAATCCAATGTTGCCACCCTTTGAAAATAAAAGTTGTTTTACAAAAGTGATAGGTGAAAACTGGCTTTATGCAAACTTAGCAAAAACTCCACTTAGCCAAATAAGCATGTAGTATTAGTCTTGCCATTTATAACCACCATAGTGTTACTTGCCAATACATTAAATTGTATTGACTCCCTTGTGGCTGCATATTCCATCTTGCAGATGATTCTGAAGACGAGTTAGGATTTCGTTTAGGATCTCGAGACTATCGCCAACATGTTTTGCCTATGGCACATGAAGAAGATGGGATCAATGTTGTTCAATGTTTTCCGATGTATTTCTCTTTTTCTGCTAGTATTCTAAGACTATGCAAGTTGTAATACTATTTTGTAAAGACTGGATTATGTGTGTAATAGAATTTGATGCATTTGCATGATATTTCATTTTGTACTATGGTGCTAGCAATTGATCCAGGGACTAGCACAATGATACATGTGTCCTTACATTATTTAAATGTGGGAAACGCTACAAAATGGTATCAGAGCATTGTGTTGCCTATAGAATTCGAGACCCTAAGTATGGAAAAGACCCTAGGATTGAAAATTTTCTATGTTCAAACTTTCTAGAAACAAAACAATCATCCTAATTCTTCTCATATACACTCATCTATTATTCACTTCCAAAATTTTCTAGATAACCTACCTCTTCAATACCATCAAGACATGAATGTTGATGACCATACCTCTTCAATTTTCTAGATAACCTACCTCTTCAACTACCCATTATTTTCTATATGCATTAGTTGATTTTTGAGTAGTATGCATGATAGGAAATTTTACTAAGTTATGTTATGCTATGCTATTATCCTAGTAGTGTGTAGCCATCTCTTTTACCCTTGTTATTTTGATAGCCTTAGAACTTAGTAGATGTTATGCAATGTTACAAATTGTTTTACTAGATGTTGAGGAAAAATTCTAAGTATAACTAATAAATGAACCACCTGGGTGGAAGTGGTAAGAGTAGTTTATATTGAGTGTTGCCTCAGGGCCCTTCTCTAAGGGTTATTCCACTTGAGGTTGTCACTTGAGGATGGACACCCAGGAACAAAGAGATCACTATGTCCTTCTAAGTTTAGTAGCTTCCCGTGCAGCCTTTAGTCATATGGGCTCTTACTTGATCAACTAAGTTGAATGAACTCACCAGGCTTACAAGCAGATGTAGCATAATTATAGGTGGAACGGGTAAGCCAAACGGTGGTGGAATTTCCTCTGAAAGATCTCGTCTCAGTCTTATCCTTTCCTTAATGCACTCAGAGTGTATAGGATGTTTGGGATGATTTGAGTCTGAAGGTGAAAGAGCACAAACTCTGCAGAGTCAACAAACTAAGATCTTAGCCGTGTCCCCGGTTATGGACAACTCTGAGCAGCTGGACAAGGATTGACGGAAGAATCTCATCACCAATTTCGATAAGTAAAATTTTGACCTAGTGGACAGTATTGTGGTGCTTGGATCTTAATCCAATGTTGACACCCTTTGAAAAGAAAAGTTGTTTTACAAAAGTGATAGGTGAAAACTGGCTTTATGAAAACTTAGCCAAAACTCCACTCGGACAAATAAGCATGTAGTATTAGTCTTGCCATTTATATCCACCATAGTGTTACTTGCCAATACATTAAATTGTATTAACTCCCTTGTGGCTGCATATTCCATCTTGCAGATGATTCTGAAGACGAGTGAGGATTTTGTTTAGGATCTCGAGACTATCGCCAACATGTTTTGCCTGTGGCACATGAAGAAGATGGGCTCAATTTTGTTCTATGTTTTCCGCTGTATTTCTCTTTTCTCTACTAGTCTTCTAAAACTATGCAAGTTGTAATACTATTTTGTAAAGACTGGATTATGCGATGTAATAGAATTTGATGCATTTGCATAATATTTCATTTTGTACTGTGGTGCTAGCAATTGATCCAGGGACTAGCACAATAACACGTGTCCTTACATTATTTCAATGTGGGAACGCTACATCTAGTGAGTTCTCAGCAAATTTCTTGGGTACTCCTGGCATGTCCGTTGGGGCCAATGCGAAGATTTTCCAGTTCTCACGGAGGAATTTGACGAGCGCGCTTACCTATGCGATAGGCAGCATTTTGGACATGCGTATTGTCTTTGCTGGAAAAGTCGGGTGAACCTGGTATTCCACTGTATCCTTTTTTCACGTCAAATTCCATCTCGGGTGATGTTTTATTTTTCATAGGGAGGATAGAGTGGTCAGTTGTGTCTGCTATATCTGCAAGTTCCTGTTGCATTCCGAATGGTTGTGATATTTTGTTGAATTCAACATCACAGCTGTCTGATTTTTTGTAGTTTCCTCGCATAGTGATTACCACCTAGGAAAGCACACACTCCCTGCAGCTTTTCGTCGTTGGAGTACAGATCATCGTTAAGGATAGCGAACGCGGATTCTGCGTTTTCGGCTGCAGTTTTATAGATGCGTTCTCCCTTAGCATTTGTGTTGTTTACATGTCTTTGCCAATATGGGTTTTCAAACCGCTTTCTTGTTGGCAGTTCTTCCGGCTTTGAAATTTCAGGTAATGATACGTCGTAAATGTATCCTTAATTTCTAATGTTCCATGTTGTTTTCTTATTGTTTCCCACAGGTTTTCTATACACTTTATGTCATTTTTATCGATTTTCTGAACTAACCTATTAACAAGATGCCACAGAGCCAGTTCCCTGTTTTCTGTTGTTTTTAGTTTCAGAAAAGTTGTTCTTGCAATATTCTTGGAGTTGGAAAATTTGAAGCCCGGAAGTCTTAGAATTCCCGAAGGTTCCACGGAGTCCTGAAGAGACCTAGAGGGGGCCTCAATGGGCCCACACCATAGGGCGGCGCGCCCCTGGCCGCGCCATGGGGTGGTATGGGTCCCCCGGCCTCCACCTCCTTTGCCCTTTCGCCTATTTATACCCCCCGAGACGTAAACCATAAATAGATGCCACTTTTTCCCGAGAAACACCCGAGGTTGCCGTCATCGTCGTCCCGAGATTGGGAGGGTTCTAGAGCTCTCCCCGGCACCTTGCCGGGAGGGGAATTCATCACCGGAGGGGTCTACACCACCATACATTCCTGCGAAGTGATGCCTGAGTAGTTCATCCCTGGACTACGGGTCCATAGCAGTAGTTATATGGTTGTTCTCTCCACTTTGTACCTCATGTTTAGATCTTGTGAGCTGCCTCACATGATCGAGATCATATTTATGTAAGGGTACATGTTGTGTTTGCTGGGATCTGATGAATGTTGAATGCTATGTCTTCAGAGTATCAATCGATCATGTTATCTTCATGCATATGTTATTTATGATCTTGCATGCTCTCCATTATTAGTAGATGCTCTGGCCAAGTAGATGCTAGAAACTCCAAGAGGGAGTATTTATTCTTGATAGTGGGTCCATGCCTCCTTTGCATCTGTGCTCGAGTGACAGAAACGTGACGGATGGAGGATGTGTTGTTGCCATTAGGGAGAAAACAACGGTGTTTACCTAGTTTACATTGTTTACATTACACACTTTGCTTACTACGATAATCTGTTGCTAGCAACTTAATACCCAACGTATGTTCGGATGATATTCAGAGGGTGGATTATTAGACATAGATGCAGTTGGATCACGGTCTATGTATTTTGTTGTAATGGCCGCATAAATCACATATTAATCTTTATGTCTGGCATATGCACTACGGTGCATCCTTCATTTCTGTCAATTGTCCAGCTGTAATTTGTTCACCACACATGTTATTTATCGTT
Organism: Alopecurus myosuroides; assembly: GCA_028641055.1. Lineage (NCBI taxonomy): Eukaryota > Viridiplantae > Streptophyta > Magnoliopsida > Poales > Poaceae > Alopecurus > Alopecurus myosuroides. The sequence continues at coordinate 262,763,163 of CM054061.1, read as the reverse complement.
CACGGAGAGACACCACTAGTGAACTGTGGACCCCGATCCATTTTGCTCATACTGATAAAACACGTACTGTTTTCATACTGCTATAATATTGTACCTACTGTTTTCCACACCAAACTGGTGAGATTGACAACCTCACTGCTTCGTTGTGGCAAAGTGATTTGATTTTGTTGTGTAGGTTCCACGTTGCTACTGAACCGGTAGTGCGCCCTGCCATCTCCGCTGCATCAACCTTCTGAAGTTACTCCTTCCTCCTACTAGTCGATTCAACCTTGGTTTCTTACTGAGGGAAACTTGTTGCTGCACTCTTCAGACCTTCTCTTGGGGTCTCCCAACGAACGTGTGTTCACACGCATCGAGCACTTTTCTGGCCTCGTTGCCGGGGAGGACAAGAATCTCTGCAAGGGGAGTCTCTCACTTCCAATCTCTTTACTTTGATTTTGTTTTGCTTAGTTTATTTAATTTTGTCTTGTTTGCTTCTATTTATCAAAAAACACAAAAAATTAGTTCTTATTCTAGTTGTTATTTTTGCTTTATCATGCTTGCTATCAATGGTTGATGTCTTTGAAACTAGATCTTCTTGGCAAGGTGGGTTCACAGATGAACAAAAAAAAATATAAGGAACACCGCTTGTCACAAAAAGGAATACACTTATGGGAGCAAATTGATAAATTTCATGATTATGCTAAAAACTTGTGCTCTACTTATAATGTTACTTATTGCTTTGATAAATCTTGCTACTGTAGGAGGTATAAACACCTCCCTTTTCAATGTGAGTATAATGATGATGTTACCATAACTTCTTATGTTAAGGGAAATTATGAATTATATGATGTGGAACAAATTGAAGAAATTATTGCTTGGAAGGGTGCATTCAAAATTGACTATTTACTTGAAAGTATTAATGATGCACCTTATAAATACGAGATTTATGCTATACTTGAATATTGCTTTGATAATTACAAGGATTGTAATTACTACATAATGGAATATCTAAATAAATGCTCTCAACCTAAGGAAGAGACTAATGCCTTGCAGGAACCTATGGAAGAAGAAACTGCTGAATCTGGAACCTCATTGGATGAAAAAGAGGAGTAGAGTGATGATCAATAGGAGGAAAAATGGAGCTACCCATGTCTACCTCCCAATGATAGTAACTCTTTAACTCATACATTATTTTATAAAATTGATACTTGCTATACTTGTGACCTTGATACTACTATGAATGAAACTTGTGAGAATGATATTGCTACCGTTATTTATGATAATCCATGCTACTTCGATAAATCCTATGAGAATCCTCTGTTTATTCCAACTATTGATATGCATGATAATGAGGATGTTTGTTTAGAAAATTTATATGATAATGCTCTTGATGATGGTCCTATGTTACTTGATGTTATAAATTATAATTCTACTAAAATAGTATTTCTATAATGTGTCCTATACATTTTATGAGGGATCAGTCATCTTGCTTTGCTATTGCTAAAATTGGAAAAAAAAGAGGAGCTGATTTTAAATTTTGATCCCACTGTTTTGGAGCTTGATATGAATTGTGTGCTTCTAGACCATGAAAACATGCTTTATGTGATAATTATGTTGTTGAGTTTGTTCATGACTTTACCAAGAATTATTATAAGAGAGGAAAATATGGTTGTAGGAATTTTTATGTTACTAAAACACCTCTCTTTTTGTTTAAAGTTTTGAAGACGCTCTTGTTCTACCTTCCCATGATTTTTAGTTTGAGCTTCTTTAATTTATTTCTTTACAAGATTCCTATGCATAGGAAGCAGGTTAGACTTAAATTTGTTTTATAATTTCTTCTTGATGCTCTCTTTTGCTTAATTCATATTTCTCATGTGAGCATCTTCTTCACTTGAAAACACGTGAATCCACTTTTCTGGGTCTAGCTAAAAGGCGTTAAAGAAAACCACTTCTTGGGAGATAACCCATGGTTTTATTTTTGCTTTGTTTTTTTCTGTTTTCTTTGAGTCAAGGGGCTGTATACTTCTGTAACAACTCCTTTTTTCCCTTTCTTTTCATGTTTTAGTAGTGCTAACTAAAGTTTCTGACGAGAGTTGGAGTTGGTTTTCCGGATTTCTGCGCAGGAAACAGATTTCTGCTGTCCACCGTAAAAATTGTATAAATCAAAGAAAATCAGAATGACCTGAAATTTCTTGTGCTTATTCCTTGGCTGATTCCGCAACTTTTTTTGTTCTTTAAGGTTTTCTACCTGAGCAACATGAGTGCCTCGAAAAAATTCTTCTTTATAGACTGTTCTGGTTTTAACAGATTCTGCTGTTTTTCTTGCATTTGTTCTTTTGCGATGTCAAGTGGATTTCTTTGTTTCACGAAACATCAGTGGTTGTAGCTAATATTTAAAAGTATAAATATCACTTGTGCCATACAGAACCCGTGGATTTTTTATTGTTGCACTAACCCCTCTAATGCGAATTACTCTTTGAGTGTGGTGTGAAGGAAGTTTTCAAGGGTCAAGAGAAGAGGGTGATAAGTCTGATCAAGAAGAGTGCAAGGTCAAATCTTGGGGATGCCCCCGTGGTTCATCCAAGCATATTTTTAGAAGACTCAATCATATAAGCTTGGGGATGCCCAAGGCATCCCCTTCTTCATCAACAATCTATCAGGTCACTTCTAGTGAAACTATATTTTTATTCGGTCACATCATATGAAATTTACTTGGAGCGTTTGTTTATTTTTCTTTTGTTTTCTTGCTGCAATAATATATTTGGACCCTAGAATTCCTTGTTTGGGAGAGAGACACGCTCCGCTTTTTCGTTTGAATACTTCCTATGCTAGTATTATTAGTTTTTCTTCTAGCTCCTTCAAAGTTCTTGTTTTCATTGCATCTCTTGTTCAGAGCTGTTAGTTTTATTAGTGTTATGTGAGTACTGATACGTCTCCAACGTAACTATAATTTCTGATGTTCCATGATGATATTATGCCAATTGCTACATGTTTTCTCTGTTCTCTATGTCATTTTTCACGTTTTCCGGGACTAACCTATTAACAAGATGCCAAGTGCCAGTTCCCTCTTTTCTGCTGTTTTTTATTTCAGAAAAGTTGTTCTGGAAATATTCTCGGAATTGGACCCCACAAATCCCGAAGTTCCTATTTTCCCCGTAAGCATCCAGAAGACCGAAGAGGAGTCGTAGAGGGGCACCAGGGGGCCCACACCATGGAGTGGCGCCCCCTTGGCCGCGCCAAGTGGTGGTGTGGGGGCCCCCAGGGCTCCACCGCCTTTGCCCTTTCGCCTATCTATTTCCCCGGATGGAAAACCCTAAACACCTGATCAAATATCCCCGAAAAGTTCCACAACCGCCGTCATCGTCAACCCTAGATCAGGGGGGTTCTAAAGCTGTCTCCCGGCACCATGCTGGAGAGGAGAGCATCACCGGAGGAATCTTCATCACCATGCCTCCCTCTGGAGTGATGCGTGAGTAGTTCATCCTTGGACTACGGGTCCATAGCAGTAGCTAGATTTTTGTCTTCTCCTCATATTCCTCCATGTTTAGATCTCGTGAGCTTCCTAACATGATCGAGATTGATCTTGTAATTCTCTGTGCTGTGTTTGCTGGGATCCGATGAATATTGAACTCATGCCAACTTGATTGTAGTCTTTATTGCATATGTTATTTGTGATCTTGCACGCTTTCCGTTGCTAGTGGTTGCTCTGGCCAAGTAGTTGCTAGTGACTCCAAGAGGGAGTATTTATGCTCGATAGTGGGTTCATGCCTCCTTTTCGCCTTGCTCGAGTGACAGAAACGTGAAGGGGGACGATGTGTTGTTTCCAGTAGGGAGAAAACAGCGGTGAGAGTGCCCGCGTGTACAATCATTGCTTACATTACACACTTTGTTTAATGCAGTTATCAGTTGCTTGCAACTTAATACCTAAGGGGGTTCAGATGATAACCTGAGGGTGGATTATTAGTCATAGATGCAGTTGGATTACGGTCTATGTATATTGTTGTAATGCCCGCACTAAATATCATAGTAGTCATCATGTCATGAATGTGCACTACGGTGCAACCTTTATTTGTCAATTTCCCAGTTTTAATTTGTTCACCCATCATGCTATCTTTTATGGAGAGACACCACTAGTGAACTTATGAACCCCGGTCCATTTTCCTACACTGTTAAAACAAACCACCACGATTTCCTGCTTTCTTTACTTACTGCAAGCATACATTATTTTCCACACTATACGTCTAATCTTTGTTTTTAGCAAGACCGGTGAGATTGACAACCTCAATGTACCGTTGGGACAAAGTATTTTGGTTGTTTTGTGTGAAGGTTCCACGTTGTTGCTGACACCGTTGAGCCATCACCACCGTCAATGGCATCAACCTTCCGAAGGTCCTCTTTCTCCTACTTGATTGATAACCTTGGTTCTTAACTAAGGGGAAAACTCCTACCACTGTTCTCATCACACCCTCCTCTTGGGGTATCCCAACGAGTGCAAGATCTGCACCATCAAGTACTCTCATGTTTTATTGTTGTAGCATTTAGAGAGTTTTTGTTAAAGCATGTTTTGTATGGTGCTTGTTGGGAAAAGAAACTGTTGCTTGTAGTAGAATTTATAACGGTGCAAGTAGAAGCTAGTATAGACTGTGGCTAGACTTTTTCATATCATGCTAGATGTTACTTTAATTCAAAATCCTAGTGGTTATTTAGTAGCATGATTAGCCTCAAATAGCTGAGAGTTTTTACTGTGCCATTGAAAGAATCATGAGTTGTTCTTGTCATATTGAAGCATAAATTTGTGGCATTCTCTTTTGAATGTTTTATTTGGTTGACTTGGCAAATGCTCACACCATGTTTATGACTATGAACCGGTCACTAATAGCCTCCATGATCAGTTAGTTTTTGAACTTGTAGTACCACTTATGCTTGAATTAATGATGTTTATGTCGCTGTGCATGATTATGGCTCTTATGCTCTCTTGATTTGTCGCTCCCAGTCTTTTGCTAGCCTCCACCTGTACTGAGTATGAGCTCTACTCGTTCATCCAACTCCTAAAAACTGAAGTTTTCCCATTGTGTCCACCATACCTACCTACATGTGGTATTTGACCGCCACTCCAAACTAAATTGCTCATGTGTTACCTTTAAAACTTTCAAAATTACTCCTGTTTTGGGATCCTGTTTTAGCTCATGAGGATGTAAGTAGAGAATCTTTATCATACTTGTTGATTGGACTTTCACACCCTGGACTAGTGGCTTCATCCGCTTATCCAATGATAGAAGAGCTGGCAGCGGGGTGCCCAGCCCCAAATTAATAACACAAATTATCTTCACTATTTTTGCCCCTGATTTATCAGTCAAAGCCTAATTGTGTAAATAAAAGAGAAACAGGGATGACCTTCTACCCAGATGCGTCATTATATGGGAGCCGCTCTTGTGAAGTCTAGTTGGCTTGTGATGTACTGTATTATGCTTACCATTCGTTTGACATAAGCATACACCTCTCTTAAAATATAGACACTCCTCCGCAGTATGTGATTGTTGGCAGGCACCCGAGGATTCGGTTAGCCATGGTTTGTGTAAGATGGTTGGGAGGAGTGTCAAGCTTTTTATACCTCTGTTTAATAAAATAAAATCTCTAGCACATGAGTGATCCATGCTTCCCTCTCCGAAGGGCCTTTCTTTTACTTTTATGTTGAGTCTCCATCTTCTAAGTTTATGGACGGTTGAGAGAGCATAGTTGCCATTCTTAGTTTTATGTGCATTTGTCCCAGAAACATTATTAATTGATTCATGATTTCCTCATGAACTTTGAAGGTCTCTTGGCATTTATGTTTTTCCCCACTCTTAAGGACTAGCGAAATATCACTTTGACATGTTTTCTCTATACTTGAAACAAACATATATCTTTTGTTGCATTGTTATTCATGATCTTTTATGTGTGTTACTTCTCATGATGCAAGGTGATTGCGATTCTTTATTATTAGGATTCTATTTATCAAGCTTGTGTTTAAGTTCTATGATCTCAGCTTACTTATGCTTTTACATTATTTATGATTAAGTTTATGTTGGTGGCATGTCACCTCAGAAATTATGTGTTTTTATCGTTTACCTACTCGAGGACAAGTAGGAACTAAGCTTAGGGATGTTGATACGTAATAAACGTGTCCTTAATTTTTGATGTTCCATGTTGTTTTCTTATTGTTTCCCACATGTTTGCAATACATTTTATGTCATTTATGGATTTTCTGGACTAACCTATTGACAATATGCCACAGATCCAGTTCCCTGTTTTCTGTTGTTTTTAGTTTCAGAAAAGTTGTTCTGTAAATATTCTCGGAATTGGAAAATTTGAAGCCCGAAAGTCTTAGAATTATCGAAGGTTCCACGGAGTCCCGAAGAGACCAGGAGGGGGGCCTCAAGGGGCCCACACCATAGGGAAGCGCACCCCCTGGCCGCGGCATGGGGTGGTGTGGGGACCCTGGCCTCCACCGCCTTTGCCCTTTTACCTATTTATACCCCCTGAGATGTAAACCCTAAAGAGATGCCACTTTTACCGAGAAACACCCTAGGTCACCGTCATCGTCATCCCGAGATCGGGAGGGTTCTGGAGCTCTCCTCGGCACCCTTCCGGGAGAGGAATTCATCACCAGAGGGGTCTACACCACCATGCCCTCCTCCGAAGTGATGCGTGAGTAGTTCATCCCTGGACTACGGGTCCATAGCAGTAGCTAGATGGTTGTTCTCTCCACTTTGTACCTCATGTTTAGATCTCGTGAGCTACCTCACATGATCAAGATCATCTTTATGTAATGCTAAATGTTGTGTTTGGTGGAATCTGATGAATGTTGAATGCTATGTCTTCTGATTATCAATCTATCATGTTATCTTCATGATAAATTATTTATCTTGCATGCTCTCTGTTATTAGTAGATACTCTAGCCAAGTAGATGCTAGTAATTCCAAGAGGGAGTATTTATGCTCGATAGTGGGTTCATGCCTCCTTTGCATCTGTGCTCGAGTGACAGAAACATGACGGATGGAGGATGTGTTGTTTCCATTAGGGAGAAAACAACGGTGTTTACCTAGTTTACATTGTTTACATTACACACTTTGCTTACTGCGATAATCTGTCGCTAGCAACTTAATACCCAACGTTTGTTCGGATGATATTCAGAGGGTGGATTATTAGACATAGATGCAGTTGGATCACGTTCTATGTATTTTGTTGTAATGCCCGCATAAATCACATATTAATCTTTATGTCTTGCATATGCACTACGGTGCATCCTTCATTTCTGTCAATTGCCCAGCTGTAATTTGTTCACCACACATGTTATTTATCTTTCACGGAGAGAAACCACTAGTGAACTGTGGACCCCGGTCCATTTTCCTTGTACTGATAAAACACCTACTTATTTCATACTGCTTTCATATTGTATCTACTGTTTTCCACACCATACGTTTAACCTCTTTATGTTTAGCAAAATCGGTGAGATTGACAACCTCACTGCTACGTTGGGGCAAAGTGATTTGATTGTGTTGTTTAGGTTCCACGTTGCTTCTAAACCGGTAGTGCGCCCTGCCATCTCAGCTGCTTCAACCTTCTGAAGTTAATCCTTCCTCCTACTGGTCGATTCAACCTTGGTTTCTTTTCTGAGGGAAAACTTGCCGCTGCACTCTTCATAACCTTCCACTTGGGGTTTACCAACGTTTGCATCAAGAGTTTTTTGGCGCCGTTCCCGGGGAATCTCAAAGGAATCAAGAAGCAAACACTCCCTCGTCAACTCTAGAACCAGTTTTCTGGCGCCGTTCCCGGGGAGGAAGAGAATTTCTGCAAGGGGAGTCTCTCACTTCCAGTCTCTTTACTTTGTTTTTGTTTTGCTTAGTTTATCAAAAACACACAAAAAATAGTTCTTATTCTAGTCATTACTTTGTTACTTCGTTGTTATTTTTCATCATGTTATTCCCTAAGTTTACCCTGAAAGATCTGCCAGTAGGTAGTGGTTCTATACTTGGAAAGGATACCATTAAAGAATTCTTTTATCATGTTAGTAAGCATTATAATTTGTGGAGAAATCCATAGTAGAACTTGCTCCAAATTATGAGACTGCTGCAACCTCTTTAGTTAACATGTTAGAAGCTAGGTTTGTTAACCTTCATCCCATAATACAACATATGTTCCACACTTGGATAACATTGAAGATGTTGAAAAAAGGAACTTTATCTTGGAAACCATGCTTAAAGAATTTGGAGATGTTGCTATAGAAGCTAGAAAAGTCTTTGATCGTTTAAATATGCTAGGCTCATGTGTAGATATTGTTGGCGCTCTTGAAAAAACTGAATCTAATAATGAAAAGTAGGATAAAATACCAATCCCCTTTAAATTGGTAGCACTACATGAAGCTCAAGAAAAGAATTTTGATTGGATTGTTCCTGAGAGTTTATTTGATGAGGATAGTAAGCCTAAAAGTTCTAAGAGAGGGGCCTCTGAAACTCACTTAGATAAAATACAATGTATTATTAAAGAATTGCCAAATCTTGATTTGAATGCCCCTTTGCTTGAAAATACTTGATTCCACTTTTCTGGGCCTAGCTAAAAGGCGTTAAAGAAAAGCACTTCTTGGAAGATAACCCATGGTTTTATTTTTTGCTTTGGTTTTCTATGTTTTCTTTGATTCAAGGGGTTTTATACTTCTGTAACAACTCCTTTGTATCTTTCTTTTCATGTTTCAGTAGTGCCAAGTAAGGTTTCTGACGAGGGTTGGAGTTGGTTTTCGGACTTCTAAACAGGAAACAGATTTCTGCTGTCCATCGTAAAAAATTGTATAAATCATAGAAAAATAAGAATGACCTAAAATTTCTTGTGCTTATTCCTCAAATAATTCCGCAACTTTTTTGTTCTTTAAGTTTTTGGATCTGAGCAACGTAAGCGCCTCAAACAAAATTCGTCTTTACAGACTGTTCTGGTTTTGACAGATTCTGCCATTTTTCTTGCATTTGCTCTTTTGCGATGTCAAGTGGGTTTCTCTGCTTCGCGAAACATCAGTGGATGTAGCTAATGTTTAAAAGTATCAACAGCAATTGTGCCATACAGAACCAATGGATTTTTAACTGTTTCACTAACCCTCTAATGCGAATTACTGTTTGAGTGTGGTGTGAAGGAAGTTTTCAAGGGTCAAGAGAAGAGGTGATATATGTGATCAAGAAGAGTGCAAGGTCAAAGCTTGGGGATGCCCCCGTGGTTCATCCAAGCATATTTTTAGAAGACTCAAGCATCTAAGCTTGGGGATGCCCAAGGTATCCCCTTTTTCATCAAGTATCTATCAGGTCACTTCTCGTGAAACTATATTTTTATTCGGTCACATCATATGAAGTTTACTTGGAGCATCTGTTTGTTTTTCTTTTGTTTTCTTTTGTTTTACTTGCTTCAATAATATAGTTGGATCCTATCATTCTTTGTTTGGGAGAGAGACACGCTCTGCTTTTTTGTTTAAGTACTTGCTATGCTAGTATTCTTAGTTCGTCTTCTAGTTGCTGCAAAAATTCATGTTTAGCTCTTGTTTTCATCGCATCTCTTATTCAGATATGTTATTTTTAGTAGTGTTATGTGAGTCCTCTTATTTTTTCTTGCTGTAGCATTTAGAGAGTTTTTGTTAAAGCATGTTTTGTATGGTTCTTGTTGGGAAAATAAACTGCTCCTTGAGGTAGAATTTTTAACGGTGCAAGTAGAAGCTTGTATAGAATGTGGCTACACTTTTTCATATCATGCGATATTTTATTTTAGTTCTAAAGCCTTATGGTTATTTAGTAGCCTGATTAGCTGTAGCGTTCCCACATTTAAATAATGTAAGAACATCTGTGTTATTGTGCTAGTCCCTGGATCAATTGCTAGCACCATAGTACAAAATGTAATATCATGCAAATGCATCAAATTCTATTACATCGCATGATCCAGACTTTACAAAATAGGAATTACAACTTTAATAGTCTTAGAAGACTTGCAGAAAACAAAGATATGCAGCGGAAAACATAGTACAACATTATGCCCATCTTCTTCATGTGCCACAGGCAAAACATGTTGGCGATAGTCTCGAGATCCTAAACGAAATCCCCACTCGTCTTCAGAAACATCTGCAATATGGAATATGCAGCCACAAGGGAGTCAATACAATTTAATGTATTGGCAAGTAACACTGTGGTGGATATAAATGGCAAGACTATTACTACATGCTTATTTGGCTTAGTGGAGTTTTGGCTAAGTTTTGCATAAAGCCAGTTTTCTCCTATCACTTTTGTAAAACAAACTTTTCTTTTCAAAGGGTGGCAACATTGGATTAAGATCCAAGCACCACAATACTGTTCACTTGGTCAAAATTTTACTTATTGAAATTGGTGATGAGATTCTTCCGTCAATCCTTGTCCAGCTGCTCATAGTTGTCCATAACCGGGGACACGGCTAAGATCTTAGTTTGTTGACTCTGCAGAGTTTGTGCACTTTCACCCTTTGTCTTCAATTAGCCCAAACATCCTATACACCCGGAGTGCATCATGGAAAGGAGAGAATTGAGACGAGATCTTTCAGAAGAAGAAGTCCAAACCCACCGGTAAGACCGTTCCACCTATAATTTTGCTACATCTGCTAGTCAAGCCTGAGCTGAACTCTCACAACTTAGTTGATCAAGACAGAGCCCATATGTCAAAAGGCTGCACGGTAAGCTACTAGACTCAGAGGGACTTATTAATCTCTTTGTTCCTGGGTGGCCATCCGCAAGTGACAACCTCAAGTGGAATAACCCTTAGATAAGGGCCCTGAGGCAACACTCAACATAAACCAGTCTTACCACTTCCACCCAGGTGTTTTATTTATTAGTTATAATTAGAATTTTTCCTCAACATCTAGTAAAACAATTTGTAACATTGCATAGCATCTACTAAGTTCTAAGGCTATCAATATAACAAGGGTAAAAGAGATGGCTATGCACTACTAGGATAATAGCATAGCATAATATAATTAGTAAAATTTCATATCATGCATACTACTCAAAATCAACTAATGCGTATAGAAAATAATGGGTAGTTGATGGTGTGTTACTTGCCTTGTTGAAGTTGGTGAAGATATTCACACTCTCTTCACAAAAGATCATTGCTCTCCGTACAATCTATTCATTTAAAACACAATAACAAAATAAACAAGCATCCTAGCAATCCAACACATAAGTGGAGAAAGCAAACAAAGCAAATAACATAACAAAGGAGTTGGACCAAGTTGGCTAGGACAAGTTCAATGTTTGAGTTTGAAAGATTCATTCCCTAATTGTTCAACACTTGTTAAGGGGTTTCCAAGAGTTAACTAAGGATGTCTAGGTTGAGTTTGTAGTGATCAAACTTTATTGAAAACATATTTATCTAAGAAGTTCCAAGAGTTCACCAAGGTGATCTCACTATTTTAACTAAAGTAACACATAACCATGTGTAACACTTAGTCATTTTCATCAAAACATTTGAGTGATCTAAGTTTAGTCTTTCCATTTTGGGTTAAGGTGGGTCTAGGTTCAACTAACTTCATAGCAATAGAGATGACAAGATAAAGTCTTGGTATTTTCCATTTGGGTCAATGGTTGGACAAAAACAACTTGTTATTCTTCAACTTGTGTGGATTGCTCCAAGTCTTCATATGTTTGTCTTCTTGAAGATCATCTTCATGCTTCTATTGTAGTCTTGTTACTTGGTCTTGATAGATTCTGCATGGCCTTGTCACTAGTTGTTTTCAAGGTGGGATGGGTACAACTACTACTAAGTCAATTTGGAAAGAAATAAGAAGAAAGATAGAAAGAGAGAGGGAGATGTTTTCTTCTGAATTTCTTCACACTTGTACTTCCTTGAGTTGCTTATAGTTGTTGTGAAGTCCAATTCCCTTACTTGAAATTCTTCAATGATCTTCTTTTTAGCTCTTCATTTTGCCACCAAGTTGAAAATGAAGTGCCTTCTATTGCTTGAGTCTTGTTTTCCATTTTGTTAACTTGATGGATTCTTGAAGCAAGAATAGGGGAATGGAGAAGTAGATGGAAAACAATAGTACTAGTGTTTGAGGTTCACTAATTGGTCTTATATGTGATTGACACATACTAGGGACTTGTTCCTGGCTCCAAAATTGCCATAACAACAAAGGAAAACAAGGATAGAAACAACTCTAAGACTTAAAGAACTAGGGGGACTACTATGATGGAAGTTTGGCTAAACTACATGGTCATGGTCCAAGGGTGTCCAAAATGGTTGGGCAAGGTTTTTTATTGTTCAAGGTTACCAATTGGAACAAAATTGCAAAAGGAAACATATTCTAATTATTTCTAGAAATAAATATATGTCTAAAATACTCAAATAGACAACTTAATTCTAAAATCTAATTTAACTTGTTCAAAAATTATTTTGGGGCAGAGGGTATAAAATACACATCCTAAGGTTTCCAAAAAAAAATTATTTGCAATTTTTGGATTTGTAGAATTTGAATTATGCCAAAATTCATCAAACAAGCATATTTAAATTTGAACCAATTTAGGTTTTTCAGATTGGAATTTGAACAGTACTAAAAGATTCTACAGATCCAGGGGATTTCAAAAAGTCTAAGTTTGTTCAATTTGGATTTATGTATAATTTTTTGATGAATTTAAGTTGCAGGGACTAATCTGTAAAAGTGCTAATTAATTGTATTCCGGAATAAATCCAGAAAAGAGTTGGGCCGCTAAGCGCTGCACTGGGCAGTAGATAAGGACTGGGCTTGGGCCGGTTTCACGCTGCGCTGAGCGACGGGTAGCATCATAACGCGCAGCTGACTGGGCGTTGAAGTGGCGTGATGTGATTGGCTGATACCTCTTCGATTTAAAATTCTAATCGTGGCCGTTGGATGAGATCTGACGGACAGGGATGGATCTGAGGGGATGCTCACCGACTGGAAGGATTTGGTCGCCGGAAATGGCCATCGCGGCGGCCGGCGGTGCAGGAGGTTGTGGGCGCCGACGTTCCAGGGGGTCCCTGGCCTCGGGAAGAAGAAGACGACGAGCTTCATGGCGCGACAAAGCGGATGGCGGGGACGGCGTCGACCATCTCTTCTCGTACTGACTTCGCGACGCGGCCGAACTGGTGCGGGCGCCGGTGACCTTCGGGCGTCGATGGCGGCAGGGTCTCAGGGGTCCTCTTGCTCAACGGAGGATACCACGGGGTGCGGGACTCCACCTTGAGCTCGATGGTGCGGGAGGCTCTCTCCGTGATGGCCTTTGTGGATGGTGGCGCGTGAACGGACACGATGAAACTCCGGCGAGCTCTATGCGGCAGAACAAAAGCAAGAGAAACAACAACAACAAAATCAGAGATGTGCGCATGGGCATGGGAAACCACGGGGAACCAACGGAGACAGAGGGTAATGGACTACCTTGTCGGAATTCGAGGATCACGGCGGCGGCACGGGTCAACTCCGGCGACAAAATGCTCTCACGTGGGGGCACGATTTGAGAGGGTAGGAGAGGGGAAATGGGGAGGCAGTCGTGGTCTATAAGGAGGAGAAAACGGCGAATTGATTCGGGGTTTAAATCTCGCGCAATCAAAGGATTTGATTTCGGGAGGAAACGGTAGAAAATAACAGGCTGAGCTTGATGACGAGGTGACGTCATCATGACGTCATCATTTTTTTTTCTTTTTTTCCTGTTTTTAATATCTTTTAATTGATAAATCCCTTTAACCTCAAACCAATTGTATTTGATTCATAAAATTCAAACCTATCAGATTATAACATTTTTGTAAACTTTTTATCACATTTGAATTTTCATATTTTGCAATTATAAATAAAACATTAATAGTACTTAATGTTATTTAAAATTGATAAATAAAATAAAATGATGTTTTTAATTAAATAAAATTTTAGAGACATTAAACATGTCAACTACTATTTTTGGAATTCATTTTAAACCATTTTCATATTTTATAATTTTAGGATATGAAGGATTTACTAATAGTAACTTAATGCTATTTTGAAAAAATAGAAAATTCAATAATTATCAAAGTGGCTTAGTAAAATTCCACAACCCATAATATTGTTTTCAAAGTCCTATTTTACGTTATTTTCAAAGCAATGCATTTTATATCCACTCCTTTATGTTTAAAACTTGGAATAACAACTAAAAGTTATTATTAAAATCTTTTATTCTCATCAAATATTTTTTAGGCTTAGGACTTTATTAAGGGTTATAAATCTTTGATTGTTGTTGCCATAAAATAATTTCAAAGTAATATTTGAATTGAAAACATTTTATGTAATAAAGTTTTCTAAAGATAAAATGGTTTTCTTTATCTAAGAAAATTCATTTGAGAGGGTTTTAGGGTTTATGGAATAGAGGTATAATTGGATTGGTAATTTCAATTTCATTGAAATATGCATTGTTTTCTTTTGTTTCTTGCATCTCATTTGGGTTTTGGTGACTTACTAGACATGAAAACAAAAAGTTTCAAATTTTTGTGATTTTTGAGTTTTCCAAAAATCAGGGATGTTACAGACTACCACCCTTAAAAGAAATCTCGTCCCGAGATTTGGGAAAGCTAGAAAGAAAGATAGGTCTAGGCGATTGGGTTCCAGAACAACTGGGTAGGCTACCACCCTTAAAAGAAACTTTTGTGGGTAGTCTATTTTCATTAGATTGGAGTGTAGATTGATTTGAGATTGGCTTGAGTAGAATTTTCCTTCGCGGTAGAGATGTAGACCAACATAGGTATGTTGAACTACCTTTGACACTGAGGGGTCACTCTTTGGGTCAATCAAAAGTCATTGGGTCACTCTCAACTTGGTCTTTTGATGTCCTTGGAAATCTTCCATATTGTTGTTTTCATCCTTGAAGGCAAACGCCATGATACTACTAACAAAACTCTCATGGGAGGCAAAATCTTCCATTTGTTTGATACCTCCAAGGTTGGCTTGATCCTCACCGAAAATAGTACGTTTTCAGCAACACTAACATAGGGTCATTATTGTATTCTACCATTCTATGGTTCAGGTTTAACATCATCGTCTCTCTAATAGGTATGTCACTCAGATTTAACATTCCTCATAGCAAAAGTAAATAATGTGAGTAGTCACCATGGGGGCCAATCCATGTTGCACTCAATCATTACCTTGTACTTAGATTGATGAATCTTGTTTAATAAAACTAGGTCACCTCACTTGTCTAACATAAAGTTTCCAATCTGTAAGACAAACTTGAGCTAAGTATCATTTCTCAACTAGTGGGTTGCGTAAAACTCTTATGTAACACAAATTGGATAGTTGTGTTTCTTCATTATTTCTTCTCATGGTGTGGTTGGCTCTGAAATCTTCATAGCTCATGCAACTTGGGGTTCACTTGACTTTCTTCACTTGTTGATTGGCTTGCTGCTCCTTTTGATGTAGTTGGAATTGATCATGTATGTGATTGTTCCTTCACACAAAAGGATTCCTGAAATCTGTGACATTCCTCAATTGTATGGCTTGTGTCTCTATAGAGTACTAGTCATGACATTATTGGGTGAAAGATTTGTTGTTGCACTTTATACTCTAGTTCACTAGGGTTGTTGAATCGATATGGGATTTGGTTTGTCTTAGCATGGATTAGTAGAGATTAGAAAGAGAGCTAAACAAATTCCTACTCCAACACATCATATCAAGGAAACTCATCTTGCAAACAACATATAACAAACACAATCATCACACCAAACAACATGGTTTTAGAAAACAAACTAATTCCATACCACACTCATTAGTATGATCAATACACGAACACGTTAACGTTGTTCTAACAAAGTAACTAGATTGGTAGTCTCATCTATATCTTCTTGAGTTTTCTTTAGATTCTTCTCTCAATGTCTTGAGGTGTTCTTGGTTGTTTTGAAGTCTGGGTGTATCTCCAAGTTTCTTCAATTTTCTTGAGGGTATGTCTCCATGTGGTGACAACACTTCTTGCACTTCATGGTATGGTCATCAACAATCTTGCCTTCAGGGTGTTCAAGAGGTAGGTCATCTAGAATTTTTTTTAAGGTGAATAATAGATGAGAGATATGAGAAGAATTAAGATGATTGTTTTGGTTCTAAAAAGTTTGAACATAGAAAATTTTCAATCCTAGGATCTTATCCAAACTTAGGGTCTCGAATTCTACAGGTAACACAATGCTCTGATACCATTTTGTAGAGTTCCCACATTTAAATAATGTAAGAACATCTGTGTTATTGTGCTAGTCCCTGGATCAATTGCTAGCACCACAGTACAAAATGTAATATCATGCAAATGCATCAAATTCTATTACATCGCATGATCCAGACTTTACAAAATAGGAATTACAACTTGCATAGTCTTAAAAGACTAGCAGAAAACAAAGAAATACAGCGAAAAACATAGTACAACATTGAGCCCATCTTGTTCATGTGCCACAGGCAAAACATGTTGGCGATAGTCTCGAGATCCTAAATGAAATCCCCACTCGTCTTCAGAAACATCTGCAATATGGAATATGCAGCCACAAGGGAGTCAATACAATTTAATGTATTGGCAAGTAACACTATGGTGGATATAAATGGCAAGACTATTACTACATGCTTATTTGGCTGAGTGGAGTTTTGGCTAAGTTTTGCATAAAGCCAGTTTTCTCCTATCACTTTTGGAAAACAAACTTTTCTTTTGAAAGGGTGGCAACATTGGATTAAGATCCAAGCACCACAATACTGTTCACTTGGTCAAAATTTAACTAATTGAAATTGGTGATGAGATTCTTCCGTCAATCCTTGTCCAGCTGCTCATAGTTGTCCATAACCGGGGACACGGCTAAGATCTTAGTTTGTTGACTCTGCAGAGTTTGTGCACTTTCACCCTTTGTCTTCAATTAGCCCAAACATCCTATACACCCGGAGTGCATCATGGAAAGGAGAGAATTGAGACGAGATCTTTCAGAAGAAAAAGTCCAAACCCACCTGCAAGACCGTTCCACCTATAATTTTGCTACAGCTGCTAGTCAAGCCTGGGTTGAACTCTCGCAACTTAGTTGATCAAGACAAAGCCTATATGTCAAAAGGCTGCACGGTAAGCTACTAGACTCAGAGGGACTTATTAATCTCTTTGTTCCTAGGTGGCCATCCAAAAGTGACAACCTCAAGTGGAATAACCCTTAGATAAGGGCCCTGAGGCAACAGTCAACATAAACCAGTCTTACCACTTCCACCCAGGTGGTTTATTTATTAGTTATACTTAGAATTTTTCCTCAACATCTAGTAAAACAATTTGTAACATTGCATAGCATCTACTAAGTTCTAAGGCTATCAAGATAACAAGGGTAAAAGAGATGGCTACGCACTACTAGGATAATAGCATAGCATAATATAACTTAGTAAAATTTCCTATCATGCATACTACTCAAAATCAACTAATGCGTATAGAAAATAATGGGTAGTTGATGGTGTGTTACTTGCCTTGTTGAAGTTGGTGAAGATATTCACACACTCTTCACAAAAGATCGTTGCTCCCCGTACAATCTATTCATTTGAAACACAATAACAAAATAAACAAGCATCCTAGCAATCCAACACATAAGTGGAGAAAGCAAACAGAGCAAATAACATAACAAAGGAGTTGGAGCAATTTGGCTAGGACAAGTTCAATGTTTGAGTTTGAAAGATTCATTCCCTAATTGTTCAACACTTTTTAAGGGGTTTCCAAGAGTTAACTAAGGATGTCTAGGTTGAGTTTGTAGTGATCAAACTTTATTGAAAACATATTTATCTAAGAAGTTCCAAGAGTTCACCAAGGTGATCTCACTATTTTAACTAAAGTAACACATAACCATGTGTAACACTTAGTCATTTTCATCAAAACATTTGAGTGATCTAAGTTTAGTCTTTCCATTTTGGGTTAAGGCAGGTCTAGGTTCAACTAACTTCATAGCAATAGAGATAACAAGATAAAGTCTTGGTATTTTCCATTTGGGTCAATGGTTGGACAAAAACAACTTGTTATTCTTCAACTTGTGTGGATTGCTCCAAGTCTTCATATGTTTGTCTTCTTGAAGATCATCTTCATTCTTCTATTGTAGTCTTGTTCCTTGGTCTTGATAGATTCTTCATGGCCTTCTCACTAGTTATTTTCAAGGTGGGATGGGTACAACTACTACTAAGTCAATTTGGAAAGAAATAAGAAGAAAGATAGAAAGACACGGGAGATGTTTTCTTCTGAATTTCTTCACACTTGTACTTCCTTGAGTTTCTTATAGTTGTTGTGAAGTCCAATTCCCTTACTTTAAATTCTTCAATGATCTTCTTTGTAGCTCTTAATGTTGCCACCAAGTTGAAAATGAAGTGCCTTCTATTGCTTGAGTCTTGTTTTCCATTTTGTTAACTTGATGGATTCTTGAAGCAAGAATAGGGGAATGGAGAAGTAGATGGAGAATAATAGTACTAGTGTTTGAGGTTCACTAATTGGTCTTATATGTGATTGACACATACTAGGGACTTGTTCATGGCTCCAAAATAGCCATAACAACAAAGGAAAACAAGGATAGAAACAACTCTAAGACTTAAACAACTAGGGGGACTACTATGATGGAAGTTTGGCTAAACTACATGGTCAAGGTCCAAGGGTGTCCAAAATGGTTGGGCAAGGTTTTTTTTATTGTTCAAGGTTACCAATTGGAACAAAATTGCAAAAGGAAACATATTCTAATTATTTCTAGAAATAAATATATGTCTAAAGTACTCAAATAGACAACTTAATTCTAAAATCTAATTTAACTTGTTCAAAAATTATTTTGGGGCAGAGGGTATGAAAATACACATCCTAAGGTTTCCAAAAATATTTTATTTGCAATTTTTGGATTTGTAGAATTTGAATTATGCCAAAATTCATCAAACAAGCATATTTAAATTTGAACCAATTTAGGTTTTTCAAATTGTAATTTGAACATTAATAAAAGATTCTACAGATCCAGGGGATTTCAAAAAGTCTAAGTTTATTCAATTTGGATTTATGTATAAAAAGTTGTGATGAATTTAAGTTGTAGGGACTAATCTGTAAAAGTGCTAATTAATTGTATTCCGGAATAAATCCAGAAAAGAGCTGGGCCGCTAAGAGCTGCACTGGGCAGTAGATAAGGACTGGGCTTGGGCCGGTTTCACGCTGCGCTGAGCGACGGGTAGCATCATAACGCGCAGCTGACTAGGCGCTGAGGTGGCGTGATGCGATTGGCTGATACCTCTTCGGTTTAAAATTCTAATCGTGGCCGTTGGATGAGATCTGACGGACAGGGGTGGATCTGAGGGGATGCTCACCGACTGGAAGGATTTGGTCGCCGGAAATGGCCACCGCGGCGGCCGGCGGTGCATGAGGTTGTTGGCGCTGACGTTCCAGGGGGTCCCTGGCCCCGGGAAGAAGAAGACGACGAGCTTCATGGCGCGACGAAGCGGATGGCGGGGACGGCGTAGACCATCTCTTCTCGTACTGACTTTGCAGCGCGGACGGACTGGTGCGGGTGCCGGTGACCTTCGGGCGTCGATGGCGGCAGGGTCTCAGGGGTCCTCTTGATCAACGGAGGATACCACGGGGTGCGGGACTCCACCTTGAGCTCGATGGTGTGGGAGGCTCTCTCCGTGACGGCCTCTGTGGATGGTGGCGCGCGAATGGAGACGATGAAACTCCGGCGAGCTCGGTGCGGCAGAACAAAAGCAAGAGAAACAACAAAAAAAATCAGAGATGTGCGCATGGGCATGGGAAACCACGGGGAACCAATGGAGACAGAGGGTAATGGACTACCTTGCCGGAATTCGAGGATCACGGCGGCGGCACGGGTCAACTCCGGTGACGAAATTCTCTCACGTGGGGGCACGATTTGAGAGGGTAGGAGAGGGGAAATGGGGAGGCAGTCATGGTCTATAAGGAGGAGGAAACGGCGAATTGATTCGGGGTTTAAATATCGCGCAATCAAAGGATTTGATTTCGGGAGGAAACGGTAGAAAACAACGGGCTGAGCTTGATGACGAGGTGACGTCATCATGACGTCATCATTTTTTCTATTTTTTTCTGTTTTTAATATCTTTTAATTGGCAAATCCCTTTAACCTCAAACCAATTGCATTTGATTCATAAAATTCAAACCTTTCAGATTATAACATTTTTGTAAAAAAATTATCACATTTGAATTTTATTATTTTGCAATTATAAATAAAACATTAATAGTACTTAATGTTATTTAAAATTGAAAAATAAAATAAAATTATGTTTTTAATTAAATAAAATTTTAGAGACATTAAACATGTCAAATACTATTTTTGGAATTCATTTTTAAACCATTTTCTTATTTTATAATTTTAGGATATGAAGGATTTACTAATAGTAACTTAATGCTATTTAAAAAAAATAGAAAATTCAATAATTATCAAAGTGGCTTAGTAAAATTCCACAACCCATAATATTGTTTTCGAAGTCCTATTTTATGTTATTTTCAAAGCAATGCATTTTATATCCACTCATTTATGTTTATAACTTGGAATAACAACTAAAAGTTATTATTAAAATCTTTTATTCTCATCAAATATTTTTTTAGGCTTAGGACTTTATTAAGGGTTATAAATCTTTGATTGTTGTTGCCATAAAATAATTTCAAAGTAATATTTGAATTGAAAACATTTTATGTAATTAAGTTTTCTAAAGATAAAATGGTTTTCTTTATCTAAGAAAATTCATTTGAGAGGGTTTTCGGGTTTATGGAATAGAGGTATAATTGGATTGGTAATTTCAATTTCATTGAAATATGCATTGTTTTCTTTTGTTTCTTGCATCTCATTTGGGTTTTGGTGACTTACTAGACATGAAAACAAAAAGTTTCAAATTTTTGTGATTTTTGAGTTTTCCAAAAATCAGGGATGTTACATTAGCCTCAAATAGCTGAGAGTGTTTAATGTGCCATTGAAAGAATCGTGAGTTGTTCTTGTCATATTGAAGCATAAATTTGTGGTATTCTCCTTTGAATGTTTTATTTGGTTGACTTGACGCATGCTCACACAATGTTTATGACTATGAAACAGTCACGAATAGCCTCCATGATCATTTAGTTTTCGAACTTGTGGTACCACTTATGCTTTGATTAATGATGTTTATGTCGCTATGCATGATTTTGGCTCTTATGCTCTCTTGAATTGTCGCTCCCAGTCTTTTGCTAGCCTCCACATGTACTGAGTATGAGCTCTACTCGTGCATCCAACTCCCCAAAACCAAATTTTTCCCATTGTGTCCACCATACCTACCTACATGTGGTATTTAACCGCCACTCCAAAGTAAATTGCTCATGTGTTACCTTTAAAACTTTCAAAACTACTCTTGTTTTGTGCTCCTGTTTTAGCTCATGAGGACGTAAATAGAGAATCTTTATCTCACTTGTTGATTGGACTTTCACACCCTGGACTAGTGGCGTCATCCGCTTATCCAATGATAGAAGAGCTGACAG
Organism: Alopecurus myosuroides; assembly: GCA_028641055.1. Classification (NCBI taxonomy): domain Eukaryota; kingdom Viridiplantae; phylum Streptophyta; class Magnoliopsida; order Poales; family Poaceae; genus Alopecurus; species Alopecurus myosuroides. The sequence goes on along the minus strand of CM054061.1, from coordinate 262,741,685 downwards.
CGGGGTGCCTAGCCCCAAACTAATAACACAAATTCTCTTCACTATGTTTGCCCCTGATTTATTAGTCAAAGCATACTTTTCGGGAGTTAGTCTATCAGTCTGTACAATATTAGTTCATTTCCACCGACACTTATAATGGATCGGTGGGAGTAGCTTAACAGGTTGGTCGGCTCGTAACTTTTTATGTTAACACGTCAATTAATAGCTTAACAGGGACATCTCGGGTAATTAAAAAACCATTCACGAGCAATTGGGCCTGAAAGCTGGCTCATAACTACTCTTACACGGAGAGCCAGTGATCATGGATGGCAAGGCCAATAGGTGATCGACTCGGTACCCTTTGCACGTCGTCTAAATATAAGGATTTAGGATTGTATCACATCGACCATCGACTTGTTTGTTGCCGCCATCGCTCGTACGCTCGCCCGTTGTCGCTCGTCCACCACAACTTAGTTGATTTTGTGATTCATCACCGTAGATATGGAAATTTAAGATTAGATTTGAAGAACTATAGTCATTCATAAGGATATTTGGATTTTTAATGGGATCAACAAATTTGAAGTCAATGGATGGTTCTCAAATTAAAGACAGGTGCACTACATTTACAGATACTTTCTCTCTAGATAAGAAATGTGATATCGAGTTAAGTGTTATGGAGTTGACCTTGCCAGATAGAACAATGTCTGCTATGAAGATGATTTAGTATGTAAGAGAAGAAGATTGTTATCCTAATATGTATGTTTCTTATCGGATCTTATTTACTATGGCCGTAACAATTTCATCGGCTAAAAGAAGCTTTTCAAAGTTGAAATTTATTTGAGATCTATAATGTCACGAGATATTAAATAGTTTGTCAACTCTATGCATCGAGAAGAAGTTATTGGATGACATTGACATTGATACCATCGTTGATGACTTCGCATCTAGAAATGTAAGAAGAAAATTTTAGGGTATTGTTGTTTTTTTTATCCCGCGAGAGGTTTCGACGTAAAACAATGTGTCTTATTTTTCTTATTTGATTTCTATTTCATCAATATATCTATATATGTGTCTACTTGTACTAAAGGGGGCCCAAATTTTCACCTCGCCCCGGGCCCCCGAAATCTTAGGACTGCCCTGCTTGTGAAGTCTAGTTGGCTTGTGACATACTTTATTTTCTGTTTACCATTCGTTGACATAAGCATACACCTCCCTTAAAATATAGACACTTCTCCATGGTATGTGATTGTTTGCAGGCACCTGAGAATTCGGTTAGCCATGGTTTGTGAAATATGGTTGGGAGGAGTGTCAAGCTTTTTATAGATCTATTTAATAAAATAAAATCTCTAGCACATGAGTGATCCATGCTTCCCTCTGTGAAGGGCCTTTCTTTTACTTCTATGTTGAGTCTACATCTTCTAACTGTATGCACAGTTCAGAGAGCATAATTTCCGTTCTGAGTTTTATGTGCATTTGTTCCAGAATTATTATTAATTGATTCATGATGTGTTATTGCTCGTTCTCTAATTATTTTTTCTAGTCTTCCTCATGAACTTTGAAACTATCCTGGCATTTATGTTTTTCCCCACTCTTAAGGACTAGCGAAATATCACTTTGACATGTTTTCTCTATACTTGAAACAAACGTATATCTTTCTTTGCATTGTTATTCATGATCTTTTATGTGTGTTACTTCTCATGATGCAAGTTGATTGCTATGCTTTATTATTAAAGTTCTATTTATCATGCTTGTGCTAAAGTTCTATGATCTCAGCTTACTTATGCTTTTACATTATTGATGATCAAGTTTACGTTGGTAGGAAGTCACCTCAGAAATTATGTGTTTTTATCGTTTACCTACTCGAGGACGAGTAGGAACTCAGCTTGGGGATGTTGATACGTCATAAACGTATCCTTAATTTCTGATGTTCCATGTTGTTCTCTTATTATTTCCCACATGTTTGCTATACAAGATGCCACAGAGCCAGTTCCTTGTTTTCTGTTGTTCTTAGTTTCAGAAAAGTTGTTCTGGAAATATTCTCGAAATTGGAAAATTAGAAGCCCGGAAGTCTTAGAATTCCCAAAGGTTCCACGGAGTCCTGAATTCCCAAAGGTTCCACGGAGCCCGGGTGCCTCAGGGGGCCCACACCATAGGGCGGCGCCCCCTCCCTTGGTCGCGCCATGGGGTGGTGTGGGCCCCCCGGCCTCCACCGCCTTTGCTCTTTTGCCTATTTATACCCCCCGAGAAGTAAACCCTAAATATCTTCCACTTCGTCCCAAAAAACACCTGAGGCCGCCGTCTCCGGAGCTCTCCCCGGCACCCTACCGGGAGGGGAATTCATCACCGGAGGGGTCTACACCACCATGCCCTCCTCCGAAGTGATGCGTGGGTAGTTCATCCATGGACTACGGGTACATAGCAGTAGCTAGATGGTTGTTCTCCCCACTGTGTACCTCATGTTTAGATCTTGTGAGCTGCCTAACATGATCAAGATCAGTTTTATGTAATGCTACATGTTGTGTTTGCTGGGATCTGATGAATGTTGAATGCTATGTCTTCTGATTATCAATCTATCATGTTATCTTCATGCATATGTTATTTATGATCGTGCATGCTCTCTGTTATTTGTAGATGCTCTGGCCATGTAGATGCTAGTAACTCCAAGAGGGAGTATTTATGCTCGATAGTGGGTTCATGCCTCCTTTGCATCTGTGCTCGAGTGATAGAAACGTGATGGATGGAGGATGTGTTGTTGAAATTAGGGAGAAAACAACGGTGTTTACCTAGTTTACATTGTTTACATTACACACTTTGCTTACGGCGATAATCTGTTGCTACCAACTTAATACCCAACGTGTGTTCGGATGATATTCGGAGGGTGGATTATTAGACATAGATGCAGTTGGATGACGGTCTATGTATTTTGTTGTAATACCCGCATGAATCACATGTAATCTTTATGTCTAGCATATGCCCTACGGTGCAGCCTTCATTTCTGTCAATTGCCCAGCTGTAATTTGTTCACCACACATTGTATTTATCTTTCACGGAGATACACCACTAGTGAACTATGGACCCCGGTCCTTTTTCCTCATACTGGTAAAACACCTACTGCTTTCATACTGCTGCTATTGTTTTCCACACCATACGTTTAACCTATTTGTGTTCAGCAAAACCGATGAGATTGACAACCTCACTGCTACATTGGGGCAAAGTGATTTGATTGTGTTGTGTAGGTTCCAAGTTGCTTCTGAACCGGTAGTGCGCCCTGCCATCTCAGCTGCTTCAACCTTCAGAATTTACTCCTTCCTCCTACTGGTCGATTCAACCTTGGTTTCTTTTCTGAGCGAAAACTTGTCGCTGCACTCTTCATAACCTTCCACTTGGGGTTTACCAACGTTTGCATCAATCACCTCTTCAACATCAAGGTGGTTCACCTGCCCCTTCTGGAAGGGATTGAGACTAGTGGCTTTAACACCCTTCGGCTCTGTGCATTTATCAGCGAAATGTCCCTTCTTCTTGCACTTGAAGCATGTGACTTCTGACATGTCTCTCCTGCCTTCTGTGTTTGAATGTTGATGACCATTATTTCCATTGTGATGGCCATTACGATGGCCGTTGAAATGTCCATTTGAGTTATTTCCTCTGAACCCACCATTGAATGTGTGGCCATTACTCTTGTTGAAATGGCCTCTATTCTTGTGGCCACTGTAGCCTCCACTACTCCCAGATGAGTGATGCTTCTTGTGAGATGTTTTAGTGTGGTTCTTGCCATTATCAAACTTCCTATTGGGATTCTCCTCCTTCTTGATATTGTTGTCCAAGATGATGGTTGGGTCAAGTAGTTTATGGTAGTTTGGAGCATATGCCACACATAGTGGTATCTTCAGGTCCCCCTTGAGTCCATTTAGGAATTTCTCCTTCCTTTTGGCATCAGTATCAATGTCCTATGGGGCATACCTGGACAGAGCACAGAAATCATCCATGTATTCCTTCAGAGTTCTTCCACCTTGTTTCGGAGCACGAAACATCCCTCTTCAAGTTCATAATGTCGGATGAGACGTGGGCATTACAGAAGCATGCCCTGAATGTGGGCCAGTCTAGACCTTCCACAGGATGGGTGCCTTGGAATGTCTCCCACCACATTGCGGTCGGTCCTTCCAGTAGATGTGCGGTGAATCTGACCTTCTCCGCATCATTGCATTCACAAGCAGTCAAGTCCTTGTTAACTGAGCGAAGCCAGTCGTCAGCCACTATGGGTTCAGTAGCAGTAGAGAACTTGTTGGGCATGCCTAAGGAACCTGGTGAGCCTATCCACCGGGGGTGAGGGTGGTGGTGGAGGGTTATTGTTGTTTTTGTGCTGCATGAACTGTGTCATCATATGCATCAGCTGAGTTTGGGCTGCCAGCATCAGCTGGAATGCTTCTTGAGTTGGATCAGGTCGGGGAGGCATATGGGTTTTTTTTGGAATAGATGAGAATTAAGACAGATAGATAGATCTAGTGGAAAAAAATTCTACCCATGCACAACCATCAATCAAACAATAAACAAAGCAAACTCATAAACTTTAATATAACAAAGGTTTTAGGAAACTAATAGAGTCGTGGGTACTGTCATACTTCAAGTAGTAAGACAATACATGAATACATAAACGAGATACAAAGGTCTATGGAAAACATCTAGCTCCACAAGAACATGGCTCTTCAGTCTTGAGTCTTGAACAACTTGAAGTATTCTATAGATTTCAGACGCTTCTTCAGAGGGGAGTGGTTTCTAGTCAAGCTCTCCTCGGAGTCAGGATCCTCATCAGAAGAGTTCTCAAACACCAACTCCTCGGGGTCCTCCTCTTCTTCTACAGCTGGAGCCTAGTGATCTTCTTATGCAGTAGGAGCCTGGTGATCAACAGGGATTGGAGGGACTATGGGCTCATTTTCTCCCCCAGCCACTTGTCAATCGGGCTATTTCCCTCTGCAGTTCCTCAACCTCATTCTGCAGTTCGTTTCTCTCCTGCTTGACTTGATCCATCTTGTTGGAGTCCTTCGCAAATTATGCACTTTGTGCTTGGAGAGCAACAATCATAGTCTCCTTGTCCTCGAACTTTCTCGTCAAATCGGCCTTGACGTCATCCAGGTGCATAATTGCCTTCCCCGGCTTCCCAATCCTATCCCATTGGAAATCAATCACATCCATCTACCTATGCATGACCGACTCCATGTTTGTTGTTACGACCTCTATCTCCATGAAATGGTGACGTGTGGGAGTGACCTGCTGATGGCTACGATCAATGGCCTCTCTGGTCTCATCCCTTTCTCAAAAAAGGCGAAATACACTACCATGGCTTATGTGAGCTTGATACTTGTTACAAAGATGGCATCTTGCATTACTGCACTAATTGAAGCTTCAAAATCTCGGTAATAGCTGGTGTACTCCATGTCGTGGTCATCTGGGTCCACCGTACGGCCCAGAATGAACATCGAGATTCGCCCCTTTTGTGCACCAGTAGGGTCACTGGATTCCTGAATATCGTGGAAGTAAGGGGCTGGCATTCCAACATCCATGGCAAAGACACTTTCTCAGCCAGTAACCTTCATCTCCAGCAACAACAATCTCTCCAGAATAATCCATCTAAATTTTGGGAAAAGAAAAGGTTAAGGTTAGCACAAGGTAGGAAGATACAAGAATAGAACAAAATGAATAGACAGGTGTAGAGTAAAAGTTTTCAAAAAAATTGACATAATTTATTCCTACGGTTTCCAATCCTAGGGTCTCGATCGTACAGGCAACACTGTGCTCTGATACCATTTTGTAGCACCCTACCTTTTAATAAAGGTAGAATACCTGCGTACCTGGTATTCCCGGGATCACTTATAGCATACACATGAAAAAATGAAATATTTATAACAATAGTATCTTTCTACAACGTAGATCCATTGGATAAGAATTAAAATAGTCTTACAACTGGCATAGTCATCATGGACTAGCCCTAAATAGCAAACTTCAAAGTAAACACAGCGGAAAACAATCTTCAATGAGCCTCCTTCTCTTCATGTGCCACAGGCAGACATGTTGGAATGTAAGCTCGAGATCCTAAACCATTACTCATCATCATAATGACCTGCATGTTGGAATATGTAGCCCACAAGGGGAAGTCAGTACAAACAATGTACTGGCAAGTGACACTTATATGGTGGTTGTTTTTAGGAAACTACATGATATTTGGCTGGTGGAGTCTGGGCTATATGCATAAAGCCAGTTTTGTCCTATATTTGTAAATCATTTTCATGAAATGAAGACATTGGTACAACCATCATGGCTAAATCCACCATGAAGGTTGATAAATCATCATGGCTAAATCCACCACGAAATTTGAAAATCGTCATGGCTATATCCACCATGAAGTTTGATAAATCCTCATAGCTAAATCCACCATGAAGTTTGATTGTGGCATCATGGCTAAATCCACCATGTGCCCTAAAAGGGGTTTCTACCATGTTTTATTCCATTCAGAAAAGATGAGGAGATATTTCGGCACCAACTCTGTCTAGCTGCTCAAATTGCCCATAACCGGGGACACGACTAAGATCTTAGTTTTTAACTCTGCAGAGGTTGTACACTTTCACCTTGAGACTCAACCTCCCCGAGAGAAGAATTGATGGAGGGATGATAACCCGGTATTCTAACGTCAAGGAGTAACTCGGCCCAAAGGACGTTGTGCAAGACCCGGCTTAGGGAAAAGGAGCTTCTAGAAGGCCCAGGAGTGTAGGCCTCGTAACCCGGATTGTGGGTTCCGATAAGGAAGTTTAGGGTTTTGTAAGTAGTGTCCGGGTAGGATTCCGAGTACGCCTTGGATAGCAAGCCAGGGGATCCGGGGATTATATAAGCCGGCCCCTAGGGTTATATCGACGAGTTCACCAGAGGCACAAGTTCACGAGATAGAGATTGCGGGACATCGAATACCCTTTGTAACACGAGTATCGAGATAGTATATTCAGATCATAGACTCGGCGACTTGATTGCCGGCTACCGGATCGCATATCACCATGGTTTCCCTTGAGCTAAACCCTCTCCCAAACACCAGAGTCGATTTTCCCCAAGACAAGCTACCCCCGGTAACGTCTGCCGTGATTATCCCACGACAGTTGGCGCCCACCGTGGGGCTCACGTCCAAGGGTGTTTACATCACGGGAGAAGCTCGGGAGAACATGAAGAACCTCGTCGTCGGCGAGATCTACACCAACCCTGAAGGAGAGAAGATGGTGGACGATTTTGGCTGGGGGCCAGAGTCGGATCTACTCGAATCTGGATCCGTCATCACGATCGGCCGGGTCAATGTCTTCGTCGGCATGGTACGTGCGTTCGGTTCAATCCCTGACGATTTTGGATTTGATTCTGTGTCAGGAGAGGCCACCCATGTTCAGTCGGACGGAGAAGAATCGGTCGGGACGGTGGATCCAACAGAGGAGCCCACCACGAAGAGGGAACAGCCGGAGGAGCCGGCATGGACCCCGCGTGGCTGGGTCATAAGGGAGGATGATACCGAGTCTATCTTGCACCTGCTGGAGGACCGGTACGAGGAAGATAGATACGATGAGGAGGAGTATGAGTCTTCGCCAAGCATTGCGCGCCAGGTCGCGGTCTACATGGCCCCTGCAACCAACCTCAATCAGGAGAACGTGACTACGGCTGCGGTCGGAGCGGCGCAAGCGTTGGCCCAGCAGCAAAATCCGGCTGAAGGAAATCCGGTTCTGACCCGGGTTGACGGAGAGTCGGCTTCAGTCACCAGCCGAGCGGCGGATAGCGAGATGCAGGCAAATATGTTCGGTTTCTTGGCTAACAGGGCGCCAGGGGCGGGTCCTTCGAATCCGCAACACCCGGCCCTGTTCAGTAACAATATTGTCTTGGACCCAACAGTGTTAGCTACTGTGATAACTCCAGAAAACGCCGCAGCACGTGCCAGGGACTTGGAGGTAGCACGCCGCGCGTTAGAGCAACAAAGAAGAGATGTAGAGGCAGAGAAGCAAGGGGTAGCCACGCGCCAACGCGAACTGGACGCGCTGGAAAACCGGCTCCGAGCTGAGACAAGCAGGGTGCATCAGAGATATCAGACAAGATTACCGGCGATGGGTGGAGTCATAAACCCTAACGCACTATTCATCACACCCCAGGATCAGCCTATTCCGGCTGTGAATCAGGAAACTGTGCATCAACCGGCAACTGGAGCAGGACAGCCGGCAAACGTGCAAGCCGGGTTACCCACACTGCAGACTGGGGCCCCTGTCGGCAACACAGCGCCACCACCACCACCATCACGATTTCGTACGCCACCAGGTCACTTCAATAACCCCATGGATAGCGTATATGCCGCAACATTAGCACTGAATCAGATCCCCGTAAGAGAGTCACCCCATGCAGAGCAGACCCGACGGGCGATCGATTTGTTGCATACGGCGGTGGCTCAGGAGGTTAATTACCCGGATAATAGGATTGGAATGCATGGAACACCTTATATCAGCCAGCAACACGGCAATGCCGGCAATATGCAAACAAGTTCAGCGCGCCGAAGGGCAGAGCAGCAGCAAATGCCGCCTCCTCCCCGCGTGCAAGCAGCTCCAGCAGTATCAGCAACACAAGCTATTGTGGATAGTTCCAGAGCTAGGAGAGCCGCGGCCGGGTCTGTGGTGCATGGACTGGCAGTAGCGCCGCGTCCAGCCGTACCCCCCGCAGGATCGCATGTTTCCCGGGTGAGACCAGTACCGACTAATCTCGCTGGGCCCAAGTTTCTGACGGATAACATAAGGGCTGAGCCTTACCCGGATAAATTCAAGGAACCAGGTAAAGTAGTGAACTACGAGCCGACTATGGATCCAGAAACATGGTTGAGCAGTTACGAGATGGCTATGTCGATCCGCAACGCGTCTGAAAACCTTCAAGCCAAGTTCATGTACCTAATGATGTCGGAAGGAGCAGCAAAGTTGTGGTTCAACAATTTACCGGAAGGATCTATCAAGACATGGGGAGAGTTGAAAACTGCGTTTATCAAGCACTTTCACGGAACATGCAGGAAGTTGTTTACTATCGACGATCTAGAACGGTGTGTGCAAAAGAAGGGAGAGTCGGCGCGCAGCTAGGTGCGCCGGGTTATGGAGATATTGCATTCATCCACAGATATTCAGCCGAAAGATGCGTTGCAGGCTATGGCCAAAACATGCAAGTATACACCTTTAGTGCAGAAATTAACTCGCATGAAATCCAGTCGGAATGCTTCAGAAGTCACAATGGGAGAACTAATTGATGCGTGCAACAAACATGCCGCAACGGATACCACGGAAGAGGACGTTGATGACAAGAAAGCAAAAGCAAATACAGGCACTAATGGAAGAACCGGCAATGGATCTACGCCGGGTAACCATGGAGGTAACAATGGGAACAACCAGAACAAGCGCCCGTTCGAGGGGAATTCCGAGTTTGTCGCCAGCACAGAAGCCGGGTCTTCAAGGCCCAGGGCGGAAGGAAATTTCAACGCAGGAAATCATAATGGAGGAAATTATCAAGGGCCACCAAGGCCGGGTAACAACTGGGATATCTTCAGAATGGCGTGCCCAAAACACAGCAGGAACGGAAGGCCAGCTAACCACTCGTTGGAGCAATGTGCGGATTTGCAGAGATGGAAGAACGAGGAAGTGAACAAGGCAATGCGAGGTGCAGGCCGGGGAGGAGGACCGGGTCGGGGTGGAAACCCGGGCAATGGCCCACCCCCAGCAGGCAACCCGGGAATTGGGAATCCGGGTAATAACCAGGGAGGAGCCGGAGGCTTCCAAGCCAACCCCAAGCAATTGGGCCAATACCACGTTCACACCACAGGAATTTCTAACAAGGATAGAAAGATACTAAAGAAGGCAGTAAACTCGGTTTCCTCAGCTGTCCCGAGATACCTGAGGTGGTCCGAGCAGGATGTAACGTGGAGCAGAAGAGATCACCCGGAAAGAATAGAACACCCGGGAGTCCTAGCATTGGTGGTTGCGCCACAGGTTAATGGTTATGAGCTGAAAAAGGTCTTAATGGACGGTGGAAGCAGCATCAACATCCTATATTGGGAAACTTTCTTCGCATGGGCCTCAAGGAGTCTCAGCTACAGAAAAGTTCAACAGTTTTTCACGGGATCGTGCCGGGTCATTCGGCGTGCCCTGAATGAAAGATCACTTTGGAGGTTGCTTTTGGAGAATCAAAGGATAATTTCTGGGTAGAGTGGCTCACGTTCGAAGTGGTGAAGTTGCGCAGTCCTTATCACGCGCTATTTGAGAGGTCGGCTTACGCCAAGTTCATGGCCAGGCCGTGTTACGTGTACCTACAGCTAAAAATTCCGGGTCCTAAACAGACCATCACTATACATGGAAGCCGGGATATAGCGGCTAAGTGTGACGAAGGAGATGCGGCAATGGCAGAACAAGCCTGTAGAAAGGAGGAGCTTAAATACTACCGGTCTCAGGTAGACCCGGATGACAGGACAGCGCTGAAGAGACCAAACACTGAGGATGAGAGAGCAAAATTCAAAGCAGTACAAGATACTAAGATGGTAGCCTTCGTCGAAGGTGATCCGTCCAAGCAATTTGCCATAGGATCTAACTTGGATGATGAGCAGGAAAAAGCACTTGAGGAGTTTATTCGTTCAAATCAGGATGTGTTCGCTTGGACGCCTAGCGATATGCCGGGTATCCCTACAGAGCCGGCAGAGCACAGTTTGCACGTTGATCCCAAGTCCAGGCCCGTGAAGCAGGGGCTGAGAAAGATGAATGAGAAAAGAAGAAGGGCTATCGGCGAAGAAATTGCCCGGCTGTTGACGGCCGGCTTTATCATGGAAGTATTTCAGCCGGAGTGGCTAGCAAATCTGGTTCTCGTGATGAAAAAGACCAATGAGTGGAGGATGTGCATTGATTATACGAGTCTCAACAAGCATTGCCCAAAGGATCCGTTTGCGCTTCCAAAGATAGATCAGATCATAGATGCAGTGGCTGGAAGTGACCTATTATGCTTCCTGGATGCATATTCCGGGTATCATCAGATCAAGCTCAAGAAGGAAGACTGGGAGAAAACGTCGTTCATAACCCCTTTTGGAGCCTTTTGTTACAAAACCATGACCTTTGGATTGAAGAACGCCGGCGCAACCTATCAGCGGTGCATTTAGAAATGCTTTGAGGACCAAATTGGACGCAACGTTCATGCTTATGTGGATGACGTGGTGACCAAGACCAGAAAGGCAGCGACATTTATTGATGATCTGAAGGAAACATTCAAGAACCTAATAAGATACCAGATGAAACTTAACCCGACAAAGTGTGTATTTGGAGTCCCAGCAGGGAAGTTACTCTGCTTCATCGTTTCAGAGAGAGTAATTGAAGCAAACCCGGATAAAATCAAAGCTATTCAGAGTCTGAAAAAGCCGGAAAAACTGAAGCATGTTCAGAAGCTTACAGGGTGCGTAGCAGCGCTGAGCCTGTCGTGGGATAATCACGGCAGATGTTACCGGGGGTAACTGATCTTGGGGCAAGACGACACAGGTATTTGGGAGAGGGTTTAGCTTAGAGGAAAACATAGTGCAATTCGATCTGGTAGCCGGCAATCAAAGTCGCCGAGTCTCCGATCTTGATGTAACAACTCAATTCTAGGATTACACTGGATGCTCGATATCAAGCGCTATTGCTAGGGTTCTAAGATCTCTGTCTAAAACTAGACCTGGGGGTCGGTTTATAAAGCACCCGTACCCCCTGGCTTATTCCCCAAGGCGCACCCTGGATCCTACCCGGACACGGCGCACAAACCCTAGCTTTCCTTTACAATAACCCACAACCCGGGTTGCTGGGCCTACAAACTTGGGCCTCCACAAGCTTCCTTATCCTTAGCCGGATCCTGCGCACCGTCCTTTGGGCCTGGTTACTCCTTGGAGTTTGGCCTACCGGGTTATCATCCCCCCGTCAGTAGTCCCCAGAATAGCCTGGGCTTCATGGATCCTCCTTGAAGCGCTTGCTATTCCCTGCAAAGATATCAAACATACAGGCATATGGAGGCCGGGTTAAGATGCTCTGATGTTCAGCTAGGCCTTACTCCACGGCGGCCATGTAGTAACCCGGGTTTTTCCCCCAAGCACCTTTAATTTTCCAGGTCTAAACCCTAATTCCATACTCGATAATCGATCCTGATATCACGGAATGGATTCCCTTCTCTCTTTTATCCAGATGCCTTGCTCAATATTTGGCGCACATCTCGCAGAAACTTAAATAAATAGCTGTTTACCTCCGCAACTCCCGGCTCCCACTTACCGAACCGGGCTTACCCACTTATACTATAAATAAGCTCCTTGGGGGTAACCCGAACCCTAACGGCTCATTTCCCCCCATTCCGCTTCCTTTCTCCTTCTAAGCTCACTCTCACTGAGCATCACCACGAAAATCCCGCGCGCATCACCGGAGCCCATCGGCCGGAGGCTACGCTCCGCCACGACTCGCCCCGCGCCGCCGCCAAGATCCGCCGGCGAATCCCCATCCGGCCCGTCAAGGACCGCGAAGGAACACCAGGCTTGCGCCATCTGCCTCCGCAAAGCCTCGCTCAGATCTCCTCCGGTAAGCCACTTGCGTCCATTAATTCTCCCTTGCACTTTTTGATTTCACCTTAGATTAGATCCAAATCGACCCGCCAACGATTCCTCGGCCATGCCGAATTAAGTTGCTAACATTCTTTCCAGCTCGCATAATAGATAAGGTATGGATTCCAATCCATTCTCCTACTACCTGCAAATACTAATTTCGCCACAAATCCGAAGATAAGATTCCCAATCTGGGCCCGATCCACTCAAAATTTCCGCCTTGGCCTCAATCACCCGGCCGGACTTCCCCCTTTCAGTTCCTTTTATTCGCGTTAAGTGCCTATGCGGCCATCCTTCGTCCCCAAAGAACCCCTTCAACACTTAGATCTCCATAATTTTCGTCATAATACTTGATACCCGGACAATTTCGAACTTTACTCGGTGAGCTAACACCCGGGTTACACGCAATTTTTCATGTCTCAATATTACCCCACCGATACTCGGCCGGCTCACAACTTCCGGGTCTTAGTCCTCTTATCCTTTTACTTTGTATTTTGCAGGTCAACCACATGGCTCCCAAAAAGCAGGGGAAAACTCCAACCAAAGTTAAAGCCGCCAACTCCATATCCGCCAACTGGGCGCGGTCTACAGTCACCAAATCCAAGTTGGAGGAGCTAGTGGAGCTGGGAGTCCTTCCTCCTCAAGAGGATATCCAATGGAGAGTGCCGGGTAAGGAGACCCGGCCCACCCCGACAAAAGGCGAGGTAATTTGCTTTGTGGAACATGTGACCCGGGGCTTCCGCCCGCCGGGTCACCCCTTTTTCCGTGATGTTTTGAATCATTACGGTCTTCGCGTCTTTGATATCGGGCCTATTTCTGTTCTCAACATCTCCCACTTCATAGTCCTTTCCGAATCATACTTGTGCACTTCGCCAAGTCTAGCTCTTTTCATCGAGCTTTTTCAATGCAAACCGTGCCGCGAGAGCGGTGACGGGGCGCTTCTCGCTTGCGGCGGGGTTTCCATCCAGCGCCGCAAGAATTCTCTGATGCCACCCCTCACCCTTAATTCCCATGTCAAGCACTGGCAGCTCTCCTACTTCTACTGCCAAGACACCTCCCCACCCGGCCAAAGGAAGCTGCCGGGTTACTCAGAGGGTCTTCTTGACATCTCTGATAAATTTAGTGCCTTTGCCCCTGACTCGGACAGGGAGGCAATTCAACCTCTTTTAGCCAAAATCACCACTCTCACAGCCCAAGGCCTCATCGGGCTCAACCTGGTGAAGACTTGGGTAGATTTCCGGATTCAACCCAACTCCATCCGCACAAAGCTAATGTGCGAGTATTCAGGGCAATCTACAGACCCGCTCCGGTACTCCGACAACATCTTCGCAGCTGGCGATACTCATAAAACCATCAAGGGCTTTCTGACCGAAAAGCTCGAGGTAATCCGGAACATATCCGGGTTAGGGCCCTTCACACTTGAGAACCCAGCCCCCAAGGTGAAAACCCGACTTTGATGCCATTACCTTTGCTCTTTCCACTCAATGCAGTTAATAACCCTTATGCTAACACTTTTCAGGCTGATGATGATTTTTGGAAAACCAATGCCTCCCCTAGCTCCAAAAGTCCAGAGGAGCAAGAAACTGTTAACTCGGACGAAGGTACTCTCCGGATTTTATTTGGTTCCCTTGAACTCATCATAACCCCTTCATTTCCAACCATAACTTTGATGATATCCAGAATAAGAAGATGACGAGGAAGAAAACTCCGATGGCAAAGTAGAATCCGCCAGCGACGAGGAAGAACTGGAGCCGACAGTCAAGGTCGGATCCAAAAGAAAGACTCAAGAGGCCACCTCCAAGGTTTCATATCTCCTCCTCGCATTCGACTCGCATTACTTTAATGATATACTTGAGCTACCTTGACGTTATCCCACTGGCCGTTCTTGAAGGAGTCGCCCGTAACCAAGCGTAGGTCAACTCGAAATCACCCGGGTGATGATGCCCTTAACCCGGGTATTTCATCGACCCCCCCCCCCCCCCCCCGCGGCGGGCTGGTAATTACCCCATCTTTTCTGGGTCAAAACATTCTCTTTAAACCATTCCCATATGACATCTAACTTGATAATTTCCAGCTTCTCCCGAGTCCAGCGATGGATTTCCTTGTGACTTTGCGGTGAACACCGGGTAAGATCCCCTTCCTGATGTTCCACCATATTTCATCACCCTTTCTTGACTGTGTATTTAGCTGCTTACTGACAACATCTTATAGGGCCACGGTCGTTATCAGCGATCAAGAGGAAACGGGGACCGAGGGCCCGGGTAAGGGGAGCCCGGCCGATAAGACTACAGCCGCGTCCAGCGGTGAAAAACAAGCGTCGCCGCCAAACCCGGACACGCAAGGAGCCGAGTATCCAATTGCTTCCCATGCAAGCAAGAAGAACAAAACCACCGTCTTGGGTGCAGAAGAAGGAGCGTCGGATTCCGACACACAAATGACCCGGGTTCCACCTCCTACTAAGAAGAAAGCTCCTTCCCGGAATTTCCAAGGCCCCGGGTCTTCTGATACGAGTAAAGACACTTTCGATCAGTTGATGAACACTCTCCTCACTATGAAGACTTCGGAGAGCCAGATCTTGGAGCGCATGGCTGCAGAGCACCAGGTAAGGACACTTTGTATCTCATATTGCATACCTAGTCCCCAAGTTACAAGTATGACTTGCAAAAGTGATGCTTGGTACTTTACGCCACATTCAGCTTTCCATACAATCCAACTAATACTTGCATTCCTTGCTACTTACAGGCACAGATAACCCGGTCTGATGAAACTTTACTAAAGACCGAACAACTTCTTCTTGCCGAGATGAAACGAAGGGAAATCCTTGAGGATGACATGAAAACCTTGAAGAAAGATGTTTCCAAATACAAGAAGAAGTGCAATGCCGCTCAGACCGAACTGAAGAAACTATCGGACCAGGTCTCCGATACTTATCAGATCTTGCTCAGTAAGTTTTCTGCTGTCGATTGGCTTCATGTCTTTGCTTTATTATAACAGACTCGGGATTACTGATACGCTCTTTCTTTTGTTACGACTGCAGGTGCCAACCTTGCGGCCGCAGAGGAAAATGCCATTGTCAAGGCTAGAACCCTCAAGACTGTGCTCCGGACTTTCTTTGCCGGCACAAAATTTATATTGGATGCTGTGAAGTGGCCTACGGAAGTATATCCGGGTGAAGAGAATCTCGTTCAAGCCTGCTCCACTGTGCCTGGGTGGATTGAAATCTGGAAACGCTCATCATGCCGAATTGGAATGACCCGGGCTTTTACTCTGGCCAAGGCTTTCTTTCCAAAGCTTGACCCGGCAAAGGTAACATCCGGGTTTCCCGAATTCAAGGCTGACGGTTCCAAATTTACACCCAAGGATTTCAAAGCCATACAAGCCGCAGTGCGCCCCTCAGCTACCACTTTGGCCGATAGCTTGGATCTAAATACGATTATGAGTGCATACGACGCTGATGGCAAAGTTATTACGGAGGAAGCGCCCCCGCCTTTTGATATCTTGGAGAAGTGGGTTTCTAGCTCGGCCAGGAAGAGGGAGGCGACTGCGAAGAGAGAGGCCGAGTTAGGATCGGGCCCGTCTGCCTCTACACCCGCCGTCCCTCCACCAGTCCGCCCTGATGCAATGAGTCCGGGTAAGGGTGCCGGGCAGGCTAAGCAGCAAACCCAGGACTCAGACCCGGAAGGCCGTACTTAGGAGGCCGAATAGGGCCGTACTATCATAATACCTTGTAATGCTTTGTATTCACACTGTTATGCTTTTGATGGTGCGCCTGTGCACCCCTGAGACCGACGTCGTACCTTGTAACGTACTTTTAGTCCGTGATATACTTTGCGGCTTTCCTGGCCTTTTGATAACCGTATTGCTTGCCTATTCTTTGAACTTTTTCTCGATACCCGATTCTCTATTTTGGCTCCCTTCGTAAGACTCGGTTTTCCGAGTACCAGGGGCTTTGATACGTGGACTTTTTCTTTAAGTCCCCAAGACTCGGATGGTGAGGTTTTTTGAACTGCGATAGCCAAGTAGTTTGTTTCTGTTTCGAAGTCCCCAGTCCCCAGGACCCAAAGTCCGAGTCATGGGGGTGTGGCCTTTCTCAGAGAACAAATTATTTTTTACCGAGTCGCAAGCCTAAAGCCATTCCGTGTGAATACTGAAGTTATGCTTGATAGTTGTTGAGTTTCCGGCTTTTAGCCTTGTACTCTGCATAAACTTGTGGTTTAGATGACCCTTTTGACTATCTTGTACTGTAAGCCGGCTTTCGCGTGGATACCATGTTGTTACATCCATACGAGAACAGTGTCAGGCAAGTCCCATTGGGCTTCATGGCTGATTGTAATCGTAAGCGAACGAATCATGCCACTTTAGTGCGAGTCACATCGAGCTTAAGTAAGAAAAGTCAAAAAAATTTGGCTCCTTTGTCCAGTTATAAGATTGCAGCCGTACTCGTTTGCGAATAATCGGCCCTTATAACTTATAGGCATCAAGGCCGGGTCTTTTGGGTTGCTAGCTGGGCTACTTGAGCCGCCAGCCCCCGAGACCTGTATATACTCAACATTCTTAATGATACGGAAATACTGATGCCATGTGGATACTACTTACTTGTAATCGGGCTGTAACGAAATAGGACTTGATAACCATCTCTTTATTGCTGCGAGAAAGTTTGGATCAGCAGGCCGCCTCATTAAAAACCTTCCAGTCCCCTTAGGTACCCTGGGTAGGAAAAGAGCGCGTCTGAAACCTGCTGCCCGTTACATTGTTTAGTTCTTCGTGGACACCGGTCCCGAACTGGCGTGACCGGTGCACATTCTCCACGCGTTAGACTTTTTCATGACGAGTACCGGGTTTGCTAGCCAACCCGGGTAAGGTGTTTCCATGACATGGCCGGTTGTGAGTGATCGTGCAGCTTCTTCTTCTGTGGCGGATTGTTTGGAGGGGTCATCCTTGACAAAAACCACCATTTTAGCATCTTGTGTTACCTTGGATTTTGCTCGTTCGCCTTCAGTACTCGGCCTTTTTGATGTGGCTCTACCCTCCGGGTCTGCTTGAGACCGGTACTGCTTGAGTTCTTCTTTTCTACAGGCCTGCTCGGCCATTGCTGCATCTCCTTCGTCGCATTCAGCTGCTATGTCTCGGTTTCCATGTATGGTAATGGTCTTTTTGGGACCCGGGATTTTTAGCTGTAGATATACGTAACACGGCCTAGCCATGAATTTGGCATAAGCCGGCCTTCCAAATAACGCGTGATAAGGGCTGCGCAATTTGACTACCTCAAAGGTAAGCCACTCAATTCGATAGTTATCCTTTGACTCTCCAAAGGCTACCTCCAATGCGATTTTTCCCTCGGGGCATGCCGAATGACCCGGCACTATCCCATGAAAAACTGTTGAGCTTTTCTGCAGCTGAGATTCCTTGAGACCCATGCGTAGGAAGGTTTCCCAATACAGTATATTAATGCTGCTTCCACCATCCATTAAAACCTTTTTCAGTTCGTACCCATTGACTTGCGGTGCGACTACTAGTGCCAAGACTCCTGGGTGCTCCACTCTTTCTGGGTGATCCCTTCTGCTCCATGTTACCTCCTGTTCTGACCATCTCAAGTACCTCGGGACAGCTAACGAAACTGAGTTGTCTGCTTGCTTCAGTATCTTTTTGTCCTTGCTAGAGCCTCCTGTGGTATGCACATGATACTGACCCAATTGTTTGGGGTTAGCCTGGAAACCTCCTGCCCCCCCCTTGGTTATTACCTTGATTTCCAGCCGCCGGATTACCGGCTGGGGGTGGGCCGTTGCCCGGGTTTGCCCCTGGACCCGGTCCTCCTCCCCGTCCTGTACCTCGCATAGCTCTGTGCACTTCCTCATTCTTCCATCTTTGTAAATCGGCGCACTGTTCTAGGGAGTGGTTAGCTGGCCTGCCATTCCTGCTGTGCTTCGGGCATGCCATCCTGAATATGTCCCAATTGTTACCCGGCCTTGGTGGACCTTGATAGTTTCCTCCATTGTGGTTACCTCCGTTGAAATTTCCTTCTGCTCTGGGCCTCGAAGACCCGGCTTCTGTGTTGGCGACAAACTCGGAGCCTCCTTCGAACGGGCGCTTGTTCTGGCTATTTCCGTTATTACCTGATGCTGATCCATTGCCGGTTCTTCCGTTATTGCTTGTGTTTGCTTTTACCTTCTTGTCATCAGCTTCTTCTTCTGTAGTATCTGTCGCAGCGTGTTTGTTGCACGCATCCATCAATTCTCCCATTGTAACTTCCGACGCATTTCGACTGGACTTCATGCGAGTTAACTTTTGCACTAAAGGTATATACTTGCATGTTTTTGCCATGGCCTGTAGTGCATCCTTGGGCTGGATATCCGTGGATGAGTGAAGTATCTCCATAACCCGGCGCACCCAACTACGCGCCGATTCTCCCTTCTTCTGGACGCATCTCTCTAGATCATCAATAGTGAATAATTTCCTGCAGGTCCCGTGAAAGTGCTTGACAAACGCGGTTTTCAATTCCTCCCAGGACTTGATCGATCCTTCCGGCAAATTGGTGAACCACAACTTTGCTGCTCCTTCCGACATCATCAGGTACATGAACTTGGTTTGGAGGTTCTCGGACGCGTTGCGAATTGACATTGCCATCTCTTAACTGCTTAGCCATGTTTCGGGATCCATAGTTGGCTCATAATTCACTACTTTCCCTGGCTCTTTGAATTTTTCCGGGTAAGGTTCAGCTCTGATACTGTCCGAGAGACACTTAGGCCCCGCAAGGACGGTTGAGGCCGGCCTGGCCCTAGAAACGTGTGATACCGCGGGGGGCGCGGCTGGGCGCGATGCTGCGGGGAGTCCATGCGCTGCAGACCCGACCGCGGCCCTCCGAGCCCTAGAACTGTCCACGACGGCCTGTGCTGCTGATGCTGCCTGAGCGCGGGGAGGAGGCGGCATTTGCTGCTGCTCTTCCCTCCGTCGCGCTGAACTTGTTTGGATATTCCCTTGCTGTTGACTGACGTATGGCGTCCCGTGCATACCGCTTCTGTGATCCGGATAATTGGCTTGCTGTGCCACCGCAGTGTGCAACAGATCGATGGCTTGCCGAGTCTTCTCTGCATGGGGCGACTCTCCCACAGGGATTTGATTTAACGCGAGTGTCGCTGCATATACATTGTCCATGGGGTTATTGTAGTGGCCGGCTGGTGTGCGGAACCGTGATGGTGGCGGTGGTGGTAGATCGTTGCCGGTTGTGACTCTAGTTTGTGGTGGGGGTAACCCGGTCCGCTCATTCGCCGGATGTGTCGCTGCTGTCACCTGTTGGGGTGCGGTTCCCTGGTTCACCACTGGTATCGGCTGGTCCTGAGGTGTAACAAATAAATTAGCCGGATTAATAACCCCGCCCACTGCTGGTAACCTGGTGTGGTGCCTTTGATGTATTCTAGACGTTTCCTCTCGGAGCCGGGTTTCCAACGCATCTAGCTCACGCTGCCGCGTGGCCATCCCTTGCCTTTCTGCCTCTACCTGCCTTCTTTGCTGTTCCAGCGCACGACGAGCCACATCCAGATCCCTGACGTGTTCCGCTGCGTTTTCCGGAGTGATAACCGTTGCGAGAACCGTGGGGTCTAGAATCAGATTATTATCGAATAAGGCCGGGTGGCGCGGGTTCGAAGGACCCGCCCCTGGTGTCCGGTTTTCTAAGAATCCGAACGTATTTGCATGCAACTCCTCATCCGCTGCTCTGCTGGTTACTGACGCCGACTCTCCATCAACCCGGGCCAAGACCGGGTCTCCGTTAGCCGCGCCCTGTCGCTGGGCCACTGCCTGAGCCGCCCCGACTGATGCCGCGGTTGCGTTTCCTTGGTTGGCCGCGGGGGCCGTATAGACTGCAACTCGGCGTACGATATCCGGTGTAAATTCATGCTGTTCTTCCTCACCGTTCTCCTCATACCGGTTTTCCAGTAGATCCAGGATAGACCCGGTATCATCTTCTCTTTCGGCCCGGTCGCGTGGGGTCCATGCCGGCTCCTCCGGCTGTTCCCACTCCGCGATGGGTTCTTCTGCCGGATGTGTCGTTCCAATCGATTCTTCATCATCTGATCGGATAGACGTGGCTTTTCCTGGCATAGAATCGGATCCAACGTTGTCAGGGATCGAATTGGAAGCACATACCATACCCAATGAAGACGTTGATCCGGCCGATCGTCACGACGGATCCGGATTCGAGGTGACCCGACTCCGGCCCCCAGCCGGAATCGTCCACCATCTTTTCTCCTTCGTGGTCGATGTAGATTTCGCCGATGACGAGATTCTCCATGCCCTTCCGAGCTTCTCCCGTGATGTAAACACCTTTGGACGCAGGCCCCACGGTGGGCGCCAACTGACGTGGGATAATCACGGCAGATGTTACCGGGGGTAACTGATCTTGGGGCAAGACGACACAGGTATTTGGGAGAGGGTTTAGCTCAGAGGAAAACATGGTGCAATTCGATCTGGTAGCCGGCAATCAAAGTCGCCGAGTCTCCGATCTTGATGTAACAACTCAATTCTAGGATTACACTGGATGCTCGATATCAAGCGCTATTGCTAGGGTTCTAAGATCTCTGTCTAAAACTATACCTGGGGGTCGGTTTATAAAGCACCCGTACCCCCTGGCTTATTCCCCAAGGCGCACCCTGGATCCTACCCGGACACGGCGCACAAACCCTAGCTTTCCTTTACAATAACCCACAACCCGGGTTGCTGGGCCTACAAACTTGGGCCTCCACAAGCTTCCTTATCCTTAGCCGGATCCTGCGCACCGTCCTTTGGGCCGAGTTACTCCTTGGAGTTTGGCCTACCGGGTTATCATCCCCCCGTTAGAGCCGGTTTATATCAAGACTCGGAGAGAAGGCAATACCCTTGTATCGGCTCTTGAGGAAATCTGATAAGTTCGTTTGGGACCAAGAGGCGGATGAGGCATTTGAGGCACTAAAAAAGCAACTATCTGAGGCACCAGTCCTAGCAGCCCCGGGTCCTAAAGAGCCCATGTTACTGTACGTTGCGGCGGGGCCCCGAGCGGTTAGCGCAGTGGTTGTCGTTGAGCGCAAGGAGGATGGAAAAGATCACCCGGTCCAGAGGCCGGTTTATTACATCGGTGAGGTATTATCAGAAGCAAAGCAGCGCTACCCGCATTGGTAGAAATTGGTTTTCGGGGTCTTCATGGCCAGCCGGAAATTGAAGCCGTATTTTCAGGAGCACCCCATAACAGTGGTTAGCTCTATACCAATGTCGGATATCATCAGAAACTCGGATGCAACAGGCAAAATAGCCAAGTGGGCGATCGAGATGGGAGATTACCACATCAACTACGAGCCCAGGTCAGCAATCAAATCTCAAGCTCTAGTCGATTTCATTAACGATTGGACTCACACAGGCATGCCCACAATGACTCCAAGTTCCGAGTCTTGGATAATGCACTTCGATGGTTCCAAGCAGTACGAGGGATCAGGAGCTGGAGTGGTGCTCACATCACCTAAAGGAGATAAGTTGAGCTATGTATTGCAGATTCACTTTGATTGTTCCAACAACGTGGCCGAATATGAGGCATTATTGCATGGATTGAGGATAGCCAAGGAGATGAATATCAAGAGAATACGATGCTATGGGGACTCGGACCTTGTGGTACAGCAGGTCTCGGGAACTTGGGATAGAAAAGATGCAACTATGGCAGCATACCGCAGAGAGGTGGACCGGGTTGCCGGGTGCTTTTCCGGGTATGAGGTGGAGCATGTAGATAGAAGAAAAAACGAGGCAGCAGATACACTCGCCAGACTCGGCTCGCGCAGAGAGCCGGTTCCACCCAATGTGTTCCTGGACGAGCTATGGCGGCCATCAGTTAAAACCGAGTCTGAGGAAGAACTGGCTAACAAAGACCCGGATTTGGAGCTCGTGGCCACAGTACGCACTGTTCCCAAGTGGACAGAGCCGTTCCTGGCTTACCTATCACGGGGCGAGTTACCACAGCAAGAGGTACTAGCAAGGACAATTTTGAGGCGAGCAAAAGGGTATTCCATCATCAACGGGGAGTTATATAAAAGGAGCGATGCAGGAGTATTTTTGCGGTGTGTAGCACCAGAAGAAGACCGGCAAATCCTGAAAGAGATCCACGAAGGCGACTGTGGGCATCACGCATCCACAAGGTCCCTTGTGGCCAAGGCATATAGGCACGGTTTCTTCTGGCTCACAGCTTTAGCAGATGTGGAACGCTTGGTGGCAAGGTGCGACGGATGCCAGAGGTACGCCCGCCAAATCCATGTGCCGGCTATGGAGTTGCAAACAATTCCTTTGACCTGGCCTTTCGCCATTTGGGGTATGGACATGGTCGGCCCCTTTCACATGTCACCTTGCAAAAAGACACATCTCCTGGTGGCTATCGATAAGTTTACCAAGTGGGTTGAAGTTATGCCAGTTACCAATTGTGAAGCGATTACGGCAGTTAAGTTCCTGAAAAGGATTATCTACCGGTTCGGGTATCCTCACAGTATAATTACCGACAATGGAACCAACATGTCCCTTGGCGAGATGGAGAAATTTTGTGCCAACAACGGAATCCGGCTTGACATAGCTTCCGTAGCTCATCCACAAGCCAATGGACAAGTGGAGAGGGCGAATCAGGAGTTACTTCGTGGATTAAAGCCACGATTGCCAGTCCCATGTATCAGAGCTGCTGGAGCATGGGTTGAGGAGTTACCTTCAGTGGTTTGGGGTATCAACACCACACCTAACAGATCTACTCAGATGACACCGTTTTTCATGGTTTATGGTGCAGAAGCGGTGCTGCCGAGTGATATCATCCATGACTCGCCTCGAGTATCGGCTTATGTCGAGGTGGAAAACGAGAAGACCCGGCAGGACGCCGTGGATATGTTAGAAGAACACAGGGAACAAGCTTTGGAAAGATCAGCCATATACCAGCAGGATCTGAGGAGATATCATAGCCGCAGAGTCAAAACCCGGGTCTTCCAGGAAGGAGACCTGGTTTTGCGCCTAGCACAGTCAAAGGAAGGAAAACACAAGTTATCCCCACCATGGGAGGGACCGTTCATCATAAGCCGGAATCTGCACAATGGATCATATTACTTGGTAGATGCAAGGGAAGAGTCGGCTACTGTTAATGACACCGCTCACACCACTTCATCTATGCAAGAGAGAGAAAGACCTTGGAACGTAGCTCAGCTGCGTCCCTACTACACCTAGTCCAGACTAGATTTACAAGTGGAATTACACGATGTAACAGGCAGCAGGTTTCAGACGCACTCTTTTCCTATCCAGGGTACCTAAGGGGACTGGAGGGTTTTTAATGAGGCGGCTTGCTGACCTAACTTTTCTCATATCAATAAAGAGATGGTTAAACAATATATTCTTTCCTTTTCATGTGTTTTTTATTAAGTTTTTTTATCTTTGTTGTGTTTATTCTTCCAGGTAAGTATTGTTTATTGTTCTTAGTACATTAGTTTCTTTAGTAAATTGCATATATTTAGATCTTGGGGGCTGATTGCTTGAATAGCACAGTTACAAACTCAAAGACCCGGCCATGATGCCTATGAGTTATAAGGGCCGATTACTTGCAAAAAAGTACGGCTGCAAGCTTATAACCGGACAAAGGAGCCAAACTTTCTTGACTTTTCTTACTTAAGCTCGATGTGACTCGCACTAAAGTGGCATGATTCGCTAGCGTATGATTACAATCAGTCATGATGCCCAATGGGACTTGCCTGACCCTGTCTTCATACAGCTATAGCAACATGATTATCCACGCGAAAGCCGGCTTACAGTACAAGAGAGTCAAAAGGGTCATCTAAACCACAAGTTATGCAGAATACAAGGTTAACAACCGGAAACTCAAAGTTTATTAAGCATAACTTCAAAACCTACGTGAAACGGCTCTAGGTTTTGGGCTTAGCACGTAACAATTTGTTCCTTTTGAAAGACACAATACCCCAGACTCGGAATTTCGGGCCTTGGGGACTCGGGAATTTGAAAATAGAAACAAATTATCTAGCTATTCAGCTCAAAAACCCAAAAATCCGAGTCTTGGGGACTTGGGGACTTAGAAAAAAGTCCACTAGTCAAAACCCACGAGACCCGGAAACCGAGTCTCACAATAGGCACCATAGCAGAAAGTCAGAAAATCAAGGACGAAAAAGCTCAAAACTAAGAAATATCAAACTCAAGCAAAGGGCCAGAAGGGCCACGAGATATATTAAGGTATCAAAATGTATTACAAGCCACGATAGTAGTATCATAAAGCGCACAAGCGCGCTATCAAAAAGAATAATTATTTTACAGGAACACTGGCCGAATGAGGTATTGAGACGGCATCGGTCAAGAGTTTACTCGGCCTCCTAGGTTGGGTCGACAGCCTTCCCCTTGTTTTCCGGGTCTTGGTCTTGGGTTTGCTCCTCGGAGGCCTTCCTAGTGTTGTCACCCGGATTCGCAGTATCAGGGCGAACAGGCGGGCGGCCAGCCGGCGTAGAGGAGGAGGGCGCTAACTCCAACTCGGCTTTCCTCTTCGCGGCTTCCTCCCTCTTCCTGGCCGATTCAGCATTCCACTTCTCCAAGATATCGAAGGGCAAAGGCATATCTTCCTTCACAGGTTTATCCGCGGCGTCGTATGGAGTTACATATCTACTCAGGTCCAGAGAGTCGGCAAGAGTAGTTGCCGAGTGATGCACCTCAGTCTGTACAGCTTTGAAGTCCTTGGCGACGAACCTGGAGCCATCGGCCTTGAACTCTAGAAACCCGGCCACCAGTTTTGCCGGCTCAAGCTTTGGAAAGTAGGCTTTAGCCAGCATAAGACCCCGCCTCATCCCAACCCGGCATGCCGAGCGTTTCCAGAGCTCAATCCATGCGGGGACAGTAGAGCACGCATGGATCAGGGTTTCCATACCTGGATATCCCTCAGTCGGCCATTGTATGGTGTCCAGAATCCATTTAGTGCCGGCACAGAACCTCCGGAGCACATTCCTTAAATTTTTCACCTTCTGGATATCATCTTCTTCTTCGGGCGCAAGGTTAGCGCCTGCAAAGTAAACAGTAAAAGGTTATGACAAAGTATTCCGAGTATCATGGATCAAGAAAAAAAACCGAGTCAGCAAGTAATAGTATCTCACCAAGTAGGACACGATAAGTGTCGGCAACTTGGGCTGACAACTTCTTCAGTGCAGCCTGAACAGTGGTGTACTTATTCTTGTACTTCGCGACATTTTTGTTAAGCGTTTCCACCTCAGCCTCAAGCGCCTCTCGCAGCCGTACCTTAGTCTCCAGGAGTTGATTGGTCTTGGCCAAAATTTCCTCGGTCCGGGCCATTTGTGCCTATAAGGGACGGAAGGATAAAGTTCAGTCGGATATCATAATAACCCAAGTATCCAAGAGGTAGTACCAAGTACAACTTCGACAAGTTATACTCGGAACTTGGGGACTAGATGGATACTGTGAAATACCAATCAGTATTACCTGATGTTCAGCAGCCATGCGCTCCAACATATTGTTCTCTGTGGCCTTCAGGGTGAGGAGGGCGCTCATCATCTAGTCGAAGGAATGATTACCCGGGTCCGAAGACCCGGGATCTTGGTTACTCGGAGACCGAGCTCTTGCCTTGGCAGGGGAAGGCACCCGAGTCGCTCGAGTGTCGGAATTCAGCTCGCCTCCCTCTGTGCCCAGGATTGTGACCTCTTCGTCCTCATGCGTGTGCGAGGCTATTGGATACTCGGCTTCTCGATCAGCCGGGTTCTTCGGCGGCACTTGCTCCCCCTCGCCGCCAGCCGCAGCCATTGTGACATCAATCGGTTTCTCTTTGCCCGGGTCATGAATTTCCATGTCGTCCTGGTCACTGACAGTGACTTTGGACCTGACAATTATACGAGCAAGTGGTTAGTATGTATCTAGAGAAAATTATGGATGAGTATTAGAACAGGAAGAGAAGAACCTTACCCGGAGTTCACCACGAAGTCTGAGGGGAATTCACTGCTGGACCCGGAAGAAGCTGACAAAGATTGTCAAAGTGAGACGCGGAGTTGTCCCGCTAAGGGGTGATTGGGAGAAGGAAATCTCCGATACTCGGGATGAGGTTGAGAAGTACCGGCGCGCTGAGCTGGAGATGGTGGGATACCCGGGTTGAGCGTGGCGTCACCCGGAGTGTTCCGGGTCACCCTGCGCTTGATCAGGGGTGGTTCCTTCAAATATGACCAGTCGGATAGTTTACGGTTCAGCTCACACATATTAGTGAAGGAGTATGGTTTGGAGGCAAGGGAGTGATATGGGACCTTAAAGACAACCCCTCGGGGTTTCCTCTTAGCTCCGACCTCGGTGACCGGTTCAGCTTCACTCTCGTCACTCTGTGTTTCTACCCCATCTTCCGGGTCTTCTTTCTCTTCCTTATCCTCCAGCCCTGAGTCACCGATGAACACGGTCGGAAAACAGGAAGTGTGGGGTGACAAGTTAGCGGGAATTGGGTTGGGTAAAAACCCGGAATGTACCTTCTCCCGAGTCAGCTGCCTCTTCATCTTCTTCTGGGTCTTCGGAGGAAGGGGAGGTCTTGATATTCCAGAAAGCATTATCAGCCTGAGGTAAAGGCATAAAAGTAAGAGTTGGTGATCGTATCAAGCGTAAGTGCAAGGATGAAAGTGAAAGTATAAGTGCCGGATCTTACCTCGGGAGCCGGATTCTCGCGTGTATATGGATTTAACCCGGCAATGTTCCGGATCACGTCCAACTTCTCCGTCAAGAAACTCTTGATAGTCTTGTTAGTATCGCCGGCTGGGTAATTCTTTGAGGAATATCGGAGCACGTCCGTGACGTGCCCCGAGTAGTCACACATCAGCTTGGCGCGAATGGAGTTGGGCTGGATCCGGAAGTCCACCCATGTCTTAACCAAGTTAAGCCCAAGGAGGCCTTGGGCAGAAAGAACGGCTATTTTTGATAGAAGGGGCTGGATGGCTTCCCTGTCCGACTCAGGGGGGAAAGCATTAAAAGTATCGGAAAGATCTAAGAGACCCTCCGAATAACCCGGCAACTTCCTTTCACCGGGTGGGGAGGTATCCCGGCAATAAAAGAAGGATAGCTGCCAATGCTTAACGTGTGAGTTAAGATTTAGAGTCGGCATGGGAGAATTTTTGCGGCGCTGGATGGAAACCCCGCCGCAGGCCAAAAGGGCCCCGTCACCGCTTTCGCGGCACGGTTTGCATTGGAAAAGCTTGATGAACAAAGCCAAATTTGGCGGGATGCACAAGTAAGATTAGAAGAGGACTATAAAGTGGGTTATGTTCAACATAGAGTTAGGCCCTATGTCGAACACCCGGAGGCCATAATGGCGGAGGACTTCACGGAAGAAAGAGTGACACGGGGGGCGAAACCCCCGGATCACGTGCTCGACAAAGCATATTACCTCGTCGGCATTGGGGGTAGGCCGGGTCTCGTCACCCGGAACCCTCCAATGAATCTCCTTCTGAGGAGGGAGGATGCCTCACTCGGCCAATTCTTCCAGTTTGGCCTGGGTCACGGAAGACCGCGCCCAATTGGCGGATATGGACTGGGTCGTCCTTGTTTTTGCCGGCTGTTTCCCTTTGTTCCTAGGAGCCATTGGTTCAGTCTACAAAATACAAGGCAACGAGTACGAAGTATTAAAACTCGGGAATTATGAGTTATCCGGGTATCCACGAGCAGTAACAGTGAGAGGCATGGAAACTATGAATTGTCCGGGTATCACTGGACAGAGCGACAATTACAAACTATCCGGGTATTGACGAGCAGTACAGAAATTATGGGATATCTAGTGCAAGTAAAAGAACCGGAAGTGGTGGATTTTCCGGGTATCAAGAGCAGCCGCAGAAGTTTGGGCGAACTGCATCCAGATTGGAAAATTTGTGGATGATTTCGTCGAGAAATTAATGATTACAAGCGATAGGGGAGTGATGTGTGGTCATCTGTTAAGCGATTAAACACACTAGGATGGAGCTATGCGACCTAATCCGGTGTGAAGCAAGAAATGGCCCGCGGGCGGACCTAGATCTAATCTAGGTCGAACGGAGAAATTAGAAGCTAAATCAATGGGAGCAAGGAGCTTACCGGTGTGGGATGGAGAAGGGTGCGACGGCGGCAGACGGTGCAGTCTTGGTGTCCCTTTGCGACTCCCGGCGGGCAGGTCGAGGGTGCGGCGGCAGAGACTGGTGGCGGCGCGGGGCGAACCATGGAGGAACGCAGCTGGCGGCGGCTTTGCTCCGGCGGCGCGCACGAGGTCTTCGTGGTGGCGCTCTGTGGGCTCGGATGAGGAAGCACTGGTGAGGAGGAAGAAGAAGGAAGGAATGAACCGTTGGGGTTAGGTCACCCCCTAGGTACCTATTTATAGGTCCGGGTGGGGAAACCTAGGCCAACGAGCAGGAACCGAAAATTTCGGGATAAGGGATACCCGTCCTGATTTTCTGGGATACGCGTTAAGTGCTGGACGGGATATCCGGAATGGATAGGAAGCAAATCTCTTCCGCGATATCTGGATCAATTAACGAGTGAAATAAGCCGGATCTTTGGTATTCTCATCAGGGTATTGACCCGGAAAAGTAAAAGTTGGATTCAGAGGAAACCAGGTTATTATATGGACCACGGATGGAGTTAGCCCTAGCTGTTTATTAAAGCAACTTAACCCGGCCTCTATGAGTTTGTATGTTTGTTATTTTTGCAGGGAATAGCATGCGCTTCAAGGAGGATCCCGTGAAGCCCAAGCTATTCTGGGGACTACTGATGGAGGGATGATAACCCGGTATGCTAACTTCAAGGAGTAACTCGGCCCAAAGGACGCTGTGCAAGACCCGGCTTAGGGGAAAGGAGCTTCTAGAAGGCCCGGGAGTGTAGGCCTCGTAACCCGGATTGTGGGTTCCGATAAGGAAGTTTAGGGTTTTGTAAGTAGTGTCCGGGTAGGATTCCGAGTACGCCTTGGATAGCAAGCCAGGGGATCCGGGGATTATATAAGCCGGCCCCTAGGCTTATATCGACGATTTCACCAGAGGCACAAGTTCACGAGATAGAGATTGCGGGATATCGAATACCCATTGCAACACGAGTATCGAGATAGTATATTAAGATCGTAGACTCGGTGACTTGATTGCCGGCTACCGGATCGCATATCACCATGGTTTCCCTTGAGCTAAACCCTCTCCCAAACACCAGAGTCGATTTTCCCCAAGACAAGTTACCCCCGGTAACGTCTGTCGTGATTATCCCACGACAAGAATGATAAGAGATGCATGCAAAACAGGAGCTAAATAAATACAGCAGCCAGACAAAGATTAAGAATACAAAGTATTCCCATGAAAAAGCGGAGCGTGTCACTCTCCAATAAAAGAATGTTGGGTTCCAACCAAGCTTATTGTAAAATAAAAACAAATGGAAAACAAACAATGAAATATGCTCCAAGTAAAGCACATAAGATGTGTCCGAATAAAAATATAGTTTCACTAGAAGTGACCTGATAATTTGTCGCTGGAGAAGGGGATGCCTTGAGCATCCCCGAGCTTAGATGCTTGAGTCTTCTTGGAATTTGCTGAAATGTACCACCGGGGCATCCCCAATCTTAGGCTTTTAACTCTTCTTGATCACGTCATATAATCCTCTTCTCTTGACCCTTGAAAACTTCCTTCACACCAAACTTCTCATAATCTTCATTAGCAACGTTAGTGCAATCAAAATAATAAATTCACATGGTTAAGTTTCAACACATGCCTAACACTCAAAAACACATTAGATATTTTCACAACTTCTTTTAAAACTCTTTTTCTCAAAAGAACACCAAAAGAAAGAGATTAAGATGCAAATGCAATTATTGGCAGAAATCTGTCCAAACAGGACAGCATGTAAAGATGATTTTTTTTTTTGAAAATCTTCTGTTGCTCAAATTAAAAAGTGGTCAACTAAGAAAATTTGCATATACATCCCAGGATTACGCAAAAAAAACTCAGGTCATTTTGAATTTTCTGTGATTTTATACGGAATAAACAGTGGACAACACAAATCTGTTTTCTACGTAGAAATCCGAAATATAGCCTCAACTTTCCACTAGAGGCTTTACTTGGCTCAACAAAAACACACAAAAAAAGATACAGCGGGGTTTCTAAGGAAATAGTAAACAGCCAAGTGCAAAGCACACAAAAGAAAACAAAGGAAAACAGGTTGAAAACAGAGAAATAAAACGGGTTGTCTCCCGGTAGAGCGTTTCTTTAACGCCTTTCAGCTAGGCATAGAAAGCAACTCAAGTATTTTCAAGTGAAGAAGCATCAACATCATAGCTTGCTCTAATAATAGAGTCAAAAGGTAGCTTCATCCTCTTTCTAGGAAAGTGTTCCATACCTTTCTTGAGTGGGAATTGATATTTAATACTCCCCTCTTTCATATCAATAACAGCACCAACAGTTCTGAGAAAAGGTCTTCCCAAAACAATAGGACAAGAAGCATTGCCTTCAATGTTCATAACAACAAAATAAATAGGGACAAGGTTATTGTTAACCATAATAAGAACATCTTCAATTCTACCAAGAGGTTTCTTCTTATCATTATCAGCAAGATGAACATCCAAATAACAGTGTTCCAACTTTGGTAGATCAGGCATATCATAAATCTTTTGAGGCATAACAGAGATACTAGCACCAAGATCACAAAAAGCATTGCAATCAAATCATTTACTTTTATCTTAATGATAGGCTCCCAACCATCATCTAATTTCCTAGGGATAGATGTTTCAAGTTTCAGCTTTTCTTCCCTAACTTTCATGAGAGCATTGATAATATGTTTAGTAAAGGCCATATTCATGGAACTAGTATTGGGACTTCTAGAAAGCTTTTGTCGAAACATAATAACTTCAGAGATATTGCAATCATCAAAATCATTGTTATTATCATCAAAAGTAATGGGACCATTATCCCCTACATCTCTGAAAATTTCAGCACTTTTATTAGAAGCAGTTTCAGCAATTTGAGGCAATTTAGCACGTTTCACCGAAGGGGTGGAGTCTTTGTTAACACCAACTACTTTACCATTGATAGTAGGAGTTTTAATATCACTTGGAGCTTCATTTTTACTAGTGGTTGTGATAGTGCAAACTCTAGCAATATTATTCTTTCTAGCCAATTCATTATCTCTTTCCCACCTAGCACGTAATTCAGCCATCAATCTAACATTATCATCAATTCGAACTTGTATGGCATTAAAGTTTTTACTTTCTTTAACATCATGTGGCAAAACCTTCAGTTTTAGAAAATCAACATCAATAGCTACGCTATCTACTTTAGAGGTAAGAACATCTATTTTACCAAGCTTTTCCTCAACAGATTTATTAAAATCAGTTTGTGTGCTAATAAATTCTCTAAGTATGTTTTCAAGATCATAGGTAGAGCTTTTATTATTATTGTAGGAATTGCCATAAGAATTACCATAACCATTATTAGGAGGATAGGGCTTATAATTGTTTCCACCAAAATTATTTCTATAAGAATTGTTGTTAAAATTATTTTTTCTAATAAAGTTCACATCAACATGCTCTTCTTGAGAAACCAAAGAGGCTAAAGGAACATTATTTGGATCAACTTGAGCTTTACCATTAACAAGCATATACATAATAGCATCAAGCCTTTCACTCAAAGAGGAGGTTTCCTCAACAGAATTTACCTTCTAACCTTGTGGAGCTCTCTTAGTGTGCCACTCTTTGGGAAGAGGGATTCAACCATACCAGCATGACTCGACGCTCCTAAAATTCTACCACCCAATGTCATACAACGGGATGGACCCCCGCAACTTACTTAATCTTGGAAGAGCTCATATTACCTCAAGATTGTACTGGAAGCTAACTATACATTGAAGACCAACAAATCTCTTTACTCCTGGATGGCAATCTACAAGTGTACCCTCGGGTGACAACCACCACATCCATGGCTAAATCCACAATGAACATGGCCCTGAGTAGCCACTCAACATAAACCAAGCAATTACCAATCCACCCAGGTGTTTCATTGGGTTGTTAACTTTCAAAACACCACAACCAAACAAGTAATAGCAATAGTTGTGATAGTATTCTAGTATAGCTAAACTAGTACCTAGCAAGGGTTTGAGGTTGGCTACACACTACTGGGTGTTCTGAGCATAGCATATACTTGGAAAATAATAAAATCACCTATGATGCATACTACTTAAAACACTAATGAAATTAATAAAACAAAAGTGGGACATGAGTATCACTTGCCTTGAAACATTAACCAGCACGAGCACAACAGTCACAAGTGTTGTAGTGGTCCTCTCCAAAGTCTAAACAAACAATAATAACACAAACATAAACATACCACTCCAAATGATCAATCATAGACATGTATGCATGCATGAATGCACCAATTTTTTTTACACGTGGTAAATGTAGTAGTGATGTGTATTTGATGTCATATGAGGTTTATTTAGTTGGTGGTTGGCTCTGGTTAAAATTTATTTCAATAAATTATTTAGTTATTCCCTTTTCTATAGAACAATAATAGATGTTTACTCTAATTAAATCTTAAACTCACTTTTATGTTTATGTAAAAATTGGACCTTGTTGTCTCTGCACAGAGGACACAATTATCAAGACATCCCAATTGGTTTCATTCAAAAATACTTTTTAGAAATTGAATTAGAGGCAGATTACTGATTTTACCATTTTTTAAATAGCAAGTCTGTGCACGATACAACTTTGAGTTTCTCTGGTTCCATGGTGTTCTACATGTTCTAACGAATCCAGAGACTACAACTTTATAAGATTTGAACTTGTAGAACACAATCTATGAATTATTTGGTATTTTTGAGCTGTTTAGGAAATTCAAATAATACTCCAGAAAATACTACAGAACCTACATTATATTTTTTTTATAAATGGGTAGAGAATTTCCTTATCTTTCCAATGGTTCAAACCTCATAATTTTTGGATCAACATTTGATTTTATATGGAATTTACAAATAGAGAGATGGTTATGGTTTTGAATTTGAGTTTAAATCAATTTTGAATAGGGGGTTTGACTTCGCTGACTAGCACTGGCGTGGCCGCTGACTAGGCGCTGCCACGCGGCAAGCCCCAATTGGCTCGTACCTATTAGGTACGGGGGTCTAGTCCGGGCCGCTATGATTATATCGGACGACAGGGGACGGGAGGGGAGCTCCCTAGCGGCGGGTGATGATACGTGTTGGGAACCCCGAGAGGAGGGTGTGATGAGTGTAGCGGTAGGAATTTCCCTCAGGTAAGAACCACGTTATCAATCCAATAGGAGGAAGAGGATCTTTGGAAGGTTGATGCCACTGACGGTGGTGATGGTGCCTCACCGGTGTCAGCAACAATGTGGAAGCTGCACACAACACAACCAAAATACTTTGTCCCAACGGTACAGTGAAGTTGTCAATCTCACCGGTCTTGCTGAAAACAAAGATTAGACGTATAGTGTGGAAAATAGTGTATGTTTGCAGTACGTAAAGAAAGTAGGAAATTTTGGTGGTTTGTTTAATAGTGTAAGAAAATGGACCGGGGTTCATAGGTTCACTAATGGTGTCTCTCCGTAAAAGATAGCATGCTGGGTGAACAAATTACAGCTGGGAAATTTACAAATAAAGGTTGCACCGTAGTGCACATTCATGACATGAAGACTACTATGATATTTAGTGCGGACATTACAACAATATAGATAGACCGTAATCCAACTGCATCTATGACTAATAATCCACCCTCAGGTTATCATTCGAACCCCCTTAGGTATTAAGTTGCAAGCAAGAGATAATTGCATTAATCAATGTGTGTAAAGTAAGCAATGATTGTACACGCGGGCACTCACACCGCTGTTTTCTCCCTAGTGGCAACATCATATCCTTCCCCGTCACGTTTCTGTGACTCGAACCCACTATCGAGCATAAATACTCCCTCTCGGAGTCACTAGAAACTACTTGGCTAAAGCAACCACTAGCAACGGAAAGCATGCAAGATCACAAATAGCATATGCAATAAAGACTATAATCAACTTGGCATAAGTTCAATATTCATCGAATCCCAGCAAACACAGCACATAGAATTACATCAGAACAATCTCGATCATGTTAGGCAGCTCTCGAGATCTAAACATGGAGGTATATGAGGAGGAGACAACCATCTAGCTACTGCTATGGACCCGTAGTCCAAGGATGAACTACTCACGCATCACTCCGGAGGAAGGCATGGTGATGTAGAGGCCTCCGGTGATTATTTCCTCTCCGGCAGGGTGCCGGAGACAGCTTCAGAACCCCCCTGATCTAGGGTTGACGACGACGGCGGCTGCGTAACTTTTCGGGGATTTTTTATCAAGTCCCTAGGGTTTTCCATCCGAGGGAATAAATAGGCGAAAGGGCAGCGGCGGTGGAGCCCTGGGGGCCCCACACCACCCCCTGGCGCGACCAAGGGGGGCGTGCCACCCCATGGTGTGGGCCCCCTGGTGCCCCTCTTCGACTCCTCTTCGGTCTTCTCGATGCTTCCGGGGAAAATAGGCACTTCGGGCTTTTTGGAGTCCAATTCCGAGAATATTTCCAGAACAACTTTTCTGAAATCAAAAACAGCAGAAAACAGGGAACTGGCACTTGGCATCTTGTTAATAGGTTAGTCCCGGAAAACGTGTAAAACGACATAAAGAAGGGAGAAAACATGTAGAAATTGGCATAATATTATCATGGAGCATCAGAAATTATAGATATGTTGGAGACGTATCAGCGGGGTGGCGTGAAAAAGGGCCCGCGATGGTGCTGGCCTCGGGAACTCGTCGGTGATGGCGTTGTAGGTGGTCTTGGTCTCAGAGGAGGACACGACGGGGCGCATCTCACGATGGCAGAGACGATGGTGGCTACTGTACAGACTCGCGCTTCCACGAGGGACACCTCGAGGCGAACGGAGACGGTGCGAATGCAGGCGGTTCTCGGAAGAGAATGGCAGCGAGGATCTGCTGTGAAGAAATGGAGAAAAGAGGATGAGGAGGACGCCCACGGGCATGCAGAGTCGAAGGGGCCAGTCGCAGGGCTCTGTCTTTCTTACCATGCCGGAATCAACGGAGAGCGGCGGCGGCCACGAGTTTCTCTAGCAAGCGGATTGAAGTGACAGGGGCACGAAATCGAGGGGAGAAAGAGGGGAAAAGTAGAGGGCGTCCGGGGGCACTTCTGGAGGGGGATAGGAGGACGTGGGGGTGGGAGATAATCGGAGGGGGAGGGGGAGCGCTCGGGTGCGGGAGAAATGGAGGGGGTTGAAGATGCTTCCGTCATCGCTGACGTCAGGCGGGGTCCACCAGCTAGAGAGAGAGGGGACGCATGGGCTGGGTGTTGCCCTACGCGCACGCGCGATAGGGGCTGGGCCCAGTGGGCTTTCTGCGCGGGAGAGAGGGAGGAGAGAGGGGGAAACCGGGCTAGGCTGGCCTGGTAGGCTTTCTGTTTCTTTCTTTTTTGTTTTGCTTTATTTTTCTTTTATGTCTTTTTTTGTTTATTGAATGTAACCCCAAACAAATACTAAAATGTGTCTAACTTATTCAGAAAAAATTTGTAAAAACATATTTTGCAAAGTTTAGACTATTTAAAGTATGTTGGTACCTTAGGAAAATCAAAATTATTTTTTTATAGGGAAAAATAGAATGGGGTCCTAAAAGGTATTATTTTTGGTGATAATTCCAATTAGGGTTTTTGGTTTGTGAAGTTTAAATTTAAATGCTCATTTGTGCAACCATGCCATGATTAGATGTATGGATGTTGGGTTTCTAAATTTTGAAAAATCTAGGATGTTACATATCCCCACTAAGGTGGGTCGTCCCTCGCATGGTCGTACTCGAGCGCCCAAGAAGAGGATGAAGCAGCAGGCGCATAGTCATATCCAGAGTGCTGGTACGGGATCCCCGCAGTGTCGGAGGGCTGGACGAAATCACTATCGTCTCCCTCTCTGGCATCCTCCCCATGCTATGGGGGGTGCTCAATGTATGCCTCCAGCTCACTCTCAGAAAGCATCCATCCTTGCCTGACATTAATATTAAACAAAAGAGGCGCAGGCAAAAGTACTACTCTATTAATTTTAGTAACTCTCCACCCGGATTGTTTGGAGAAAGTTATTCCATAAGATAAATTATTCAGGTGAGCATGGGTAGAAACAAACTTATGTTAAATCATGGAAACAAGGTCCAGCCTCTCTAAAGGAAACTACAGGTCTAGAGGGTGTGGCTCCACACCATGCAAAGCTAGCAAGCGTGAGGCAATAAGACCTCCACAAATTCCGCCCTTCTCACGGTTAAGTGAGAGACGTTAAGCAATTAAAGCACCAAAGTTATAAGACCTATCACGTCTTATGGCAGCTGAGATAAATGCCAAATCATAAACAGATAGCTTATTGGCAGTTTTTCTAGCTAACACACATTTCGAATGCTAGGGAGTTGAATTTCTCGTATTTTACCACTCTCCCCCGTGAAGCTTCTGCCTTGGAGAATATCCTCATATAAATCGAGCAGTGGTTTAGGCTGCCCTCTTATTTTCTCACATGAACCCCACTCTGGTACCTTGATAGCTGCACAAAAATCACTGAAAGGCAAGTCTACAGCTTTGTTATAAATTTTTTAATGGACCATAGGGTTAGTTGAAGACCATCTAAAGCGAAAGTCCTGCACCACAGACATAGTTAGTTGAACATGTTGGCTAGGTTCATCCTCAATGAAACGGTCCAATCCTGCATTATGCACAAGGGTATAGAAATCCTGCAGAATTCCTGTAATCCGCATGAATTCCTGGCATGGATAAATCGGTAGAAACACTCTTTCTTCACGGTGCACATTCATGACCTCATGCAACTCCAACTCATGTTGGTTTAGTTGATGTACATTGTGCTCCATCTCTGAATTTTTTTAACAATCATCACAAAAATTGATTTCAAGCAACTATAAGGTGAAAACTACCATAGAGACTTATAGGAGAGCAAAACTTGCATCAAAACCATATTATTTCAACTTAAATCAAGCATGCAAACTCACATAAGTTGTCACCTACAGTACCAAAATACTCACGAAATACTCCACCAAACAAAATTCTACTTGGATAATCGGAGGAGTCACATACCGGAGAGCAAATGCACCAAATGTCAGCACAAATGGTGGGCTAGGGAAAGAGATCGAAAAATCTCGAGGAAGAACAGCAAGAACTCGGGTTCCAGGAATTTTTTTGAGTTTGTGGGGTGAGAGAGGAATCTTTGGCAGGGGGCCCCACACCATGTGCTGGCGCCACCAGGGAAGGTCGCGCCCCAATATGGTGTGCCTGACTGGTGGGTCCCCCTGGGGTCTCCCAGGTGGCTCTCTGCCTCACTTTTTACATAAAATTTATTATGATTTTTCTGGAATTATTCAAGAAACTTTATTTTTGAGGTATTTCCAGAATTTAATAATTAATTAAAACCCAGATAAAAAAATGTGGAAAAGTGGAAAACAAAACCAAAACCAGAGCTATAGAGGTTCTATGACAGTCCAATGGAAAAATAACCAAAGGAAACAAAAGTGGAAGTGGTGAAAACAAAATTACGGGTGGTGAAAACATGCATAACCACAGTAATCAGGGTGAAAACATGAATATGGATGGTGGAAAACGTGATTGTACTAAAGTAGCAAGGTGATAACAAAAGTAAACATGGTGAAAACCTAATGGGGAAGGTGAAAACATAGTGAAAACATTGTCCTCTTAATTCAAAATCATTTTGTTAACAAGGGTGATCAAGTCTTGTTACCAGAACAATTTTTATATGAAGCAAAACTTTGCTTATCACTAAATAATTATGTTACCTCAACCTTAATAGACATAGTCCCAATCATAATAATTTCATATTCTTTTGGTGGCTTTGGAATGGGATAATAAAATTCTCCAATATTGATGG
This sequence comes from Alopecurus myosuroides, assembly GCA_028641055.1. Lineage (NCBI taxonomy): Eukaryota > Viridiplantae > Streptophyta > Magnoliopsida > Poales > Poaceae > Alopecurus > Alopecurus myosuroides. The sequence goes on along the minus strand of CM054061.1, from coordinate 262,703,160 downwards.
TCTCAATATTTTCAATTGAATTTAAAACCATATCTTCTATCAATCTTCTTGGGAAAATAAACAATATGCTCTTTATCATTAACACTAAAAGTTACTTTTCCTTGATTGCAATCAATAACAGCCCCTGCAGTGTTAAGAAAAGGTCTCCCAAGAATAATAGACATATTATCATCTTCATGCATTTCCAACACAACAAAGTCAGTTAATATCAAACAACTAGTAGCAACTTGAACAGGAACATTCTCACATATACCAACAGGGATAGCAATAGATTTATCAGCCATTTGCAAAGATATATCAGTGTGTATCAATTTTTCAAGAGAGAGTCTCTTATAAAAAGAGAAATGCATAACACTAACTCCTGCTCCCAAGTCACATAAAGAAGTTCTAACATAATTAATTTTAATAGAACAAGGGATAGTAGGAATACCGGGATCTCCAAGCTTATTTGGAACCTTGCCATTGAAAGAGTAATTAGCAAGCATAGTGGAAATTTCCTCATTAGGAATCTTCCTTTTGTTAGATAAAATATATTTCATATATTCAGAATAAGGGGGCAGTTTAATAGCATCAGTCAAAGGGATTTGCAAAAACAGAGGTTTCATCCACTCACAAAACTTGTTATAATGTTTTTCTTCCTTTGATTTGTGTTTCTTATTAGGAAAAGACATTGCTTTTTGTACCAAAGGATCTCTTTCATTACCATGTTTATTAGCAATGAAATCCTCCTTAGTATACTTCACAGTTTTAGGTTTCTTTTTAGGTTCAGCTATAGTTTCTTCTTTATCAGAAGCATCACTTTTATCATTACCACTTTCAGTTTCAGCATCAGAAATAGATATACTATTAGGATCGCTAGCAGGTTCAGGAGATTCTACCACAGTTTTATGTCTATTCTTCTTTTTCTTAGAAGGAAAATTATTGTTTTTAGGTTGCTGAGAATCTTGTTCAGTTCTTTTAGGATGTCCTTCAGAATACAAGGGGTCTTGAGTAGAAACACCACTTCTAGTAATTATTTCACAAACATGTTTATCTCTAGAAGCATTAGCTAGCATATCTTGTTGCACTTTAGTGAGTTGATCAATTTGAGTTTGAACCATATGAAAATGTTTAACAAGCAGTTTAACATCATTAGAGGTTCTCTCAATAATACCATGAAAATTATCGATAGCTCTAGAGTTTTCCATAAGATGGTTTTGCACTCTCATATTAATGTTGTCTTGCTTAACAACATAATTATCAAATTCATCTAAGCATTGATCAGGTGGTTTAGAGTAGGGAGGAATATCTCTATTATCAAAGTATTGGAGAGAGTGTACCTCAACTGCTGATGGATGAGGAATAGGCTTTACATAATTCTTCTACAGAAGGTAAATTCTTCACATCTTTAGATTTAATACCCCTCTCTTTAAGAGAGTTCTTGGCTTCCTTCATCACTTCATCATTTAATTCAATCATCCCTCTCTTCTTGGGTGTTGGTATTGGTGTTGGCTCTGGTGTAGGTGTAGGTTTAGGTATATTCCAATCATCATTATTTTTGGCTATTTTAGCCATTAATTCCTCAGCTTCTTCTCGAGATCTTTTCTTGAAAACACAACCAGCACAACTATCCAGGTATGTCCTAGATTCAACACTTAGTCCATTATAAAATATATCTAGGAGCTCATTTTTAGGTAATGGATATACAGGGCTAGCTCTTACCAAAGAACAAAACCTTTTCCAAGATCCAGGCAATTTATCTCCTTCAATTTGCTCAAAGTTAAAGATATCATGCACAACAGCATGTTGGGCACTAGAAGGAAAATATTTTTTGAAAGAAAGCATTAACCAAATCCATAGGATTAGTAATAGATCCAGGTGACAGATTGTTAAACCAAGTTTTAGCTTTATCTTTCAATGAGAAAGGGAAGATCTTGGTAACAAAATAAGTACGCAATTTGGTAACATCGGAAAATAAACTACTCAAAGATGAAAGCTCATTCATGTGTTCCATAGCACTTTTACTTTCAGTTCCACAAAAAGGTTCCTTCTCAACAATAGATATGTAAGATAAATCTAGAGAGAAATCATAATCCTTGTCTCTAATATGTATGGGAGATGTGACAAACTTAGCATCAAGAGAAGATTTAAATTTCAAAGCATGTCTTGCAAGAAGACTCTTCAGAGCACTTGCACCAGTAGTAGCCCGAGCTTCTTCAATAAAATCATCATTAAGTTCAATATAGGTTTTATCAAGATCATCAATGAACTCAGGTGAATTAACAGGCGTACTAACATTTTTAACATAAATTTTAGCATTTTCAATTTGTTTGGATTTAGCAATAGTGGCATCTAGGAAAGGACCTAGAGAACTAGTATCATCAAGCACAGTAAAAGCATCATCAAAAGTGTCATAAACATTTTCAGACTCAGCAGAAGTAACAGTACGTGTAGCATGTGGTGGAGTAAGAATCTTACTCATAACAGACGGTGAATCAAGAGCAACAGAGGTATTCAGAGTTGTACCTCTCCTTGTAGTGGATGGTAATATAGGAACTTTTCCATCACGAGTATTTCCCATGATGAGGCCATCACGAGTCTTGCCTATGAAGAAAGGCTTGCAGCGAACAATATCACGGTCAACTAAGCAAATAAATAAAGCTATGCTCCCCGACAACGGCGCCAGAAAATAGTCTTGATGCCCCACAACTATACGGGATCGCAATATTCTTCGAGGGAAGTAAAACCCAAATTTATTGATTCAACAAAAGAGGAGCCAAAGAATATTTATAAGCCTTAACAATTGAGTTGTCAATTCAGCTGCACCTGAAAGTAGACTTGCTCGCAACAATTTATCAGTTGTAACAGTTTTATAGCAGCAGTAGTGAAATAACAGTAGGAATAAAATAGTAACAGTAGTAGAAATCACGGAAAACAGCAGGATGAAAGTACCGTAGGCATAGAGGTAATGGATGAACGGGTGTTACATGGATAACATAGGGCATGTAATAATCTAAACATGGGTATTGCAGATAATAATAATAATAATAATAATAATAATAATAATAATAATAATAATAATAATAATAAAGCATCCAACTTCTAGGCAAACCATAGGCATGTGTTCCAATATAGTCACACGTGCTCGCAATGAGAAACTTGCACAACATATTTTGTCCTACCAACCCGTGGCGGCGGGGCCTCAAGGGAAACTATTGGTAATTAAGGTGCTCCTTTTAATAAAGCACTGTAGCAAAGCATTAACACTACGTGAACACATGTGATCCTCACATCACATCCATCCCCTCCGGTTGTCCCAATTTCTTTCACTTTGGGGCCTCGGGTTCCGGACAATGATATGTGTAAACAACTTGCAGATATGACCAAGAAACATAATTATTCTCATGAAACAATAACATGTTCAGATCTGAGATCATGGCACTCGGGCTCTAGTGGCAAGAATTAAGCATAACAAGTTGCAACAACGGTAGAAAACACTAACGATGGATACTAGGCACTATTCCCTAACAATCTGGCATTATTACATGATCGATCTCATCCAATCCCTTCCATCCCTATCAGCCTACAACGGTGTTTACTCACACATGGACGGGGAAATCATGGATGGTTGATACGTCTCCAACGTATCTATAATTTCTAATGCTCCATGATCATATTATGTCAATTGCTACTTGTTTTCTCCCTTATTTATAGCATTTTTATACGTTTTCCAGGGATTAACATGATGCCAAGTGCCAGTTCCCTGTTTTCTACTGTTTTTGGTTTCAGAAAAGTTGTTCTCGAAACATTCTCGGAATTGGACCCCACAAAGCTCAAAGTGCCTATTTTCCCCGGAAGCATCCAGAAGACCAAAGGAGAGTCGAAGACGGGCACCAGGGGGGCCACACCATAGGGTGGCGCGTCCCCCCTGGATGCACAAGCTATGGGTGTGGGGCCCCTGGAGCTCCACCGCCTTTGCCCTTTCGCATATTTAATCCCCCCGGATGGAAAACCCTAAACACCTGATCAAAAATCTCCGAAAAGTTCTGCAGCCGCCGTCACCGTCAACCCTATACCAGGGGGGTTCTGAAGCTGTTTACGGCACCCTGCCGGAGAGGAGATCATCACCGGAGGCTTCTACATCACCATGTCTGCCTCCGGAGTGATGCGTGAGTAGTTCATCCTTGGACTACGGGTTCGTAGCTATAGCTAGATGGTTGTCTTCTCCTCATATTCCTCCATGTTTAGATCTCGTGAGCTGCCTATCATGATCGAGATTGGTCTTATGTAATTCGATATATCGTGTTTGCTAGGATCCGATGAATATTGAACTTATGCCAAGTTGATTATAGTCTTTATTGCATATGTTATTTGTGATCTTTCATGCTTTCCGTTGCTAGTGGTTGCTCTGACAAAGTAGTTGCTAGTGACTCCAAGAGGGAGTATTTATGATTGATAGTGGGTTCATGCCTCCTCACCACCTTGCTCGAGTGACAGAAACGTGAAAGGGGAGGATGTGTTGTTGCCATTAGGGAGAAAACAGCGGTGAGAGTGCCCACGTGCATAATCATTGCTTACATTACACACATTGTTTAATGCAATTATCTGTTGCTTGCAACTTAATACCTAAGGGGGTTCGGATGATAACCTGAGGGTGTATTATTAGTCATAGATGCAGATGGATTTCGGTCTATGTATATTGTTGTAATGCCCGCACTAAATATCATAGTAGTCATCATGTTATAATGTGCACTACGGTGCAACCTTTATTTGTAAATTTCCCAGCTGTAATTTGTTCACCCAGCATGCTATCTTGTATGGAGAGACACCACTAGTGAACCTATGAACCCCGGTCCATTTTCCTACACTATTAAACAAACCACTTCTATTTCCCGCTTTCTTTACTTACTGCAAGCATACATCATTTTCCACACTATACGTCTAATCTTTGTTTTAGCAAGACCGGTGAGATTGACAACCTCACTGTACCGTTGGGACAAAATATTTTGGTTGTGTTGTGTGCAGGTTCCACGTTGTTGCTGACACCGGTGAAGCGCCAGCACCACCGTCAGTGGAATTAACCTTCCGAAGGTCCTCTTCCTCCTACTGGATTGATAACCTTGGTTCTTAACTAAGGGGAATTTCTACTGCTGTGCTCATCACACCCTCCTCTTGGGGTCTCCCAACGAGTGCATGATCTGCACCATCAATGGTTGATGGAGAAGAGGTGGCGGTGTCGATGGAGATGATCTCCATCGAATCCTCGTCCAGGCAGGGCGCCAGAACAGGAACATCTGATCCCCGAATTGAGTTTCGAGGTCGTGGTGACGCTCTGTTGTGTTTCTATGGAATATGACGAACCCCCTCGCATTTTAGGTCTACGGGGGATATGTAGTCTAAAGGGGAGCCCGAGAGGGTGCCCTGGGGCCCCACTCCACCAGGTGCGCGGCCAAGGGGGGCGCGCCCAGGGGTGGTGTGGCCCCCTCCAGGCCCCTCTCCGGGGCTCCTTCTAGCTCCGGGGGTCTTCGGGTGTTTTAAGGTCTTCGGGATCTTTTCTGGGCAATTTCCCGAAAGTTGATTTGTATGCACAAAAACGAGACACCAAGGTACTCTGCTGAAAACAGCGTTAGTCCGTGTTTGTGGTATCCAAAACTCACAAGTTTAGAGGAAAACAATAAGAAAAGTGTTCGGAAAGGGAGATACGTTTTTGACGTATCACCCTCCCCCCCCCCCCGACAGTCCCTCCTTTTCGGTTTTTACCTGAAACTCTTCCGGGACCCTTTGACCCCTTTAGATAAAATCAATATATTGTCTAACAATGTCACAAAATATATTTCCGACATCTGAGACATCTCATGCCCCCTTGCACTTGCTTCTTAAAGCGTGCAATCTAATTTCTCTCTCAGAATAAGTCCAGAATAAATTCCGGTAGTAATAGAAACCGTTTCTATTACTCTGGGACATCCAATTCCCTCAATATATAGAATATATCTGTCACGGAGAAACACCGTTCTGATGATACTCCTAGTTGATCCGGACCTACCGATATACATAAAAATCAGCCATAACTTAAGTGTGTTTGCCCTATAGATTCGATAGTGTGTGGACATGAAACTGGGAACTCTTTCCTTTCCAATGATCAATAGTGGGGCCATGGATGCCCATATTGACTCCCACATACTATACGAATATACTGTTGAACATGCTGGTCATTATACAATTTTCCCATTACTTACGATACCGAACTTACCCGAGACTATGGATTCCGGTATTGTTGTGAAACAATTTCTCGTTCACTACACATTTTTCTTGTCTCATTAACCGGTAAGTTTCCTTTTATTCGTTAATATATTATGTTATCTCACATGATGTATCATCATCATGCATTATGTGCAAAACTAATGGATATCAAGAATGCCGAGTGGGCCCAGATATGTATCTCTCTTTTTCGGAGGAGTAATTCCCATCTCAGAACATCAAGGTAATATACTCCTTTAAAATTATCTAGTTGCTACCATTATGTTCACCCAGTTTACGATGTGACTTTAGATAGTACCAAAGCAAAACCTCTAGAATATATCGCCCCGATAACCTCATGGTCAAAGGACACATTGTAATATAACTGTGTTGTGATATGACACTAAGGACAAAGATGTCTTAATGGAATCTCTTAGCATATCAATCTACTTAGGGAATACCCATCCATATTGGTCTCATCCAATAATATGTTATTCATTGATGCTGACATAAACAATGTCCATGATCAAGAAAACACAGCCATCAAGCATCCAATGAATTGGTCCTTAAAGGCAAGACTACGGTTTGATATTGTGTTTATGTTACTACATGTGAGCGTGATTTTTCCTCTAAATCTCAAGAACCACGTCAGTTATAACACAGTAATATTAGGTTACTAGGGTTTTCAAAAACCATTTCTGAGGTTGTATGAACCATATGTATTATGAAAAAACTATTTCTTTCATAATACCCCTTGATCATATGATCAACTGCACTCTAGGCTATTCTCGGTGAAACCTTGATGCTCCAACTAAGAATACAGTTTCGTCGTTTATCACATATCATCCTGCATCTTTTGTGAAAGACCACACCTAGCCCATAAAATGAGTTGATAGCCAAATGGTAGAAGTATTAAAACTTCTGCCCTTGATTGTTATTGTTGTATTGTTCGTAAACTTATAGTTAAAATTAATTAGACACTTCAACCCTTACTATTCATATAAGATTATATATAAATCATTGGTCAATACTTATCACATAAGTATTACTTTACTTTTTATACTTATCTCATAAGTTATTCTTTATAATTTAACTCTTACATTACAAGTCTATTCTCCACCCCATTTGAAGAAACATCTTCCAAATGAATTAGTAGAGAATGCTCATAATAATTTGGAGTTCAATTGAACTTTTGTCAAATTCAACGTTTCCAACAATTATTATTTTTACATGTGTTGACAGAATGCATAGTTTGAGGAATTTTTAGTATGATCGCAATGGAAAATCATTTGATCATGCTCACCATTGTTTTACAACTTTGGATTTTGCACTTGAAATCACATCTTCATTTGTGAACCTAGTTCTCCCAAGTTTCAAATTTTCATTTAAAATTTCATGCATTTTTTTATGATAGATTATATCAATTCACATATAGGATTTAATCCTTTGTCAATTAATAACTTTTCTATAACATGTATCTTAGAAAATAATCTTTTCTGATAAATCCTATTTGTCAGACAAGTTCTTCAATGATTTCTAATTACTCGATATCATCGAACAACTCCCACTGATTTTAAAGAAAACAAGACATCTATAATTTTTCACGAAGTCAAAACAACTCTTATTTTACTTCATAAATTACATTGCCAATTCAAACTTTTATACCAACCAGTTTTTATTCTTACAAACGAATTTAGACCTTGTATAATTAGTATTGTATTTAACAAAACCCTCGAGTTTTACTTAGTACACAAACTCAATCAATTTTCTATCAAAGGAATTTGTTTTGTTAATTTCTCATACAGACTTATTATACAGATCAATAAACCTTTACTACAGATCACAAAAAATTAATAGTCAACTTTTGATTTTGTTATAAAACTATTTAATACAAAACAAGCTTTATGATCTCTTTATTCCAACAGGAATTCCTTCAAGTTTTTCAACTTGAACTCAATGGTATAAAATACTTTTGACTAAGTCATTTGTATATTCTAGCACTTTTATTATCTTTACTAATTACATGCACATCCTTTATTCAATTTGGCTGGGAACTTTTATGTGCAATTTTGGTTAAATGTTTTTCTTCTTAAGCGTCCATGCCAAAAACCGCAATGACTCTCGGTATTAGTCTAAAAGAATTGTCAATTGGAATTTCTTCCGGTTGCACAACTCTAATAACTATTTTCACGGATTCGATAATCCCTTCAAGAAACACTAGCAACCCACTCAATTCAATAAGGAATTAATTCCTTAAGAATCACATATCTCTAGTAACAAAACTTTGTTACTCCCTCGGATCCATAAAAAGTGTCGATCATTTTGTACAAAGTTAGTACAAACTTTGTACTAAGCAAGCCACACTTTTTATGGATCGAATGGAGTACCAATGTGGTGGTTTTACATGAGGATTTCTAACGTGAAATTGGAACAAAGTATAACTTTGTTCTCCAATCATAGAATCAAGTTTCCATATTTCAGAAATTTTAAAATTCTAAGACTACTGTGTCTCTTTATAATTTACTTTTCAAAACTATGGCACTTAGTAAAGACAATAATTTTGTGCTAAAATTTAAATTTAAATTACTATACTATTCTGTGGGTAATATCAAGCAAAAGAATACTTTTAGTGCTAATTTTATCTCACTTAGTCAGATTATATCCTGAAAACTTATAGGGCATCACTAAGACATTACTTCTAAAATTTATTGTGAAGTCTTTTGTTATTGACGAGAGTATCATCAATAATCTTCTCTTATTGACATCACTATGTGTTTGAAAACTTCAATAAATTCACCCTTCAAAGAAGTGTGAAATTCATTAAGTGTTTCACTTGATATCTCAAACTCTCATCATATATATGTTGTGTTTGAAATCATATTACCATTCAAAGGTGATGTCAACCCAAACACAAAATATTTTAGAACAAATGATATTTCAGTAATTCAAAAGATTTGTAACTTGATCATCCACGAAGGGAGTGATCCATAATATTCTCATAAAATAACCAGGACTTCCTCCTATTAATCCACAAGAGTATTATGTTGTAAAACATGCGACCTTATTATAATAACTTGAGCCGATACTCACAAATCTTTCGAACTTATTAAAATAAAAGTGGAGATATCTTCATCTTTGGATGATCCTTTATGCGCCAAAATTGTCGCTCATCAACACATTTTATTCTCCCGTCTTCCTACTTTCCGTAGCTCCTACATTGAATGCATAAAATAATTTTAGCAATCGACACACCAGAGATACTGGTAAGAATGAAAAATATCATTTAGATATAACTCTTATACTTTTACCACTCTTAGTGAATTTCTTCTTTTGCCTGAGGAATTTCTAGCAGTTCCTCTTCCGATGTCCCTTTCTTGTTATAGAAAGAACACCTGGGTTTTTCATTGACTGAAACTTTAGGCTTATCTTGTGCATTAGCACCTTTGTCCTTCTCGTTCTCTTCATTCTCTAACTTTGTATTTTGGGTAACAATGAGAGTTTAATTGTTATCCCTCTTTACAATAGTTTCAGCGGTCCTAAGCATGGAGAGAAGTTCATTTAGTGTTTTATCCATCTCATTCATGATGTAATTCACGACAAAACCATTGTAACACGGGGAGGGGGAGTGAATTTAATACTAAATCCATGCTTAGCTCTTCTGGGATGGGAAAACCCAAAGCCCAAAGCCTTGTATTGTAACCAAATATGTTGATTACATGCTCACTCACCGAGCTTCCTTCTGGCGTGTGACATGTCCATAAAGCCTTCGTTATTTCAAAACGCTCTGTTGTAGTCTGAATATGGAACATGGTTATGAGTGCAACGATCATATCATACGCGGACGTACAATCAAATTATTTCTACAACTCAGGATCCATACACGTAAAAATGAGACATTGAACAACTACTGTCGTCACTCAACAAGGTGTGAGCATCCTTTTCAGCATCAGAAGAGTTGTCATCAAGATCCTCCGGAGGAGGAGTATCGAGGAAATACTCTTTCTTTATAACCTTGAGAACAATTCTCACGGAATGGACCCAATCCGCATAATTACTTCCATTGGCAGCAAATAGTTTCTTCTCAAGCAGTGGACCAACGTTAATAGCAGTGCGTTACGAGCCATTGATCTACACCAATTTAATAGTTCACTTAGACATATTCATAATTATTTTTCAATCACCTGTTAAAATAATTAACTATATGCTCTCGCTAAATCTGATATTCCTCGTGATGAGAGTTTAGTTTACTATGGAATCCATGCTCAACTTATAACTAAGGATAGGTACATCTCAAGATTATAAACTCAACGGATAGGCCAACTTGCCAATCACTACCACGGTGACTTCCGCTTACCTTTCGGTGTGTGTGCGCTCCAAGCTCATGACTCTCATGTTTGAACGTCAAGTCAACCAACTGATCCTACTGCATCAAGTGATGTCATGCTGACCCTTGGATACAAGCCATCAACATGGATCAGCTTGATGTCCGCCTCCCAATCATAAGAACACATTGACCCTTGTATACAAGTGATGAACGTGAAACCCAATTGTTTGACGGTCCTACAGTTGAAAGAGCACGATCTACCTTGATATTTTATAAGGAATCGCCCTAATAATCATGTTTACTATGCAATGAAAGGACAGAAAAAAAAACAAATAAAACATGCACGAGTAAAACTTGTAATATAGTATAGTTTTCCTTCATCTCCAATGGATCCTGCGTTGGTGGTGCCATGTCGAGATTCACGACAAATGCAATCCTTCTCATTCCGATCATCGCCATGATCGGATTTAGAATGGTTTACTGGCTACAAAACAGTGTTAGGTAAAGCATCTCAAAATTCTAAACTTCGAGACGATACAATTTTGCTTTCCTCCAAAACAGAATTAGACACCTCTAACGTTTGTTCACAACTTTTAGCGTGGTTGTAGGATCTACGAAACGAACCGTTAAATAACCTACGCTTCCAGAAGACATGATTATTCACGTTGCTAGATTGACATTGCGGGGTGATTGAAACACATACATTACGAAAACATCTAGAGCCTCAAACTAAACTTATTCATAACCATGACCCCCGTATGGATCCAATGCACATTCGCTTTCCACAATGCTGTTAACGAGACCAACTATAAAGAGATCCAAACCTATTTAATCACTTCTTTGGACTAGACGAGATATGCCAGGGGCAACTCGAACGTCCTAAGATTGCCAGGAATTTGTAAAAATCACTATATGTCGTCGAAAATAGAAACAACAAAACTTATTGGGAAGCAATCATAAATAATGTGAACGTTGGAAAAATTTCCATCCTACTTGCACAAACTTATGAAATGCCCGCACTCACCGGTGCTCTAGATCAAATCTTGTACCTACGCATGGACCGCTCTGATACCACTACTGGGTTGCTTGTACAGGAATATAAGAATTTCTCCATGCATGCTACACAACCGTCAAGATCTATCTATGAAGATAGAAATAAATAACAATTCCAATATATAGTTCTCAAGATCGTGTACCAGACACTGTACAAGCGGAAGAGGTGTTGGTGACGGTGTTGATGAAGTCTGTAGAAGATCCACCTGCATAACACTATGGGTGAGGATGTTTCCGGCTCCCCGAATCCAACACCTTGATACAGCAGATTGAGAGTCTCACGTGCTACCCTTCTGAGAGTATGCACACATACGCCGGGGCCAATTGTGCAGCTCTTCGCCGTTCACAACTAGACGCGGCAGGTGTATATGAAGGTGGATTTCTCAGCACATGAGAGAGAGTAATTATAAGTTAGAACTAATTGAGAGGGTACACCTCAGAACCCCAATTAGAAGAATCTCTAATTCAATTAGAGGGGCTCTAATTAGACCCTCTAATTCTACTAGAGAGAGACTTGCTCATAAAATTTTGATTTCGTTCTACCCTTGAGGGTCCTTTTATAGTTGGAGTAGAGGGAGACATGCCAAAGGGAGAGGTGCAGTCCTTTTAGGAGGAGGGGTTAGCTGCACCATGAGGTGACCGCACCCCCTCTCCTAGCACAACTCCACCTCCCCTTTTCCTTTTTCCCTTTTTCTTTTCTCCTTTTTCTCTCCGATTAAATTCAAGAAAAATATTTGGATGCCAAGTACCAATGCGTGGTGCCATGGAGCCCACCTGGCAGCCCCTAAAAATAGGTGCGGTAATGAAGGGCATTCCTGCCCCCCTCGGGCACTCGCCTTTTCGGGCAAAACCCGAAATTCTTTCGGAACCCTACGGCTCCTTTAGATAAAATTATCGATATTATCTAACGATGTCAGAAATATATTTCCGACACCCCAGGACATCTCATGCCGCATTGCACTTCCTCCATCAAGCGTGAAAACTCAATTTCTCTCCCAGAACAACTCCAAAATACATTCCGGTAGTGATAGAAATTATTTCTATTACTCTGGGACATCCAATGCGCTTAATATAAATTCTCTCCGATATATAGAATATATCTATCACGCAGAAACACCATTTCAATGATACTCCTAGTTGATCCGGATTTACCGATATACACAAAAATCAGCCGTAACTTATGTGTGTTTCTCCTACAGAGTCGATAGTGTGTGGACATGAAACTGAAAACTCTTCCTTTTCCAATAATCAATAGCGGGGCTATGGACGCCCATATTGAATCCCACATACTATATGGATAAATGTTAAACTTGTTGATCATATACAATTTTCACTGTTCAAAATATCATCTGATATGCCGATTCATCGGCCGATTTATCGCTTATCGGGTGGTGACCGATATGATAAATGAATATCGGTGGAGTTTATCATCCGGGCCATTCTATCGGTCTTACAAACAATTTATCGGTCGATATGCCGATAAATCGGCCGATATATCGATTTTCCAGCACACAGACATGTGATTAATGACATCCATCATAGAATTTTTAGCATTATTCAATACAATATATCCATATATCATAATTTAGAGTTTTTAGTGCCAAAATCATATATTTTTTATAACATATTTTAAATGTTTTAGTGCTACAATTCGGGATTTACAAGAAAAATGACCGATAAATAGTCGACCGATAAAATCGATTTATCGGCCGATATGCCGATATATCTCTTATCATGGGTCGACCGACAAGTTAACGATAAGCGATATCATGAACATTGCAATTTTCCCATTCCTTCTGATACCGAATTTACCTGAGACTATGGAGTCTTGCCGTGAAACAATCTCTGGTTCACTATACCTTGTTAACCGGTAAGTTTCCTTTTACTCGTTACTGTATTATGATAGTATCATTATTACGCATCATCTACAGAACTTATGGATTCCAAGAATACCGAGTGGGCCTAGGTACGTATCTCTCATTTTGCGAAAAAGTAATTCCCATCTCAGAACATCGAGGTAATATAGTCTTTAGAATTACCTAGTGGCTACCATTATGTTCACCCAGTTTACGGTGTGACTCTAGATAGTAGCAAAGTAAAACCTCCAGAATATATCACCATGATAACCAAATGACACATTGTAATATAACAGTGATGTGATATGACACTAAGGACAAAGATGTCTTAATAAAATCTCTTAGCATATCAATCTACTTATGGAATACACAGCCATATTGTTCTGTTCCAACAATATGCTATTCATTGATGCTGACATAAACAATGCACATGACAAGAAAAACACAACCATCAAGCATCCAATGAATTAGTCTTAAAAGCTAAGATTAGGCTTTGATACTGTGTTCATATTACTATAAGTGAGCCTGAGTTTTTCTCTAAATCTCATATTTAGGAGTCGCGAAAGTTATAGCATAGTAATATAAATCATAATTATGAAATAGATGTATAAATATTATTACATTTTGGGCATACATCCAACACGACTACCATGATGAAAGGGAAAGGTGTTGCATCAGCATCCGCCGCCGCGAGATCAGACTCGCAGAAGAGGAACCTAGAAACCTATGTGAAGTCCGCCATCACCGCCAAGGTGTACCAAACAAGGGAGAAGGAGGGCGTCATCCCTCCAAAAAGCGTTGGAGCTTGGTGGCACCCGTGGAAGGAGCCAAAGCCAGCGCAATGAGCTGACGAGCGTGTGGCCTTCATCGATCACATTAACCGTGGCCTCTCTTTCCCCCTTCACCCCTTCGTTCTGGCTCTGTTGTCCACCGACGACATCTAGCTACACGACATGCCGCCCAACAGTGTGTAGCACATTGCCTGCATCATTGTGTTGTGCGAGTGCTTCCTGGGCATCGCCCCGAACTGGGGTTGTGGAAGCGGATCTTCGTCGTGAAGCGTCATCCCGGTAGAGAGGAACCTCACGAGATTGGCGGTTGCAACATACAAATCAACCCCAAGGTCGACTACTTGGTGATGAAGTTCTTCGATTCTATCCAAGGTTGGAGCAGTCGATGGTTCTACGTTAAGGATGCGGCGAGTGCTGACGGGAAGCCGTGATTCGAGTTAGGCGCTCCGGTTATTCCCTAGAAGTCTTGGAAGAACAAGTAGACCGTGGAGGAAATGGCGCAGATCAATGGCTTGATGGAGTGAATCGTTGCTCTCCGGAACATGAACTCGAAGAGTGAGCTGACGGGCGTCCACCTTGCGGCAGTTTTCCTCAAACGCCGCATTCAACCTCTCCAACCTCGGGCCCAAGGCATATGGACATACTTGGGCGCCTCTGATTCAACCCAAGTTTGTAACGAAGAACCTCGAGTAACGAACTCGAGACTAATGTCTTGAGTGGTATTCTTAAGCTCGTCCCTTCGTTTGCGGCGGTTGCGGTCTACCTTGATTTGTGTGAGTTTGCTTTGTAGAGTCGTCGGGTCATCCTCGGGGCGGCGGCGGGGGGGGGGGGTGGACGACTCGCTCATGCCGCAGGTTTGTCGACTGTGGCTGGCGTAGGAGCAATACCCAACGCTCGAAGGGTTTGCTGGTGAATTCCTGCTCGCGGATCATCAGCCGACAGTTGTATGGACATCATATACATAGTCGCATGTAGGACGCCATGTTGAGGGGTTTTGGTCATCATGTATCCCGGTGAGTTTTCTGTCCCGAACGAAGGCTTGAAGTTCCTGATCATTTCCTGAACCGAGTCCCTAGGCAACCCAGTTGTGCGGGACTTGTGGACGCGCTCTACCGGCTCTAGGTTGGCTTCTTCGGTGACACGTTATTTTCTTGGGCAGCGCTGAGCGTTCCCCGGGGGGACAGTTTCCCCCCATCCTCCGCATTGATAGGCTGACACGTGTCTTCCTATCGTGGTCAAGAGCCTGCGCCTCTCGTTCCCTTTTCCCTTTCCCTTACACAGCAAAAAAATCATCGCAAGGCATGCCCATGGCCGAGAGACTCATAACCACCCATTCCACATCGCTCAGCCGTGCCCCAGCCTTCGCCGGAGAAGACACCGGAGAAAACGTCGCCGAAGCAGCACCGCCTCAGACTGGCAGCACCACAATCCTTCCTATGGAGCACAACATCCTGCCGCTGGGAGCAGCACCTCGCCACGTTGGGAGCATCCTCTCCCGCCGCTTGGAGCAGCACCTCGCCGCGTTGGGAGCATTCTCTGCCGCCGCTTGGAGCAGCACCTCGCCGCGCTGGGAGCAGCACCTTGCGCCGCTGGGAGCACCAACTCGCGCCGCGGGGAGCATCCTCTTCCGCCGTTGAGAGCATCTCCTAGCGCCGCGGGGAGCATCTCGTCACGTCGCGGGGAGTTCGACCTCTCGCCGCACGGATCATCCTCTCCCCCCCGCTTGTAGCAGCACCTTGGGCCGCTGGGAGCACCAACTCGTGCCACAGGGAGCATCCTCTTCCGCCGCTGAGAGCATCTCCTAGAGCGAGCACGACCTTCAGCCGCGGAGAGCATCTTCTCACGGCGCGAGGAGCTCGACCTCTCGCCGCACGGGGCATCGCACCTTGCACCGCTGGGAGGACCAACTCGCGCTGCAGGGAGCATCCTCTTCCGCCGCTGAGAGCATCTCCTAGCGCGGTGGGGAGCACGACCTTCCGACGCGGGGAGCTCGGCCTCTCGCCGCACGGAGCAACTCCTCACCCCCCGGGACCATCTCCTCATGGCGTGGGGAGCACCCAAGTATGTCGTTCGCAGAAACGCGGCCATGATGGGAAGCACCATCGACCATGACAGACGCTTCAAAGGCGCTCGGGAGAAGGTAGGAGGGAGAGGAGGAAGAAAGGCCGGAGTAGGAGCTCGACAGATACTGCTCACAGAGAGATTCGGGGGAGACGAGGAAAAAAGTAGTGCGGAAATAGACCTTGAAGAGATAAGGCAAAGGATGTGTGGAGGAGATAAGTACGTACGACAAGACCATGTGGTGGGCCTGGCTTCTTCTCACGCCACGATAGCGCCACGCGTCGAGCGCAGGAAGCGGAGGATGCGTGCGTTCCATCCCCCGGAGGTTCCTGAGCGTTTTCCTATTTTCTTTCGGCGTTCTGCGTTCTGATCACCGGATTTCCACTGCCGGGCGTCTCTGTGGTTTCAGCAATCTCTTCTTATATTGACTTAGGGTGTGATGGTAGGCCGTTTGTTCTTCCCATGAAGAGCATCTAGGTATGTTGCGTCCTGTGGCGACTGCCTGCTCTGTTGCTTCCATCGCTTGGCTAGAGATTCACACGATGGGTCGAGTGCGCTGGTGCTGGCCTCTTTGATGGGACCTATGCCTTGCGGCTGTCTCATTTCCTCGAGGGTCTCGCAGAACTTGAGGGTCTCAATCTTCTTCTTCGGCTGCCTTCGGGTGCCCACCGTGTTGACTTAGGGCTCTGGCTTCGGCGTGCGCAGGTGTGGCGATGCCGAGCGGAACGTCGACGAGGCGCGCGGTGCGCACGTGTGGTGTAGCCGAAGGAGCGTCGCCGACTGGCTAGAGGAGTACGAACGCAATGAGGAAGACACAGTCCTCCTCAGCGATCACCTGTTCGCCCTAGGCGTCTCGAGACGTGGCTCGTCGCCTCGGTCGATGTGCTCGAGCACGTACAATAGTGTATGTCTCGGCACGCCCCAGAACGTGCGGCTGCCCGCGGCGTTCTTCTCCTTCACCGACGGCGCACGGCTGACCCCGTCCCTCTGATAGCGGTGTAGGCAGGCGGCGGAACTCGGCGGTGTACTGATCCGCGTTCGCCAGGTCCTACTCCAGCTGGAGGCACTGCTCGTCAGTGAGGGCGGTGTAGAACTGGTGGTACACTTTCGCCTCCACGATGAGTCGGAGAAGCGTGACACGTAATGGGTGCAGAGACGCCACTAACGCCAAGGGTGAAACCGTGCCCCGCGCGCATGTCCGGCGGGCATGGGTACCAGACCTCAAAGAGCGCCTGGGCCTCCGCCTTGCGCAGACTCCTCCGGGTGAACCCATTCGCGACGAGCGCATCGTCGGCCATTGTGGTGAGATTGAGCGAGAGGGAGAAGCGCGGCGAGCTTGGGCAAAAGAGGGAGAAAAAGTGCGGCGAGAGAATATAGAGTCGGCAGATGGGTGCGGCAGCCTTTTAACGCCTCGTGGGGAAACATGGCGCTCGCTACGTGGCGACGGGACACATCGCTGCGGCGATAGAACGGCAGGACGGCTCCCTACACCGCCTCGGGAATAGGCGATGCGCAGTGAAGACAACGACCGCAGCCACTAGACTCACTTTCAGTCGCTGACATGGCGGGGGCACCTTTGACCGCACCCACGTGGCAGCGCGCCGCGAGTCGTCCGAAACTACCAAAGCAGCCCCGGCAACAGGGTTGGTCTAACCACAGTGCAAACAAGCGTTTGAACTAGAGGGGATATGTTTGTCAGCTGGCTCTTCTTACCGTATGAGATTTACCTAAACAACGGCAAACTGACGGATCACATAACCTAGCTATGATAGGAGTAGGACCCAAACCGTATTTCAAAATAGTTTGACTAATCAGTTACTCCATGCTAGGCAGACAACCAAACAAGAGAAAAACTAAACTAAACTAAAATAGCTTGAAACAAGAACCAAGAGAGCAACGGTAACATCTATGTTTAGGGATCACCAATACTAATTTGGCGGCTGGGGGAGTCATTCTACTATCACGAAAGTATTTTAAAAATATAGAAATTCATAGAAATTAAACTAAGACCCAAAAAAAATGAAATTCAGGACTGGAAAACAAATAAAATTATAGCAGTGCATATTTTTTATGCGAGAGCGAAATAGATTAGAATCCAACTGAATTGTAATTAAACTAAAACTTAAATTCAGGTATGTATTAATTAAAATCATATTCTATAAACATTATGAAATTTCACTTTAAGATTTTATTAAATCAACATAAAATCTAGAAATTTCTTGTCTTCATTTGCATAAAAGGAAGTTTTTTTAAAAGCCTCACACCATGATAAAACATAGACATGCATGCATGCAAACCCCGTAGCTCTTTTAATCTGTTTTGCTACAAAAAACGAGATTGAACATATTCAACACAGAAATAAACTGTTAACCCCTGACCTAATTATCGATATTACAGTAGAAATAAAGTTAGTTCCCTCCTGGCGGCATGATTTAATGTTGCTCAGGATTATGAGCAGCCTGCTGAGAAAATGGTGGCGTGTGCTCTTGTATTGAGGGGCCTCTCTGCATTGTTTCTCTTCGCTCAACTTGCATAGTTTCTCGACGCCTATCATAGCGAGGACGAGGTCTACTCCTTACCTGCTGCCTCTCAGTGAACTGAAATTGTGGCCTATGAATGACTTTGCCATCTACGAACAGATCACCTGCTCAAAATAGAGGCCCAATATAAGAACAATCTGATAATCACAGCAAATATTTGGATGGCGAAGAAAACTTCAACCATAAGACATAAAACAGAAAGAAAAGAAACAGTAGGTGCACAAGAAAGAGAACAGCATTCAGAACTGATTTCCCCCACTTGTACATGAGCCTACATGTAGTCATGTACTGTCATCAGCAACGCTTGTACATATAGGCACATGTACAATATCACCATCCCATCTATACAAAAATATAATGTCAGTTACACAATCTCAGGATACCTTGCCAGGTTAAGATACAGCACCACATGAAGAAGTGGCTTTGCATTTTCTTATGTAATATGACAAAAGCGTCAAAGTCAGGTGTGGAAGTTTTGCCTAGCCACCCATGAAAGCACAATGAATACAGAAATAAGTAAACGACGACTACTAACCTCCATAATCCTTGTTAGGCACATCCAAATACGAATCAGGTAATACCCAAAGAACTCCAGGCAATCCTTAAGAAGTAGAAACATCAACAATACAAAGTTCAGTTCAAACGTGACTCTGTGTCAATATCTTGCAGAAAAGTAGAGACATGAAATTTTCACCTTTAACTTTGTATGATAGCTCCTCCGAAATCAACGCACCAAACCCTGTGTAAGTTGTAGTGCATACTGAGTAGATCTTCTTCTTTGCCTCCTCCTCACTGCACAATAGAATTGAAACAAATATCCATTTACTACTTATAATAGCATGTAAATTCATTAAAAGAGTGGACATCAACCAAGAAGTATGAAGTAAAAAAATACTCTTAAAGCCTAGAGTTAGTAGTTAGAACAAGGCGTAAGAGTATAAATTATTGATAAATTGCTGAGAGCCATTGTTTTTGTAAACAATGGACATGGACTAACAGTGTGACAAACAAGATGCAAGCGGCACAGCTCAGACAGCTACCAGTAATCAGGTAAAAATAAATTGTATTCTTAAGGAAAGAGAACGGTTTAGTTAAAAATTTAGGGATCAGTTTTGTTAGTCAAGTGCAAATCATATTTCTGGGAACAGCATATACCCCACCTATCAATCAAAGAATGAAATAAAAGAAGTTCCTTAAGCCCTGTTCGATGTCAGGGACCAGCCTTGCAGCCCGATTGACAAGGGTGAGTGCCTCCTATCTCTTGTGTTCAAACCCACACTCACCCAACCTACCCCATCTTGAACCAACAAACAACAACAAAATAAGTGGCAGATTGCCTAAGGTCTCCACAAATCTAAGAAAGGCGAAGACACCTCCAACCGGACTCGGCGCCAGGGCAACGCCATAATATCCTTTGGCTATGGCTTCTGTGCAGAACACTGAAAACATGATTTAACGGAGAAGAAAAGGAAGAAAGCCTGCACACGCATGGTGATGTGCCTAATCTGCACTAAACCAACACGAGGTAGAATTGTTATTCAGGTGGCTAAAGGGAAGAGATAATACTGATTGGGATTATGAAAGATCCACCGTAGTCATGAAAGAACGGATATGCCTGAAGTGGGACAAAACGCTTCCGTTCACGGAGATGGAGAACACTTTCAATGAAACTAAATAAAAGCAGACTGATAATGGCAAAACGAGATTAAAATCGATGAAGTGGAAAACTGAAGTAAGATATACTATTCAATTAATCCAGATCATTAGTACTGCTTCAATTTAACAGAATTGATCAAATAAAATCAGAGAAGTTCGTATACCTTCCGAGGATAGCGGTGAGGGTCTTGACGTAGGCGGCTACCATGTCTTCCTCGGAGGGCTTGGGGTCGGTGGGGAATTCCATGACGATGAGCCAGTGCTCGTAGTCGCAACCATCCAGAAGGATAGTCTCTTTGGGTGGCCGGTTGCTCCAGTTCGGGGACGGGTCGTTGAGCGGAGAGTACCCGGACTTTCCCGGCAACGCCGTCTTCGCCCCTCGCGATGGCGGCGCCAATGGAGAGAGGTGAGCTGAGGAGCCAGCGGCAGCAGCAGCAGCTGCGAGGGGGAGCAAGCGACGGGGGAGCGCACGGGAGGAAAGGAGGAGGGCTGAGAGCCCGCGACGTGTTCCTGCTGCAGCCGCCATGGTTTGGGGATTTCGGGGAGATCGGGGGAGAAGGGTTTGCACTTCGCAGTGCGCGAGACAGATGTGTCGTCCAGGTTTGGGTTTATCGTGGTTCTCGCCTTTGCCTTACCAGACCCCTCTAGTGCACCTACACTTGTGGTGAAACCGGTGCACCACTAGCATCAATATCACATTTTACAAGTTGCCAAAAAACATTACAACCTAGATATAACATGTATATCTGTCATGATGCAGAACTCAGATTCAGAAGAAAAAAAATCAACAAAACACACACACACAAGTTCAGTGATGACTGTGTTAATGGGTCAAATTCGCGGTTCGATTCCAAATAACTACTTTTCCTAACATGACTTGACTTCTTTTAGGAAGTTTAGACCAAATTTGAAAAAAAAAATTGAAACATGCAAAGTGTAAGTCTCGACACACTGCTAGAAAATGTAGAGTTACAAATATACAAGTCTACCGAGCCGGTAAAGAGAAGAGGAGGAGAAAACAAGGCGACCCGAAGGCTAGGGTTTCCTTCCCCTCCGCCGGCGCAGATACCGATTCGCGGCGTCACTGATGGCCTTTCAGGCCTTGGAGGGGCAGGGGATCATGTGCCCTCGTTGGTGCGAGGGTTTATGTTTCTTATTTTAGTTAATTTTCGTGTCTTTTGCCGGGGTGACGAGGGAGCGACGACAACTCGGTGTCATAAGGTACTCCCTAGTCCCTACCCTATCGCTGCTTCGATGGTGCACCTAGTTCTGGGCAGACGGCTCGTGGAGTTGTGTGTCCAGCAAATCTCTTTGGATCCGGTCGTTTCTTATGTTATTTGGCTCTTCCAATTTATGGTTCTTATGTTTGGGGAAAGTTGTCACTTTGTTGCAGCTAACGCACAGGTTTTGGAAGAGCCACACAATTGGGCTTTCACGTATTAGCACAGGTTTTGAAAGAGCCACACAATTAGGGCTGGAATTAAAACTCAGAACTCGCGAGTTAAATGAGTAGCTCACAACTCGACTCGGCTCGGCTCGAACTCGTTGTCCAACGAGTTGAGTCGAGTTTTCGTTTTGAACGGTAAACGAGTTCAATCTAAACGAGCCGAGTTTACTGAGTACTCGTTTAGCTCGTTTAACTCGGTCAAAATAGTTTTTAATGATATTCTTGTTTATTTGAATATTTTTTTTACTGATTATTGCAGTTTGTTTACTACAAATTGTTTGATGGTGACATGATCCAAATAATCAAAAATAATTATATATACATTATATAATGTTGATTTTTTATAGTTTTATAAAATTAGATAAGTTAAACGAGTAGCTCGCGAGCTACTCGCGAGTTCACCGAGCCGAGCCGAGTTTTGATTTTGAACTCGTTTGTTGAACGAGTCGAGCCAAGCTCGACTCGTCAGTTGACCGAGCTTGAGCGAGCCGAGCCGAGCCGAGCCGACTAGGCTCGACTCGAGTTCCAGCCCTACACACAATTGGCCTTTCACGTATTAGCAATATATAGAGTACATGACTTGGCCACCAAGGAGATCACAACAAGATATGGCTCAAGCAAATGGTGTTGCCTCGTCTTCGGTCAGCTTCCATGGTGGAAGGTGAGTGATGATGGAACAGGACCAGCTCGTTTCAGTAAGCACACCGTTTGCCCCCTCTGTGGTTACTACACGGCGGCTCAACAAGCTCCTTCGACTGGCCGTGGTGGCAAAGTACGGAGAAGATTGTGGTTGCGGTTTGGTGACGGTGGAGGAGGTCGGGAAAGCTCGGATGTTGCGCTGGTGTGGAGCAGATCATCGGTGGCTCGACTTCGACCACCGACCGGCGATGCTGGCAGTCAGCAGCTCCAAGCCTCGACGCCTCTAGCGCGTCAGGTTTTCTTCAACCTCCTAGTGAGGTCTTCTCGAGGTCGATCTGCGGCATGTTATTTCCATCCAGCAGCAAGTGGTTGCGTCCCCGCTGCTGGCGTGGGGAGCCGTTCGACGGCCTCTGTCTTCCTCAGCGACGGCGATTCCGATGGACTGGTTTGCTTTTTTAAGTTTTCCTTCCAGGGTCAAATTGCAAGCTTAGGACTGCCTTGTAATTTCTTTATTTTCGGGGTCCTTCTTGTATACTGTAATCCGCCGTTGTTTAATGAAAGCAACATCTAGGCCCTTCGGGGCCTTCCCTCTGTTCAAAAAAAAAACCCGAATCAGCTATACAATATTCGGTTGGTAGCCTAGCAAATATTCCATACATGTATGTACGTATACAAGGCATACTTTAACACCCTCCCTCGGTTTGTGCGTTTGACAGAAGAACACACAAACTGGTCCGAAATTCGGCAAACAGATGCGAAGACAGGCCCTTCGTCATGATGTCAGCATACTGGGGCGAGATGGCACAAGGAGAACCCGAACCTGTCCAATTGACACATTTTCTCGAACAAAATGAATGTTGATCTCGATGTGCTTGGTGTGGCGGTGTTGAACCGGGTTAGAGGCCATATAGACAGAACTGACATTGTCGCAGAAGACAACCATAGCAGCAGAAAAGGGTTGATGTAGTTCGCCAAGTAGTTGACGTATCCGGCAGCACTCGGCGACAGCATGAGCAACAACTCGGTATTATGCCTCAGCGCTAGATGGATATATCGTATGTTGTCGCTTAGATGACCATGAGATCAAGTTATCACCGAGATAGATGCAGTACCCAGACGTGGAACGCCGTGTGTCCGGGCATCCCATAATGCATTGACAACATATTATGTTTTAAAGAGGTGGAATAGAGAAGCACA
Organism: Alopecurus myosuroides; assembly: GCA_028641055.1. Classification (NCBI taxonomy): domain Eukaryota; kingdom Viridiplantae; phylum Streptophyta; class Magnoliopsida; order Poales; family Poaceae; genus Alopecurus; species Alopecurus myosuroides. The sequence goes on along the minus strand of CM054061.1, from coordinate 262,679,380 downwards.
TAATGGAAACATACAAGATAGGCATGGAATGATCATGGTAGAAAATGAGAAATTGTAAGCTCAACTACGGTTAAAGAATGTCTAATAAATTCCACGATTTTAGTATATAAAGTAGCCAACTCTAGTGCATTGGTCCACAACAAGAGGATAAACACAACGCAGCTCGTCGGATCGTGTAGTAAGATGTTGGGTAAAGTCTCACAACGAGCGCAACTTTCGTGTTTAGTTTCTGCTGTGAGTTTGGAACACCGAACAAACCGCCCGTATTAATTGAATAGTTTGGTTTGTTCTCTAAGTGACTACCCTTAGGGAGGTAGCTTTTTTTCCTTTCCTGGAAACTCTCAAAGAAAGAGGGCTAGAAAGGGTTACCTTAATCGGATATTCAGTGAAACAAATAACTGGCAAACTGTTTTTAAAGAGAATGAATCTTCCTTTCTTTTATTTCATTTTTATTTTTCGCAGGGTCGGGAAGAGCCTTGCATGTTTTTCTTGTCGACACCAGCGCTATGAATAAATCACGTCGTGGCCAAGAAAATGTTGACCCAACATATATAACCAGCAGATGGAGTTATAACTTATAAGCGATAGCAAACAAAACGATGAACAAAAACGAGATCGCGATAGGGGATACAAGATTTTAACGTCGAAAACTCTTCTAAGGAGAAAGAGAATGTCAAAACCCTGAACTCAGAGGTATACATAAGTGTTATGCTCTACTAGTCATGTAACCACAGGGGCTTCGGGGTTACAAGCCCCGGTCGTAACACACAGTGGCCGATAGACCGGAATCACTGGCACGCAGACCAGAAAACATCGATACTACTCCTCATATCCATGCTAGTCATAACCAAATATGCATATAAAAAATCCATGAATCTTATGAAGCTGAACGAACGAGACCAAACCCATAAAGAGATGTTATGTGTCACAGGAAGTGATATGCATGTCGAGAGTTACTGGGGTTACCAATCTCAGGCCAAGTAAACATTGGTAGGCGTGCTCGGAATGGATCATCGGAACCACAACCCATCGACTGTGACAGTCAACACAGGCATAGCCAAAACTGTATAACGATGAGCTCGAAACCAACAACCGATCAAAGCAGTACTCTAGACATGAAGCTTTTTTTAACAAGAGCTACTAGAGTATAGCTTACACACAGAGGTGACATGACTCGACATTACATCAGACAATGAAAGGAAAATTATGTTGCTAGTCAACAAGCTATCAAAAGGCCTAAGAGGCCACAACATAAGGCGACGTTCTAACTCATAGATTTCAGGCTGCTACTTGGGAACCCCAAACAACTCGTCGATGTCCATGTTGAACTCACCACCAGTGTGAGGAACTTCACCTGAACATAATTGAAGCAAACCTGCGCTCTGAAGGTACTTAATAAGACTTAGTTAATCTATTATAGATTTGTTGTTTCAAAAAGGGTTTATAAAGGTTAATTTGCGTAAATAAATATTTGTTTTCGAAATTGATAAAGGAATGTCACCACACATGGAGTATTTTCGAAAGAGATGAGAAAGCGACTCAACTACCAAAATACATCATCGTTTCAATCCACCAGTTCATTTCCAGCATCTCAAACTACAAGGACCACCCCTATCGACATCTTCGAGAAGTCACCCTTCATTCCTTGTCAACATATTTTACGTTAGGTTCAAGTTGTCTAAGGCACCGAATCTGTCACCAGGTCGTCCATAACCGCGGACATGTCTTTTTGAAAAGATTTAACCATGTAGGGGTGTATAACTTTACCACGTACCAGCCGACTCTTAGTGCCACAATGATGAGCACCTATCTGGGATGTGTCGGCAAAGGGTGGTTGACCACGACCTTTACCTTGCTTAACCCTATCTACGAGTCAACACAAAAGATGCTCACTCGTCAACACGGAGATGGCCATTATCCTGACGACACCTGTTTCTGTGAATAGGGATCAAGATCTGTGTACGTCCATCACTTTCATCCCGATCACGCCCTATCTTTTCTCCAAATCGTTTTCTAACTCACGCACAGATGGAAATCTCAAACTATGTGTGTCACGGATAAAGCTAAACAATTTACTTAGCCGAGCGAGGTTCGTCGGCCCGCGTGTGGCCGCATGCTCAGTCTTGTATCGAATGTGTAACCCCCAGTTCCTAGGGTCGGCGAGGAGAGACAACCCACCACAGTCCCACCATGACCCCTCGTCCAAGCCTTTGGTCATGTTGATCACCAGTCACATGTTACCACGTGACCCAATTCATCAACCGGATGGATTAGATCACTGCAACCAGGCATGGCTAAGCATAGCAGATATAGCCTCTAGCGAGGCATGTACAAGCAAAACTATGCCTAGCAGTGGATCAGAATATTTAGGCAACGCAATAGATATAGGAGGACTCTATTCAACGACAAAAAATAATTTGGAAGTGTATGTAATATACAAGAATCAAAACACTTTGAAACAAAATATGGGCAGATAAGAGGTTATGCTTCCCTTACTTCTTTGGAAACAAATTATATAGCTTCATGGATAAGTGCTTGACTTGATCAGTTATGATCAAGTATTCGTCAATGGCCTTGTCGATCTTCACTTCAGATTTGTGTTCTACCGAAAAGAGGCAAACACCAAAAAGGGAGAACAACAATCAACCACGGCATAATACAATGCGCATAGATGTATTCATGACATTTAAATGCATTGAAGCCCTAAACATGGTTAACAAGTTGCTAGGGTTCAAATGATGGTTTTTAGCAGTTATTTGAAGTAGTTCCAATTTTAAAGAAAGGGGCATTTTGGTCATTTCCAAAAATGAGCCAAATTAAAGTTTTTCAAATGATTTTTGAAATATCACTATTGAATAGCATTTGTCTCATAGGGCATTTGGATACCTCATTTGCATTTTTTTTTAATTATTTGAATTACTTATGAATTTCTCGATTTTAAAATATTTTAATCATTTTTCAAATAATTCTCAAATTTGAAATTATTCAAACATGTTTGGAAATATTAAACATTTAGGGTTTTTTTCTAAAATTTTTGGTATATTATTCATAATTTTCTGAATTGCAAGATGAAAGATATTGATTTTTCAAATTTTAATCATTTTCTATATTTAATTAAATGTGCGACCCATTTGTTAGAAATTTAACAATTAATAATTATTTATAAAAATGTTAAAAGGCTGACATCCCAGCCCCATGGTGACATCAGCATGACGGCACCGTGACCTGAGGAGCGGC